>CM076570.1:1483590433-1484046406 GCA_034641835.2 Pinus albicaulis
TATGAAAGTTTCTTGAATTTTTTCTTGAAATTCATTATGTATAATATATATGAAAGTTTCTTGAAACTCATTTCAAAAAATAATTATATATCAAATTCATTGAAATTCATTTTTTTCTTGAAATTCAAAATTTTCAAAACATTGTTTGTGAAATTCATTTCAAAATATTATTTCTGAAAGTTTCTTGAAATTCATTGAAATTTTTCTTGAAAATCATTTAAAAAATAATACCTCACTGGGCCTCATAAGGTATTGAATTTTTTCCTTTGGAGCGCCCTTGATGGTTGATATTATTAATTAGACTTTGGAAAAACTTTTGTTTTTTTTACTTTCATGATGTTTCTATCTAAAAAAAACTTCACCTGTACATGTTGCTTTCTAACTCTAGGTGTCATCCGACCTGTACAAATGTGTGTACGATTTTTTGATATTAACAATTGCCCCCTGAAGTATGAGATTAGGAGAAAGCGTATAGTCGAAATACATCACATTTTTTTGTTCCAACTGTTGAAAAGTGTAACAGGTTAAGTATCTATAATGTCATGTGTAATTGTGATTTTATGTAATTGATGAAAAGAAGAAAAATAATATTATTGTTATGCTTTTCTCATGTGTTTCATGAGAAAGGAATTTTATTTTAGTGATGGCCCCCATTGTGATACTTTAGGATTTGTCATATATTAATAAAGGTAAATTTGAGTCTATTTCATGTATGAAGGACACTTCTTGGGCATATTACAGTGGTGTATGAGTCATTAATATGTATAGGATAAGCCCTCCAAGACCAAGTGAAGTATCCTCCTCATGTCGGCTTCAAAAATATTATTGCAAATTCCAAATGACATGTTGGTTGAGCTCGCATTCATTTTAGCTTAATTATGATGGAAAACAAGTATAAATAGGCAACTCGAGCTATTTCAGAAGACATATTTTTGGTGGTATTTAAGTGTTACACGTTATTTTGTCACCATGACATTTGATTGTATATATAGGTTCATCAATACCTATATTATGCTCCCTTAGAGGTCAAAAACCCTAATGTTCCTAAACCAAATCTTGGAATTGGAGAAAATCTCATTAAAACCCTAAAAAGTCTAACTCAGCACTTTTCCTAGCCCTTGCCTGCGGATCCACAGATATTTGCTCTATAGCCTGCGACACATCTCACACATTCTACTTATAAAACCTGTGGACCCCCGTAAACAGTCAAATAAAGGAAAAAGTAAGTTTTAGAAGCCCAGTTAGTCGAATATTCTCCCAACAGGAAGCTTCTAGAAGAGCATTTACTTCGAGCTTTATCCTATACTCATGAGCTCTATCCCTTCACTCATGGAGTTTATCCCTTGGTATATGGAGCTCAAATCCCTTCATGAGAGGAATCCATCCCTCTCTTTATGGAACTGAAACTACCTCCATTTCCCTATAAATTGAGCTCATGTTTCAGTCTCAAGGGTAGACATACATATTAGTTGCTGAAGAATTTCCTAAGAGAGCATACTCTTTATACTAGTCATTTTTTATATGAGAATGATCACACACTCATGTCCATAACTTCGTGCTAGTTCAGAGAGAAGAGGGCATGTCAATTTGAGAGAGAACGATTGTTCAGGACCCTAGAAGAACCTATATAACATCAAGGCGAAAGGTTGTACGATTACTTCTTATTATACAAGTTAATACAAATGGATTCCATTTTCTCATTGAATTGTTCATGTATCTATCTGAGTATTTCAATTCTTAGATTCCTTGATCACTGAGATAGATTAGTGTTTTCTCAATTCTTATATCTTGCAGGTTCTTTTTATCCTTTTATATGTCTTCAATTGTAGGTTTCACCTGCTAAAGTGACCTCTTTTGGAGCGACTGGATAGAATATTTTGGCAAGCGTTGGACTTCAGGTAGGGGCATGTCCTCATACTTTGTTATTAGTAATTCTAAATCACGAATGATCTAGAGAAAATGATTCTCATTCAGTTGTTTGTTTCTAGATATCCTTAAGATACTAGGGAGATCGTTCTTGTCCACAAGAAGGATTTATCCGTATAACAAATGGCGACTCCACTAGGGATAGAACTTAGTTTCTCTTTTTATTTTTCAGTTTGATTTTTCGATTTTGATTAGTCTAAAACTGGGTTGGGTAGATAACTTACCAGAATCCCTAAAAAATAAATCTGAATTTTTATTTTTTCTGTGTTTTTCCTTGCCTCTGCAGTTTTTGTTTAAAGAAAGTACGGTAGCCTCCGTAGTTTTTAGTTCAGAACAGTGTGTTACCCTGCTATTCTCCATTGAAACCTGTGGATTTGTGGAAATTTTTTGAAAAATTAAGAATTCTCTTTTCAGGAGCCAGATTACAAGATTCTCTTTGTTTGCCCCAACTTGTCTTGACTGTCAAAGTCTTATGTGTGAATTTCTTTCATGAAAATTGAGTTTCATTTTCATTTACAAATTTAAATGAGTCTTAAGCTTACTAAGACCTAAATTTCACTTTAAACCATTATTGGATGTTTTGATTTTTGCTGAGATAAGCAGAAATTCTTCTTGGTTCGATCACAAACTAAGAAAAACATCCTCCAACTTTCTAGATAGAGTTCAAACTTATCTAGTATTTTCTTTTGGTTTTGAATTTTATGTTTTTAGGATTTTTCAATAAGATCTTCTTTTTGGAAAGAGTTTGTTTAATGATTTATATTTTCTGATCTGATTGATGAAGGATTTCATTTTGAATGAGTAATTGATCATCGTATGAAATTGAGTTCTCAAAGAAATTGTCTTCTTTTCAAATATTTTTGTTTATAAGAGAAAGAATTGATACTTTGAAAGTTATCTAAATATCTCAAATCTTTCCTTTAAATAGATTTCATTGAAAAGAAAAGAGTTTCACTTTCATATAGATACATTTAGCATATTTTTTAGTCAGGTTATAAAACATCATTGAAGTTTCACTTCCATACCTTCTTCTTAAGAAACATCCAAATTAAAAACAACGCTTTAACTAAAATCAATCTAGATATTTTACATTTTCTAGGGCTCTTTTCCACCAACATAGCTTAGACTAGTGTCTTGGAATAGGTTGTAATTAACATTCTAAGACAATTAAAACAAACAAGTAGCAATCTTGCAGTAGGAAAAATCCAATTGTAGCATGTATACTCTCAAAAGCTCTTCTTAAAAGAGTCAAGCACGAGATCATGTCTGAACCAATGAGGTAATTGTACCTATCTCATTGGCAAAGATAGCAGATGTGCACGTATTAAAAACAGTAAACCTCGGATAGACCATTGTCGAGGAGCCTGGGGTCAGTTGTCGGTAAACCTTGGATTATATCAAGGAGCCTTCAAGGGGATTGAGCTATTTACTCTACCCTTCCGTGTACATCATATCGTAGACTGTTCCCCCAGGTATATTTGTTCCCATTAGTGACCTTAGTGGTTATAAACTTTAGGATTCTTTCCTAAGGTGATGGTGGAGGGAAGGTCCCACTGTACCTAGAGCAGACGTCGACTAGACTCACTTGGACTTTCTAGAGGTTTATCTTCACTTCGAGATGGTTTAAGTGGATAAACTTGCACCGGAATGTTTCATTAAGCGGGTTGTTGGGGTAACTATTCCAACTGCCATTTCTCCATTAAAATTATACAACGTTGGATTTCATCACCAACTAGTGTTTTTAGTGTGGGAATCTATTGTTTCTGTGTGGATTTCTCTCTTAGATTTTGTAGGCGTGTGATCAATTTGATTGTTTCCTTAGAGACTTTAGGACATTTTGTTGAAATTTTCTTTGATTTCTTTTGTTAAAACTTTTAATCGTGGCTGAATTACCTAGACAATCACGTAGAATGCAGGGGAAACCCCTTGATTACACACCAAGCCAGTTAAAAAAAAGTAAATCTGAGAAAGGAAAAACATCATGGTCTAGATCAACTAAACATGAAGAAACATCAATAATTATTCATCCTAAATATGAAGTAGATCAACCTCAAATGGCAGAGAGTACTCCAAGAAGAGTTTCAATTTCTGAACTAGTTGAACCTGTTTCTACAATTAGTGAATTATTAGCTACTGATCCTGAAATTTCTGAACCAGAAACTGAACCTGCTATATCCGATTCTACTTCTGAGTTCATTACTCCAACCCCTCATTGTCCTGATTCACCCAGAGTGAAGTATCGTATCACTGAAAATCTTCCTCCTGGTCTCATTTGTATTAAAGAAGTTACTAACACTTAAGAAGAAGTTTTTCTTCCTTAAAATCAGGACTCTTTAGATCTCAGGCCAAGTGAATCGATTTATTATAGCCCTTTCAAACAAGATCCTTAGTATTCTCAGTTGACAGACTTTCTACACAATACTAGTCTAAACTATTTGCCACCCTGAATTCCTTTTTACGCCATACCAAGAGTTTACAGACCTCTAATAAACATGTCTGGTGATTCATCCATGTTTTCTGCATCACTAGAATCATATTTTTATGGTGGTCTATCTGTTCCGGCAGGATACCAGTCGCTTTCTGGTACTTGCTCAGGATTAGCTCCTTCTCCTGACAAACATATACCATCATCTGGTCCACATGAATCAAATACCAAAAATTTGAGTGTGGAACACATTTACATGATGTCTAGAAACATTCCTAACCCTGACCCTCAAGGTAGTAATTTATCTCCTGGGGGAAACCTCAAAATGGTAATTTACTGCCTGGGGAGAAACCTCAAGGATAGTACATACCTCAAGTACAATATCAACCTTAAGGACATTACATACCTCAAGGTCAGTACATACCTCAGGGACAATATCAACCTCAAGGACAGTACCCAACTCAGGGTTCGCAACCTCTTCAAGGACAGTACCCCACACCAGGGAAACTGTCTTTCCAGGGACAACAGCCTCCTTTAGGGCCACAGTTCTACCCAGAAAAGCAATTGTTTCAAGGAGGTGGGAATTATCCAGCTAATTATCAAGCACATGTTCCAAATTATCAACCTGTTTATGGTCCTTATTATGTGACCCAACCTTCAATGGGACCTTCATATCCTGGAGTTAACACGGTGTGGGATCCATCCTAAGTTCAACAGAATTTGCAACCTAATGTACAAGTACCCTATTATCAACCTAGTCAGCTAATTGGTTATAGTCAAATCCAATAACATGTCCAACCTGTTCAACCTACGATTCAGGTACCTGCATCTGGTACAGTTCAGTAGCCTGGTCCAAGTACACCTAGAACTCCACCTTAAACTGCTACACCAACTTCTGTTCAAGCTACCACAACTATTCATGGATTTTTTGCAACCACTATTTCTACAGCCCCTCAAGTATCACAACAAATCCCTGTAGTTTCTCCACCACAACCTAGACCCACAGTTCAGACTACTGTTCAGATGCCTACAGGACCACTTGGTACAAGTACAATTATAACAAGCCAAGCTCAATTTTTTTATCAACCATATCAAGGGCAATATCAATATGGGCCTGTAGCACAAAATCTAGTATACCAGCATCAACCGTACCCTGGTTACATGTATCAAATACCATCTCAACCCCAATATGGTCCGGCTAATCTTGGTTACTCAGGAGGTATTCCATTCCCAAATGCATAGGCTATTCCAGGATATCCTGGATATCCTCCTCCTATAACTGGTATAGTTCTGCAAGGTTATCAATTTTCTCAGGACCCTAACCATCGGTTTCCATTCATAGCAACTTTCGATTTACCTTAATTATCGTGCATAACAAATTATCCCATATATTATCTTCCGTATTGGCTACCAATGCAAAATAAGTTTCCTATTGATATCCCTAAATTTGAATGGAAATCAAGAGAGGACCCCTCGAACCATGTCATGACTTATCACCTCTGGTGTGCATCCAACTCTTTTATTGATGATTCTATTCGATTACGACTGTTTTAGAGAACACTGATAGGTTTAGCTGCAAAATGGTACATTGAATTACCACGTGGCTCATTAAACAATTTCAATGCTTTAGCAACTGCTTTCTTAACACATTTTCAGTTGCCAGTCAGATACATCAATGAGACGGAATTATTGACTTCATTAAAACAATCTACATCTACGTACATATCCGATCACATACATGAATGGAGACGTAGAAGACGTTTGGTGAAATTTTTTATTCCAGATCAGATTTTGGTAGAATGGTTCATCAAATCATTACTTCCAAATATCACTGAAGATGTGGCTAAGGGAGGAGTTGTTACTGAGGAACAGGTCATCGCTCAAGCTCAGTACTTAGACCTCGTATATACACAGTTTGGTACTTTGTACGAAAAAATTCCTGATTTACCATATCCTGGTCAAATAACTGCAACTCCTTCAGGTTCTCATGCTGCAGATGGTGTAATTGGTTTAGTTAACATAAATAAAAGTAAGAGGAAGTCCTCAAAAACTACTTCTCCTATAATAACCTTACATGATTCACCGAAAGGAGATTCTTCCCTTGAAACTTCTGCCGACATTCACATTGTAGATTCATCTACAACTAAATCCAATACTGGTAATAAGAAAAAAGGTAAGAATAAAAGAAAATAGACTTCATCTCCCAAGGAGAAACCAAAAAAACTAAACCATCTAATGATAAACGAAAACCTCGCTATCCTTGTCTTATCTGTGATGAGGATCACTTTACTAAAGAGTGCTTGCATCAATCTGAGGTCTCTAAATTCGTCAAAGGTTCGCCCACACCCGCTATCTTGAAGGATCCTTTTCCTACTCAAGATATCAAAATAATAGGATCTTCTTCACACTCATCGGCAGATATTTTAATGATGTCTGAGGTTATGGTTGCAACAAGATTGCAAGACTATGGAATTAAAAATCATGTTATTGGTAAAGAAGTCGAAAATTCTAATTCAACACCAGCTACATATCCTTCAGTTTCTGATCCACTTCATATCGAGAAACCTAATCTTGATCTAGTAATTAAACTGCCTGCTAAAGGTGTACTTCGAAAATCAGCTTTCAATCCACATGCAAGATCATCTCAGAACTACAACATTGTTGAAGACTTGGCGATTTCCCCTTCAGTAATGTCGGCCTTAGAAGTGTTGCAATCATGTCCAGCGCAGAGGAAATTACTTTTATCGACTATTTGGGCTATATATCCTTAGGATTCTAACCTTATGGTCCTTGATTTAGAATATTTTACACTGAGACTCCCTCATCAGATGGCTTTTCAGATTTCGGTATTAGTCAACAACAGACGAATTTTTCATACTGTAACTGATGAGGGGGAATCCACATGCATTATGTCATTAAACTGTTGGAAAATTCTTGGTTATACGACACTTAACCAATATCCGACAATCCTTAAATATTTTGATGGAATAGGGTTCCATCTGTTTGGAATTTTACAGGATCTACCTATAGAGGTAGAAGGCAAAATTTTTAATCTAGATGTGGAAGTAGTTGATGCCTCTCTGGATTACAATTGTCTCCTGGGTCGAAGTTGGTCTTATGCTATGATTTTTGTCGTATCGTCCATCTTTTGGTTAATCATGTTTCCTCATAAAGTAAATATTGTGAAAATCGATCAATTGTCATATTATTCATCCAACCTAGCTTCTACAAATAGTATCCAACATGTTGGAAAATCTACTGTTCCTTATGAAGATATTGGAGTAGGTTTAGTAAAGGACTCTACTTTGATGGGAAATTTTTCTATGCCTCCACCCAATATACCGCGTACCATTGCTAATATCAATATGATTTCATCAAGTACTATTCCATTTGATGATCCTTGGATAGTACCTTTAGAGTCAGAAATGGATTCTTTCAATGGTGAGATAACTTTGAGTCCTTTTGAGATAGCATATACAACAGTACAATCAATTTCTAACACACCTTCAACTAATCTTGATCCATTGAATGTGGTCACCGAAGAGTCTTCTTCACTATCAAGCTCAACCTTGACATCTATTTCCGATCCTTTCCAGCAAGTATTTTATACCGATGAAAGTGTTTGTGAATTTTTGTATATGGATGAATTACCCTGGGATGATCTAAATCATAGACCTTCATTTTTACTTGAACTTGATAGATATAGAAATGATTTTTCATCTATTTTTACAATTTATTATGTCAAGGAACCACAGAATCTAATCACAATTACAAATTCAGATTCTAAGATTAACTTGGGAAACATTTCTACAACTGTTCCTATTGACATATCAGTTAAACCTGGAGTTGTTGAAAACATTCATATAGGAGCTTCTTGTACGATTGACAAAATTAATACATATAAAACCCTATTTCAAGAATTGCGTGACATATTTTCCTGGTCCTACGAAGAAATGCCAGGAATTGATCCAAAAATTTTCATTTATGAAATAAAGACATACCTAGATGCAAAGCATATTAGACAACGTTTACGTCCGATACAATCGCGAAAAGTTGTTGTTACTAAAGCTGAAGTTGAGAAACTACTAAGAGAAATATTTATTTATCTAATCCCATTAACAGATTGGGTATCTAATATAGTTCCTGTTACCAAAAAACAAGGGACTATACGAGTATGTGTCGATTATAGGGACATTAATAAAGCCTGTCCAAAGGACAATTATCCTACCCCCTATATCGACCAAATCATTGATGATTATGTCGGAAATGAGATGTTGTCATTTATGCACGGATTTTCTGGATATACTCAAATAAACATAATCCCTCTTGATCAACCAAAAACAGCATTCATTTGTCCTTGGGGAACATTTTCTTATTGTAAATTACCTTTTGATTTACAGAATGGTGGTACAACTTTTCAAAGGGAAATTTCTTATGCTTTTCATGACATCAAACACATTGTGCAGCCTTATCTTGATGATTTACCTGCTCACTCGTTACACAGGGAAGATCGTCCTACTCATTTACGAGCAATTTTTATGAGATGTAGACATTACAAGATTCGTTTGAATCCACACGTGTGTTTTTTGTGTGAAATATAGACGATTACTGGGATTCGTTGTTTCCAAAGCCAGAATTTGTGTCGATCCCTCGAAGGTTGAGGCCATCATAAATTTACCTCCTCCTTCCACACTTCACCAACTCCAAAGTTTGCAAAGGAAAGCAAAATTTCTACGTACATTTATCCCGAACTATGTTGAATTAACAAAAGGTTTTACCAGGTTGTTGAAATAGAATGTTCCTTTTATTTGGGATGAGATTGTTGATCGATCTTTTGATGCTCTAAAACATGCATTAACCCATGCACCATTATTTCATCCACCCAATTACAACAAGGACTACTTTTTATACCTAGCAGCCTCTGATTCCACTATTGGAATGGTTTTAGTTCAAGAGGATGAATTTCATAATGAACATGTGATTTACTATCTAAGTCGGAATTTGAATCCAACTGAAATTAAGTATTCACATGTGGAGAAATTGGCCTTGGCAGCAATTCAAGCTATCCAAATATTTGGTCATTACATATTGTTACGTAAGACAACTGTGATTTCTAATTACAACCCAATGATGTATATTTTGACAAAACAATTACTTGGGGGAAAATACTCTAAATGGATTTTTATCCTACAAGATTTTGATTTGAAATTCGAAAAATCTAAATCAAAGAAATTGTTGGTGTTTATAGAACTTATGTGTGACTTTCCCAATACTGAGACGAAAACTGTGGTAGAGAATCCCATTCTAGATGAATCTCTATTTCTTATCAGTAGATTAGATCCATGGTATGCAGATATCATCATTTATCTTCAAACCCAAACCTTTCGACCTGAGCTTTGATGTTTCATAACACATGAAGAGGCTAAAAGGGTTTTAAATGATGCCACTCTGAAGTGTGTGGTGGTCATATGTCTGGATACACCACATCCCAAAAGATATTGTGCGCTGGCTATTTTTGGTTGTCATTATTCAAATATTGCATTCTTGCGGTTCGGAAAAGCCACAACTGTCAAATATTTGATCGAAAGATGTGTGTACCACCAGCTCATTTTCACCCCATAATTGTTTTCGATCCTTATGTGAAATGGGGCATTGATTTCATTACATGTAGCCCTCACTCGGTCGGGGGGCATGGATATAATATTCTCACTGTAGATTACTTTACCAAATGGGCCGAGGCGATGCCTACATTCGCGGTAGATGGAAGAACTGCAACTACGTTCATATTCAATCATGTGATTGCTCATTTCGGTGTACCCCAAGCTATTATCACTGACCATGGGAGTCATTTTCGAAATACAATGATGACCGGACTTTCAGATCAACTTGGCCTGCGCCATGATAATTCTACTCCATATTACCCGCAGGCTAATGGCCAGGTTGAAGCCGTTAATAAATTTTTAACCACCATGATAAAATGGATTATCGGAACTCACAAATCGCATTGGCATACCATTATTTTTTCGATGCTATGGGCATACTGAACCTCAGCAAAAACTGCTACGGGGTTCACTCCTTTTCAACTGGTTTATAGTTTAGAAGTTGTGTTACCCATTGAATGTGAAATATTGTCACTCCAATTAGCCATAGAGTTACTACCAGCTATCTCTGAAGAAGAAAAACTCTTTTTGTACTTAGCACAATTAGATGAGACTTGGCGCAGTGCTGCATTAGTAGCTGAAGCTCATAAAAAATGCGTTAAATCTCAGTATGATCAAAGTGTTACACCTCGTGTTTTTTCAGAAGGTGACTAGTCTTGGTATATGATCAAGCTAACAATAAGATGGATGCTGGGAAATTCGAACCCATGTGGCATGGTCCTTACATTGTTAAGCGAGTGCTTGCCAAAGGGGCCTATGAATTGACTGATTATGACGGGGTCTCTTTAGATAAACCCGAGAATGGTGTTTATCTGAAGAGATATTATTCTTGATCCCTGTGTGAATATCTCAATTGTATATTAGTTATTTTTCTAGTTAGTGTGCCTTAGTTTAGATAGGTGTGCCTAGTTTAAGTTTGTTTTTGCTACTATCTCTGCTTATCTTGATTACTCTTGAAATTGTAGATGTCGACATCCCTTCAAACATACATTGGTTTTGTTGATGATGCTTGTCGTAGTACACGGAATATTTCTTCCGCGGCTTGGGTTATCTATTCACCCACTGATGAGTCAGTTTCTATGCATGGGGTAAGCCTTGGTCAAACAACGAACAATATTGCAGAATATAGCATAGTGATTTAGTTATTATCTGATGCCATTTCATTTGGTATTCAACGTTTGATCATTAGGTTAGATTCGAAACTCATTGTATTATAGTTAAACAGAGTATACTCAATTAAAAATCCATTGTTATTGAGATTATTTTTGAAGGTTTGTCTCTTGGAAAGGCAATTTGATTACATCGAATATCAACACATTTCAAGAAATTTAAACACATTGGTTGATGAATTAGCTAATCGTGTTCTAAATAGACATCTTCAATGTTAAAACAGTAAACCAAAACAACATTCGATACATGTTGAATAAGATAGTCAGATAAAGTAGTAATATCATAGATAAGAGTTTTTGTTTTCAGAAAACATTACACCGTCTGCGATCATAGGTTTAAACACCTTATGATCTGAAAGATACTGATACAAAAAACAAAATATGTCAATCCACGATGATCATCCACTATCCGTGGTGATGATCATGGTAGTAGACTATCGCACATGCCACCTTGCACAGGAATCTCCTAAACTGGCCTGGAACACCAGTAACATGTCTCTGGAGATGGAGAGGAATTTCATCTGTCAATGTCTCAGGGATATCTATAGTCAACCTCTCCAGGTTGTGTTCCATTTCAGAGAGTATTTCTACTGCCTAATCTTGTGGTTGTACTATACGCTCTGTTTGCTGCCTTTCAAAGCGGCAGTGTAGCTGGTCGTCATGGACCAACATCTGCATTTAAAATTTTTTTATCAGTATTGGATGATTAAAAATAAATAAATATTAGAATTAAAACACATCAAAATGATTCGCTTACTTGATTCATCCCATTGTGCCCCTGGAGGTAAGGACATCTCAGGATCACCTCAGAAATCTATACCTGCATATGGGAAATCTTCAATTGTGAAGATTTTGTTCTGCAGCCACATAAAATACACAGGAGTAAACCAAGCCACCATACTTCCATCACCACCATGGCGGGCCATCAGTGCAACCCAACGTACCATACGAGGTTCTCTAAGTTCACCATGATCGACAAGAATAAGATGAGGGGCGAGGAATGGAATCCTCTCCAAAGCAAAAGAAATCAGGATGGTGCCATACCCAAAGTTTTTCAAATTTTCATTTTTTTCTTTGGTTAGTTGGCCTTTCATGTTGGCCAATACCCATTCGCACCAGTTGAAAATGGTGCCTCTAAAACATTCAACCGCGGTTTGCATCTGAGACTTGGTGGCCACATGTGGAGCCGCACTTCCACACAACCTGGTTACATTGAATGCAATAAATTTAAGATCAAGTCACAAGATATTATTTATATCTATGTGATTATCCTTTGGGTCTACTTCATCACTACAAAACTCTTGTTTGTAACTAGCAAAGGGTAGGCCACCCTGCCTAGCTCCAAACAAAGAAATGTTTTCTCCTCTTTTGGATAATCCAGTGAGAAAATAAATATCTTCGAGCTCAATTTTAAGCCGATGATCACCAATGATAAAGCGCTAATTTTGAACATCCCACTTGTTCACTAGCCATGTCATCAATTCCACTTGTGCCCTCATACCTTGAATTGCCTAGAATTTATACAAACCACAATTTATAAGTGCACGCAATTTGGTTATATCATTCATATCCGTGTCGTCTATACCTTCATTCTCACGTTCTCTCCACCCTAGCATGGTGGAATAGTCTGCAAATGGACGCATTTGAGGATTAGAAACTTTTAGAGTGGGAAAATTTAACCATTTTTGTGAGAAATTATCAATTTTCATTTGGTCGTTGTGGCTCCACATATTTCGTGCAAAGATAGTGTGGACGTCTTCACACGCTCTACATGAAAACCACAGTAGCCTGATAATTTTCCTTTAATAAAATTATCGAGGTCCGCAGGTAACGCATGTATGACTCGTAGACCCCTGAGAGCATAATTTTAAGCATAATTTCTCCTCAAAAATGATTTTAAAGCCTAAAAAGAGAATTTAATCGAACAGAAATGAAGATAATAGTGTTGTGGATTACCTGGTTTTGACAAATCTTGATTTGATCGGTCGGTTCTCCCGTTATCAACTCCGGAATTTTTCTGCCAAAAGCTCTCAATTTACAATTCTGAAGACAAAAGGTGAAAATGACTTTGTTAAACTCTTTTTTATAATATTTTTTGAATAAATAAAATATTTTATTTTATTTATTTTCCACTTTAAAAAGTAATTTTTTTATGTTTTTACTTATTGGAAACAGGTATGTTTAATCTTTCGATTTTTTGTGCAGAATACAGATTTTTCGGGTGAAAAGAACTATTTTGATTATGAGTACACTTTTATCACTTTTTCGGACTCTTGAAAATTACGGAAAAGCAAAACCTTGGAGTTCTCTTTTAAGCTCTTTTCATACTCTCTAAACATGAAAAGATCAGCAAGTACTTGACTATTCGAGCTTGTTAAAGGAAATGAACAGTTGTCCTTTCAGTATAAGTTTACCCCTTTTCTGGATTGAAATAGACTATTTACGAAAAAGGATGCGTTGACTAATCATGGTCAATAGAGTTCTCTCTTGTATTATTTTATCCTTTTTCGGGCTTGAGAGACTAAATTTACGAAGTACAACCTCGGAGTTTTCTTATGTTTTTCTTCTGACTCCCTAAAATTGAAAAACACTGAGTTTCACCTATACTAGACTCGTTAAAATTTAACAGTAAAGGACCTGTCAATTACAAACAGGAACGAACCACTCCTTCTTAGGGTTTGATTTTAATACTAATTTGGAGTCATCTAAAGGATGAGCTTACGCAACAAGAAAATGTTATCCTCCTCAAGCTTGTCAAAAATAAAGAGGGACTTGCCAGTAATGGTGGGGGGAAAAGAGAAAATGAATCCAGTTGTCACCCTTTTTTTAAAAGCAATATACCACTCTTGAACATGACACTTTTGTCACACTTGTACTTGGGTTGGGAAAATCCTTTGTCTAATAGTTAATCAAACCACATTGAAAGTCTTCAGTCGGTTTTTGGGTATTAGCTTTAATTCAATTGTTACCAAACCATCTGCAGTGGCATTATGTGTTCAAGAGACAGTTCAAATAAACCATTCATTGCAAACATTTGTCTCCATTTGTGTTGACCATCCCTGAGTCATTCTTTGCTAAAACTTCTTCAAAACTTGATCTAATGGTTTCGTGTCGTAGGCTTTCCTGCAACGAGTCACTTTCTATCGACGACAGCTCATCATCTAGAAATTTGATCTAGAATCCTATCATTACCTTGGGATATTCATGCCCTAATGGTAGGTTTCTCAACTTCGACGACAGGTTGCACCATTGACCTTCAATCGAATGATTCCGTGAAGTGTTCGACTGCAAATCATTCATTCACACTTCTTGGATTGTACTGAGTACTTTGAGAGCCATTTTCATTATTGGTGGTTTCTCTCACACTTATTAACAATTCACATCATTGACTGGTAATCAAGTGGTTTCTAACATGTTCAACTTCGACACAATCAATCGCATGGATAAAATCGTACTAGTTTGGAAAGCGGAAATCAAGACCCTAGATCTATTTTCCACCATCCAAGTTGCGAGGATTTTTATTATTCATGATACAATTTACTAATTATGACATATGGTTGCATCCATACTGTGTCTACTATTGATATAATTTTAAAAATCATTTCTCTACTAGAACATGTAGTTAGTTTTAATCTGAGTATGGGAATGCCTACCTCAGCGATGATATACATCTATATGTTTGCATTGAATGTTTTTAGAGGTTTTCGATTGGTGTGTTTGCAATCCAATCCTCGGAAATATATGGCACTTCACTCTTTAGAACTACCTTAGACTTCGCACTTTAGGGGGCAATCTGTTACACGTTATTTTGTCACCATAAAATTTCACTATCTATATAGTTTCATCACTACCTATATTATGCTCCCTCAGAGGTAAAAAACCCTAATATTCCTAAACCAAGTCTTGGAATTGGAGAAAATATCATTAAAACCCTAAAAAGTCTAGCTCCGCGCTTTTCCTAGACCTTACCTGCAGATCTGCAGATATTTTCTCTATATACTGCAGCACATCCCACACATTCTACTTATAAAACCTGCGGACTCCCGTAAACAATCAAATAAAGGAAAATTTAAGTTCTAGAAGCCCAGCTAGTTGAATATTCTCCCAACAGGAAGCTTCTAGAAGCGTGTTCAGTTTGAGCTTTATCCTATACTCATGGGCTCTATCCCTTCACTCGTGGAGTTTATCCCTTAGTATATGGAGCTCAAATCCCTTCATGAGAGGAATCCATCCCCCTCTTCACTGAACTAAAACTATCGTCATTTCCCTATAAATTGAGCTCATGTTTTAGTCTCAAGGGTAGACATATATATTAGTTTCTGAAGAATTTCCTAAGAGAGCATACTCTCTATACTAGCCATTTTTTATATGAGAATGATCACACACTCATGTCCATAACTTCATGCTAGTTCAGAGAGAAGAAGGCTTGTCAATCTGAGAGAGGACAATTGTTCAGGACCCCGAAAGAACCTGTATAACGTCAACATGAAAGGTTGTAAGGTTACTTCTTATTATACAAGTTAATAAAAATTGATTCCATTTTCTCATTAAATTGTTCATGTATCTATTTGAGTATTTCAATTCTTAGATTACTTGATTACTGAGATAGATTAGGGTTTTCTTAATTATCATATCTTGCAAGTGCTTTTATCCTTTTATCTGTCTTTGATTGCAGGTTTCACATGCTGAAGTGACCTCTTTTGGAGCGACTAGATAGAAGATTTCGGCAAGCGTTGGACTTTAGGTAGGGCATGTCGGCCTCGTACTTTGTTATTAATAATTCTAAATCACAAATGATCTAGAGAAAATGGTTTGCATTTGGTTTTTTGTTTCTAAATATCCTTAAGATACTAGGGATACCATTCTTGTCCGCAAGAATGATTTATCTGTATAACATTAAGTTTTCATTTCGGTCAAGCATAACAACACAGAAAATCTTGAACTAATTGTAAGATTGCAAAGAAGATTACACGAGATTATAGTGCATATGACAAGAGATTATAGTGGGACTACAGTGAGGATTACAATGGATTATCTTGAAGATTACAGTGGGATTACAATACGGAATATAGTTCTACCATAGTATCGGTGCAATATTTGTTTCAGTTCCACCATAGTAAGAAGATATTGTTGTCTCCACAGTAAGGTCTGCAGTGACTAAGAGATAAAATATCAAGGAAGACATCAAAGAAAATATCATCTTGAATTCAAAGGAAGCATCATAACCCTAGATCAAAGAAGTCTACAAAGAATTATTGGGATCATCATCAAGACAAGAAGGCCAAAAGCCTACATCTACTCAAGTTGAAGATATCTATGAATCAAGTTAAAATACTATTCATTCAAAGGAAGCTCGATCAAAAGGAAGTATCATCCATACTCTCTCTTGTTGAAACAAGTTCCTTACCATTAAATACATCACCAAGAATTCATCACTGGTCTTCATCAACAATACTTCACCATAAAAAGGGATCTCCTTCTCTGTGATATCAAGGATCATTATTGAAGAAAACTATATTCAACAAAGAGAAGTTTTCTATTCTCTATATCATCATCAACATCAAGGAAGCAGCAAGGATAAAGGAGCATCCTATCAATTAAGTATATGACCTTATCTGAATCTATCAAAATGTCTCTTTGCAAGGAGAGCAACAAATTGGTTGGGGCTTCAAACTATCTTGCATGGAAGAAAAGGACATATCTAAATCTCATTGAAAATGAGGTCATGGATCATGTGAAAGGATCTATCACAAAACCAAGAGAGGAAGATGCTCAAGCTCTTGCCAAGTATATGAAAGGGGAAGTTAGGTTTTAAATAATTCTCATAGAATCCATGAAGGATCCCCTCACCCCATATGTATATAAACTCAAAACTTCAAAATAAACCTATGACAAACTAGTAGAGTTGTATTTCGTAAGCGTTGTTGGAGAAGTCATATCATTAAGGAAATAACTCTATGAGTTGAAGATTCTAAAGAAGATGGAATAGCCTCATAATTTATGAGGATATCTGAGATCCGAGATCAACTACAAGAATTTGGAGAAGTCGTGTATGAAAGTGAAATGACTACAATGGTATTAAATGCACTATCGGAGGAGTGGGGTAACTTTCTTCAAGTATTTATGGGACATCCATTCCAGGATCTATGGTTACTATGCAAGATTGAAGAATCTAGACTAAAGGCCAAATATAATGTGGGAGCAGGTGAGAAAAATCAAGCTTATGTTGCAATGACAAGAAGAAAGGGACAATTTTTAAAGTTTGGTCATCGTAAAAAGAAAAATAACATGGCTAAAATCCAATGCTATGGGTGTCAAGAATATGGACACTACAAAAGAGGTTTTCCTAAGATAAAGAAGGAAAATAGCAAAAGAATAATAGAAGAATCTAATATCACCGAAGAAGTGAAGAAAGTTGAAAATAAGAAGTCCAAGATAGAGGAAGTAAGAGATCCCTAATATGACTGAGACAGTCTTCCTCAACTTCGTTCTTTTCAAATTCCTAAGTCTTCTATTGCAAGATATGGCTATCATGGTTCACTAAATGGGATGCATCAAGGCATCATAGAAGCATTGGGATAAAGAGCTCAGGACATCATCATAGAGAAGCATGAAAGATGGTTAGAATCTATGGATGTCAAGGATATAGCTCTTGGGAATCTCACTGAGAACGCAAGTGGCAAGGTCATCTAGTATAAGTTTAATCATACATCTGTCAAAAGGAAACATATGTTGATGGGGATACTTTAGATCCTCAAGAATATCTTATGGGATCTTTATTGAAAGGTTCACCGATCATGATGGGAAGCAAGTGTTACCTCAAAATTTTCAAACTTGTGGAATTCATGGGATAATGGTACGATGACATAAAAGTGAAGTAGTTCAATGGATTTAATCTCTTTCAATCAAGGAATTTTTTTTAGGAAGTTTGAATGACCCAAAGGAAAATTGAGGTATGTATTCATACATTGATATTGTGGAATTCATGTCATATAGTTGCAGGTAACATGGATCAATGCTCTATCTTGATAACATGATCAAAATTAAGGATCTCCTCCCTCAAAGGAATGTAGGAATGCATGGGTCACATATTCACTAGATGAAATCAACATAAAATGACAGCATATGAAGTATGAGGCGGTTTGTTACAATTGAGGAACTATTATTGGAAGCTCCTAGGAATGTAATGTGCGAAGAAAGGAAGGAAGAGATCATGGAATACACAACCATGGTAAAGGAAATTAACATCTGAAAAACCAAGAAGATTTTACTTGGATATCTCCATGGAAGATATGAAGAATTTGATGAAGTATGAAAGGAAAAGAAACCCTTGAAAATATGTATCTTTGGGATATGTGTCGATATGTATGCAAGATTCTTATGCAAAATAGAAGATGTCATGAGTAAATACCATCACAAAGGTTAAAAAAAAATTAATGTTCATTCCTTTATTTTTATATCTGGATGGGTTTATGTAGGGCTTCCAAGGGAATATCTATGGATGTCTTCCACCACCGATGCACATGTAGTGGAATGAAATATCCTTAAGTAAACATCATGTGCATATGACATCATTGGTCTCGCTAGCATTATGCTCAGATCTCGTGGAGAGATAGAGGTTTTAGTCAAGGCCTTGCTATGTGAAAATGTTGGTTTATATGATGTTATATAGATGGGTTACCAATCTGATTCCTCTTATGAGAAATTCTTCAGATTGAAAATGACCAAGTACCATTATGAATACCTCCCTAGTTAAGTGTAGGAAAAGTGTAACTAGGTTTGGTCTCCGTAATCTCATGTGTAATTGTGATTTTATGTAATTTATGAAAATAAAAAATATAAAAATTATTATTATGCTTTTCTCATGGGTTTCATGAGAAAGGAATTTTATTTTAATAACGATTCCCATTGTGAGCCTTTAGGATATGTCATCTAGTCATAAAAGTCAATTTGAGTCTATGCCATGCATGAAGGACCCTTCTTGGGAATATTATAGTTGTGTATGAGTCATTAATATGTATAGGATAAGCCCTCTAAGAACAAGCGAAGTATCCTCCTCATGTCGGCTTCAAAAATATTATTGAAAATTCCAAATGACATGTCAGCTGAGCTCATAGTCATGTCGACTTAATTATGATGGAAAAAAAGTATAAATAGGAAGCTCGACCTATTTTATAATACATATTTCTGGTGGTTTATAATTATGGAATTTGGTAAAGCATTAAAACACAAAAAATCTCAGACTAATTTCAAATATTATAGTGGGGATTACAAGAGATTACAATGCGTATTAAAGTGGGACTATAGTTCGTATTATAGTGGATTACAATGCAGATTACAAGAGATTATAGTGTGGATTACAGTGGGACTATAATGTGGATTACAGTGGATTACAATACAAATTATAGTGGGATCACAGTGCTACCATAGTTTCTGCACAATATTTGTTTCAATGCAACAACAGTAAGAAGATATTGTTGTCTCCATAGTAAGGTTTTGCTATCATAGTAATAAGGATTTAGTATAACTACAATGAGAAGGTATTATTGTCATCATAGTAGGGACTCGATGCCACCATAGAAATTAGATCTTGATGGTGATAATGTCTCGATGCTGACAAGGTCGAAGTGGAAGAGTATTTGAGAAGAGGAAAGGAGAAAAATATCGATTTTCAAGAGAACTTGTGTTTTGGTCTTGGAGTGGAAAATAGGTCAGGGGTTGTGATCTTGGTATTCGTCAATTGGAATCTCTATAAGAATAATTTGTTCAGATTTTCCTCTCAAAGAGTGAGAGGCTTTGGCCTTGGATGATAGCCTATATTCCATGTCTCTTGTATCTTTATCTTTTATGCATTGGTATTTGTTTCCTAAAGAAGAACAATAATAACCTAAGTAAGAAGATCCTAATCTAAAGAATCAAAAATCACTCACAAGAAATTATTAATTGAATAGAAATCACTTAATAGCTATGCCCTATATTTCTCAACACTGATGATGGTTCAAACGTGTTTTTTGAGCGAGAGGAGATCACAGCAAATATGATTAAGGAGAGTTCCTTAACTTTGAACTGAAATAAAACCATGCTCTAAATAAATGGTTATACAAAAGTTTCTATACGAGACGAGCATGTCCCATGCTCGTTATGATGACTATGACTGAAGTATTACAAACATATAGGAATGGTCATGTCAAGTCAACGGTGAAATGGATAACATGTTTCTAGCTCTAGAAGATAACTGCTTTCACCCTCTATGGCGTCTCTAACAAATAGGTTGAACTGGGGGACCCCATTCATCTGATCTATGGCACTACTGAAAGAGGTGTGATGGGATGCATGGGTCTTTGACTAAATGAGATAAATGCAATGGTCATACTGTATGATGCTACCCTAACATGAAAACTTATGCTAAGGTTGAATTTCAAGGAGATCAATGACATAAGTGGGAAAATAATGGTTCCCACTGTGCTACCTGATATTGTCCCTATAAGGTGGGAGAAACCAGGGTACTACTTTGATTCGGGAATATGGGTCTTAATGTCGATGAATGAAGCACCAACTACCTGAAATATGGTTACAAAAAATACAATTGAAATTGGGACAAACATTTTCAATAGGATGTGTCCATAGATATGATGGCGAGATTTGACAGTATGTGAGGAATACAGAAAATTTGCTCAAGGTTGGAGTGTGGATGTAAGTGGCATCAAAACCATAGTGTTGAGGTATATGCCCCTGGAGTCGGTAGGACATCTTGGGGGGGTTTCATTGTCGTGGCATGACATGAGAAAATGGTGATCAATGGGATATGTATGAGATGGGTAGAAAGAAAGCTCCAACCAAGAGCGACTTAGGACTAATGCTAGGTAACTAACAAAAAAATATGGGTGAGAATATTTTTCCTTTAAAATATATTTATACACTTTTCAAAAGAATTTAAAAGTTTTTTTGTGATACAAAAGTGTCTATACAAGGCGGGCATGTCTCATGTTTGTTATGATGACTATGATTGAAGTATTACAAACATACAAGAAATTTCATGTCAAGTCAATAGTGCAATGGCTAACATGCTTATAGATGGAGAAGATAACTTCTTTCACCCTTTGGGGCACCTCTAACAAATAGGTTGAACTGGGGACCCCCGTGCATATGATGTATGACATTTTTGAAGGAGGTGTGATGGTATGCATGGGTCTTCAACTAAATTAGAGAAATGCAACAGTCACAGTTTACGATACTACCCTAACATGAAAACTTATGTTGAGGTCGAATTCCAGGGAGACTAATAACATCAATGGGAAAATAATGGTTTCCTTTGTGTCACCTGATATTTTCCCTATAAATTTGGAGAAACCAAGGTAATTCTTTGATTATGAAAGATGGTTGTTGATGTCGACAAAATGAAGCACAAACCACCCGAAAGATGGTTCTGAGAAGTCCAAGTGAAATTGGGACATACATTTGGAATAGGATGGGTCCATAAATATGATGGTGATATTTGATAGTATGTGAGGAATACAAAAAAATTTCCCAAGGTTGGAGCATGGATGTGTTGGGTTTGTGTTATGTTCCTTCCATGACTAATCATGCGTGGGGAGGTTACATGGGGGGCAATAGCCCCCCCTGTACATTGCACTGGGCGCAACGCCGGGGGGGTCATGGGGGGGCGGTAGCCCCCCTGTCGGGGTCCATGGCAGAGCCCCGGAAAAAAAATTTGGTCCTTATTTTCTGGTGGGCGGACCCGCCCATGGTTTTGTGCATGGTTTTGGGGCATGATGGTTTTTGGCCCCTGGTATTTTGTAGATCTGGTCAAGGGAACTACGGTTATGTTCTAATATAGGGTTAATGGATTGGGATTTATGTATGCTTCGGCATGTATATATATGTGTTGTAACACTAAAAGGAATATAATGAAAAATCAAGCTGGTCGTCCCGATTGGGGATCCAGGGGAAAATCTTTGTGTATATTTGTTTTATGTTTTATGCTCTCGCTATTGTTTATTTTCTATTTTTAAGATTCGTTTGCAGCTAATTTCTGTACAGGGTTAAAACCTACAGGATGAAGGTGGTGATAGTCAAAACCATAGTGTTGATGTAGATTCCCCCAAATTAGTTAGGACATAGAGGGGGGGAATGTTCATTCTAGCTATTTTGGTATGGCATGAGAAAATGGTGATCAATGGAATGTGTATGATATGGGTAAAAAGAGAGCTCCAACCAAGATCGACTTAGGACTACCGCTAGGTAACTAACAAAATCGGTGAGAATATTCTTCCTTTAAAAAATGTTTATACACTTTACAAAATAATTTTAAAGTGGTTTGGTGATACAAAAGTGTCTATACGAGACGAGCATGTCCCATGCTCATTATAATGACTATGACTAAAGTATTACAAACATACAAGAAAGGTATTGTTAAGTCAACTGTGAAATGGTTGATATGCTGCTAGCAAGAGAAGATAATTTCTTTCACCATTTGGGGCATCTCTGACAAATAGGTTGAACTGGGGGCCCCCGTGCATCTGATTTATGGCACTGCTAAAGGAGGTGCGATGGGATACATGGATCATCAACTAAATGAGATAAATGCAATGACCATATTGTATGATACTACCCTGACATGAAAACTTATGCTGAGGTTTAATGTTAGGGAGACCAATGACATCAGTGAGAAAATAATGGTTCCCATTGTGTCACCCAAGATTGTCCCTATAAGGTGGGAGCAACCAAGGTAATGCTTTGATTGTGGAATATGGGTGTTGATGTCGACAGAATGAAGCGCCAACTTCCCTAAAGATGGTTCCGAGAAATCCAAGTGAAATTGGGAAAAATATTTGCAATAGGATGGGTCCATAGATATGATGGCGATATTTGATAGTATGTGAGGGATATGAAAAACTTCCCGAGGTTGGAGCATGGATGCAAGTGGCAACAATCAAAACCATAGTGCTAAAGTAGATGTCACTAGATTCGATAACACATATGGGGGGGAATGTTCATTCTAAGTGTTGTGGTATGGCATGAGAAATGGAGATCAATGGGATATGTATGAGATGGGTAAAAAGAGAGTTCCAACCAAGAGAAACTTAGGACTGCCACTAGGCAATTTACACAATGTTTGTTCCTTTAAAAAATCTTTATACACTTTCCAAAAGAATTTAAAAGTGGTTTGGTGATACAAAAGTGTCTATATGAGGCAGGAATGTCCCATGCACATTATGATGACTATTACCACCCACCTATTCCACCTAGACACCCAATTGGTTTCATATGTTTCCTTGATTATATCAACATTTACTATTTTTAGCATTTTTTCGGGTCCTAAACTTTCAGAGTTGTTTTTACCCCCTAAAAGACATTTTTTTGAGGTCCAACACAAGCCTAAAGCTACAAAAAATGTTGTATTAATAGAATTATATATTTCCAACAAGGTATCATACATGCCAAATGAAGATCATATGACCAAGTTACAACCTGAGGAAATTGGCTCCTAAACTAACCCCAACGAGGACCAAAACTCTTAGCATTCCATCACCTGGGGTTAGGGTTTTATTTGTTTATGGTTTTAGCTTGTTGTTAAATAATAAAAGGGCCCTTCAGCTTCCTTGTAACATAGTTCAAAGGCATGTATCTACCACATTTCTTCTCATAGATAAGCTACCATCACCTAAGCTAGTTTATTTCCATTCTGCTTGTAAGAAATTTTCAGTTCTTTGATAATAATGAAATGAATATTTTTTTATGTTGAATCAATGTGTTTATTTTTATATCTGTATTCTATTGTGTTCCTACATAAATATGGATTGGTGGTATCATAGCTGTCTAATATTTCTCTATTTTTCTTTTCATGTCCCCAATGAGGTTAGGATATAAGGAGTTAGGGATCTAATTGGTTTAACCTTTGCAGGACCAGCCTCGCAAACCCTAATGGCCTCCTATGGCTAAAGAAAATAAAGACGAGGTAGCAGGAGATCCTTTCAAAATATTTCTCGAGGAAGCCCTCGAGCGGCAGAGGAATGAGATGATGGATAAATTTCCCAGATCCTTCCGCGGCTACCCATAGGCGACACATCTTCATCTAGCAGCCACTTTGGAGGTACCACTCCCTTTAAGGTACAATTAAAATTTGACATTCCCATATTTTAAGGCTAGATAGATGCAGATGTCATAGATAGATGTTTAATTTTTTTGGAAGGATATTTTTTGGTTCATGATTTTTCCAATTGGGAAAATATTAATTTTTCACTCCTCAAAGTTGCCCCCATGTCAAAGACTAGTGGAAAATCTACTATGAACAGAGGGATGAGAGAGAACCCTTAATATTTTTAGTCACACCCACTTGGAATTCTTTTTAAGAGGCAATCAAGGAATAGTATTACCCCGTGGGGAGCTATGAGGACAAGTACATACAATGGACGACGTTGCGGCAGAAAACAGATCACGATGTGCATGATCTGACGAATATTTTCCATACATTGTGCACAAAGTTGGGTATCAAATATTCAGAAAAATATCCAGTGCTCAAGTACCGCAGTTTCTTGCACAAATACATTCAAGAGTAAATAAAGTTCCTAGACATCTCCTCGCTTGGTGTAGCATACTGCTATGTTTCCAATATTGAGCAGAAATTTAGGCAGAAGAAGCGAGACTTTGGGTTTTCCAACCCAAAGCAGAGTAAAGGCGCCCCCAAGCCATAGAGAAAATGGTATATTCTAGCTTAAAAGCCCCAGGACAACTCCTTGAAGCCATAATCCAAGAATAATGGGAAGGTGAAGAAGGACACCAGCAAGTGGTACGAGTTCCATAAAACTCCCACTCAAAACAAAAATGAGTGTCACGTAAAGAAAACATTGGTGGCTGAGCTAAAAGACTCAGAGACTAATTTATACTTTGATTATGAGCCAAAACCCAACAGGGGAATCGAAAATGGAAATCATATCATCAACGTAGAATCCACTGTGACAAGAGCCACCACCAAGCTTCAAAAGGTAGAACCTAAGTATCCAAAGGAGGGGAGCGCCTCTTCAACTTGAAGATGTGGGTAAAGGGTTCACCAGTGCAGTTCTTCATTGACAGTGGGATCCAGAAGAACTTGATCTGAGTAGAGGTCATTAAGAGATTGAAGCTACCAACAACGCCACACCCACATTCATACACCATCAAGTGGCTCCACCAAGGGAGAGATCTTTGTGTCAACTAGCAATGTCGCTTTCCTTATAGCATCAAGCCCTTTGCAGATGAGGTATTGTGCAACATTTCCCCTCTTGAAGTCTATGATGTTTTATTAGGTCAGTCATACCTATGGGAACATCATGTTGTATATGAATCTAGACCTTGTTTTGTTATTATTACTTTTGATCAGAAGTTGTACATGATATTGTTGATTTGTGTAGATTGGGAGGTACTCCAAGCCCTAGGGTTTAGGGTTTGGAGGGAAAAGAACCACAAGGGTAGCTTGTGGGCTTGGCACCCAAGTGTCGGGTTTTTCACCCAAGCGTGTTTGGGGAATTTTCGGAAGCACATTTCTACATGTGATGGCATGATATGATAGAGGGAATAAAGGAGAATCCAATGCTTCAAGATTCATCGAATTTTGAGTTGTAAAAGTGGAGATATGAATTTTTGAAGATAAATTATGGAGGTTTCACATATGTGTCAAGGTCAAGTTGGTGTAAAGTTGAAATAGGACAGTGTTTGAAGCCCCTAATTTGCAATGTTGGAGGAGCCCTTGTGTTGGTATAAATACAAGGTGAATTGATTTGTTATGAGCATCTATTCTGGAAATACATCACCAAATAGAAGCTCCGAAATATCAAGGAAGCCGCAACCATATTAGGAGGCCTAGAACAGCATGTGGGAGGCTAGAATAGCATGGGTATTTTCTGTGGTGATACATAAGTGTTGTAGAGACAATGAATGTGTTTAATGGTTGTTCCAAGTGTTGTTTTAGGGCCATATTACAGGGTGTGTGGGCTGAGGAAGGCAAGGAGATAAACATTGTTGATTTAAGGCAGTATGGTGTTGTTTGAGGGAGGACCGCAGCCACTAATTTTTGATGGGCTAGGCTTCATGCCATAGCCAATAGAAAATGTTGTTCTAATGGTTGTGTTAAGGGTAACAAGCCCAGATTTGGATATTGTGTAAGTGGATGGCTCCTTCTAAGGTGGACTACAACCTTAATAGGCTTTCATTATTGAATGTGTTTTGATTTGAGGGTAGTGTGGTGTACCCTAACCAATGGTACAGTGACAGCAAGTGCAGGAAGAGGAAAATTATGTTTTTGGAGAGGTGTATTGGGTCAAGGTGTGACTGTGTATTGGATCGTGAATTTTCAACTTGTTGATGCCATGTGTATGACCTTCCAAGGTGGTGAAGTGTCATATTAGGAGTAGATTCGGTAGTGATTGGATTAGGAGCCATAGGTATGTCTGAGGGAACCATGTTTGCTACCCAAAGTATCCCTACACGAGCTATCTCGAAGGAAGAAGAGAAATTGAAGATTGGGTGAGTTTGGTGCCAAATTGCAACACTCTTATGGTTGAAAGTTGTTGCTAGCCTGGAAATTTGGAGCTTGGGAATTTTCCAACCAAGAGAGAATATTAGATCAACCCATGAACACTCTACATATGGAAGTCCAGAAATGTTAGATGATAGCCCTCCTAGAATCTCAATGGACCAAGGCACTACTAGTGAGTAGTACATAAGCAAAGGACCGAAATGACGAGATACGACATCGATTTTTTCATTGTATCTTGTATACCATAGACTATTGTACTATTCAGATTTGGTTTAATATAACAAAGATTGGTGAGTGTACATTATAGTACAATTTTGTTTAAAATTGTGTATCTTGTGCATATGTGATTTATTGCTTTATATTTTCCATTGTGCAAAGTAGTTCATGGTTGATATTCTTGGTTTGGTAGCATCGGTGATTTAAGACTCTAACCTAGACCCAAGGTCGTGGAAATTAAACATGGTTTCAGAGCATTTTTGAGCTACTTTGGAAGTCAGTAAATCATAGTTTGTGCAACGAAGTACAATGTGAGAAGAATTTGGTCTCTTTTTGAGTGAAGAATTCACTTCAATGTCAAAGTTACAGGCAGGTCTCCAATATGAGGACAGGTTGGAAGGGTTGTCCAACTATACTCCTTGGAAAGAAAGGATCAAGTTGGTCTTGTAGGTCAACAATATCTACAATTTTTCCAAGAAAGAGGTCAAGTAGCCAACCAACCCTAAGGAGCTGGATATATGGGAATATTTGGATACAAAATTAAGGTTGATCATCCTTGATGGTGTGAAGGATTCCTTAATACCTCATTTTTTTAGGAAGAACAATGCACATGAGATGTGGATGCCTCTTCATAATTTGTTCCAGAATAAGAACGCGAACCAGGTATTAGTATTGGGGGATAATTTTAAGTCCACCAAGACGATAAAGGGTGAAGGAATGACTTCATATCTGACAAGTTTGTCTCAAGTTCGAGATGAACTTGCTATTGTCGGTGACAAAGTTTCAAATGTAGAGATGGTAACGATTGCCTTGAAAGGGTTCACCAAGGAATGGAATCCCTTCATCAAAGGAATCATTTCCAGGGAGAAGCGTCTCGACTGGAATAGACTATGGGATGACTTCACTCAGGAAGAGTTTCCATATGAGGATCTTCATCCATCGAGGAATATTAGGATGTGGCACTTGCAGTGAGAATGAAGGGTGTCGAAGAAGGAATTGAGTAAAATCAAGTGTTTCAATTATGGCAATATGGGTCATTATTCATCGAGATGTATGTTGAAGATAGGAAATGAAGAGAAAGGAAAGAGGAAAGGAAATCATATTGTTTCTTTAGCAGAGGTAGATGACCTCTCTAGGAGACTGAAAGAGGAGGATTTTTCTATGATTTCTCATTTCTCGCAGGGTATTATTCGAGAGGATGGATGGTACGTGGACAGTGGTGCGACAAAGAATATGAAAGGGTCACAGGAGTTTTTTGAGACTCTAGATGAATGGGACTAGAAGTTTCACATGGTCTTGGGCGACAAGAGTCAGTTGGAGATCTAAGGATCGACAGTTGTTCCATTCGGGATGAAGATAGGACATATGATGTAGGTCCAGGATGTACTGTTTGTACTAGGACTCATATATAGTGTGATTTCCATCTCGATGATGGAGAGGAATGATTTTGAGGTCTTGTTTTAAAATGTGCAGGAAAGACTCAGCCCTAGAGGCTCTAAGTACGATGGAATTATTCTTGGAGTCAGGAAGAATGGTCTCTACAGGTTGACGTGCAAGCCTTAGGATCATGGGAAGAAGTAGGGGCAAGTACAAGTTCCAGAGAAGTAGGATTAGGTGGAGGCTTTAGAGGAGAAGGTACAGTTCCCGAGAAGAAGGTACACTTTTCAGATAAGGTCCAGGTTCCAAAGGGTTAGAGGGAGTCAAGTTCTAGAGGGAGCTTGTAGATTCAGAGGGAGACTCTGCAACCTAAGAAGAGCACATGGTCAGTGGGGATAAAGGGTCCTTCCACATCTAACAAGAAGTATATGGCGATACTAGGAAGTGATACAAGAGAATGAAAAGAAGCAAGAGTCTTCCAATGACAGTGACACTTCTGAGCAGGTTTTACTTCACTATACATGGATTGTTGCGATTGTGAGCACCAGGAGTTGGGAAAGTGTTGCGAGCAGTGATGATTATGACAAATTACTTCCTAGTTGTGGAGTTACCTCCCTCACTAAGAGGTAGTGTTGATTTGTGTAGCTTGGGAGGTACTCCAAGCCCTAGGGTTTAGGGTCTTGAGGGAAAAGCACCACAAGGGAAGCTTGTGGGCTTGTAAAACAAGTGTGGGGAATTTATAGAAGCAAATTTCTATATGTGATGGCATGAGATGATAGAGGGAGGAAAGGAGAATCCAATGCTTCGAGAATCGTCAAATTCTGAGTTACAAAAGTGGAGATATGAATTTTTGAAGATAAATTAAGGAGGTTTCACATATGTGTCAATGCCGGCTTGGTGTAAAGTTGACATACGATAGTGGTTCAAGCCCCTAATTTGCAATGTTGTAGGAGCCCTTGTGTTGGTATAAATACAAGGTTATTTGATGTCTTATAAGCATCCATTGTGGCAATACATCACCAAAGAGAACCTTTGAAATATCAAGGAAGCCACAACTATATTAGGAGGCCTAGAACAGTGTGCGGGAGGACAGAACAGCATGGGTATTTTCTGTGGTGAGACAAAAGTGATGTAGGAGACGGAAAATGTGTTTAAGGGTTGTTCCAAGTGTTGTTTTAGGGCCATATTGAGCATGCTACATAAACAATGAAACAAAAACAAAACAATGTGCACAAGATACACGCTCAATAGAGAAAACACACTAATAACTCAAAAATGGAGAGCTTATCCTTTTATTAGGTGGTGGTGGTAGTAGAAGATAAAATGCTAAATCTCTTGTAGTGGCTCCTTTGAGCTACGGAGCTCCAATATCCAAGACAAGGGGGTCTCTTCCCCTCAAGTTTTTAGGAAAACTATCTTCCCTCTCAAAGGATAGTAGATCGACAAATATGTGGTGAACTCCTCTCTCTTGGACTGAGATGTTGGGTGGCCAACAACCGAGTCCTTCCAATCCTCCTACTGTTGGACAATACAAGTTGGTTTTCTATGGAGAAATTTGGCTAGCATAACAATGTGTCTCCCATTATTCTTCCCAAGGCTGGCTTTTATAGACCATTTTCAAATTTTCCCTCCTTCTCTTGGCCCAAGATGGATGGTGACACAAGAGTGGTGGTATGATTCCTTTGTGTGATGCATTAAGGCCTCAAAGTGACTCAAAGGTGACAGTACTTGGTTAGGTTGAGTGGGAATATTTTTAACCAAGTGTGCCAAGAGGTCCCAGATGGTGACATTTCGTCATCCCCAGGACCGCACTACTATCGAAGAAAAAGCCGCATTGTGCACAAAGAGCCTATGTTGCCTGTGTGCGGTCCATAAATGTAATATTCCCAATTTTCCACAAGATAATTGGAATATTAGAGTTCTTAATTTTCCTACTTAATTAAGTAAATAAGAGGGTGGAGGGACCCACAAACCCCATAGATGAATAAAATCCACTTTTGATGTGTGTATGTGGATATTTTAGATCTAGATCTACATTATGGAGTAGTGGAGCAGCTTCTTAAATGAAGGAAGAGTGGAGATCATGGATCTTTAATGTAAAATCATGAGGATCTTGGAGGAGGTCAACTGAGATCATAGTGCATTCAAAGTAAGATCATAAAGCACTTATGATGAGATAGTGGAGGAAGTGGTGCATCTAATGCACACATGATGGAGAGAGTGGGAATTAAATGAAGAACATGATGGAGATCATGGAGAGACAACGCAGTCTTCATGGAGGCTAGCGGCCACATGTACAACGCATTCTTCATGGAGGCTAGTGGCCACATGTACAATGCAGTTATGAGGTGGGCCAGGGCTATGGAAGGCTCATAATTTATATAATGAATATGAAGGCACAATAGAGCTAAGTCTACAGTTTTGTTTAGCACAGGGTTTTCCCAAGCGGGAATCCCACCCTTACCCATGGGGGACTTCGAGTGCCTACTCTGGGAAGGTTTCTATTGAGCTCCATTCATCATTAGGCATTGGTTCCATATTTAGCCACACTCATATGTACTTCCATCTATAGGAATAACGCAATTCCTGCTCAAGGGTTTGAGAGGTGGTGGTTGTTTCTAGCATTCCAGCTAGGAAACCGGTGGAGGAGTCATCCTTTCACCTTGTGCTTCGTGTTCAGCCTTCCAGGAGTTGTATATTCATATCTTGCATTCAGGTCATTGTATTATACCTCCATGCAGCAGCAGTCCCCTCAAGGATTTTGCAGTCCAGTCTTGTAGATCCATTGGAGGAGGGAAGTTTCCAGTATTTCAGCTGGAAATCCTGTGAGGGATCATTCCTTCACCTTGGGCATATTATTTCCATCATTCTTAAGCTACATTGCAACATCCAGCATCAGGTTAGAGAGCCTCCATACTTGACAGCACAATTTTTGGCAACAGTTGTGTTGCAAAAGCTACAATCAGTAGAGGAAGATAGAGGAGCTAGATATTGAGCTTCTAGCTTGAGGATCTAGTGAATGGATCATCCCTTCTTGCATATATATGATTGCAAATATTATTGCGGCCATATTTTATTAGATTATGCAGCAGATCTACATACCCAACAGTGTATATGTGCAAGCCCTAAGAGGGTGATTTTCCTAGATTTATAGATTTGGAAATCCCTTTCTAGGTTATCTTGGGTATCCATCATAGAGCTCGGATTTAAAGTTTCAGCATCATCAGAGCTCTAGAACTGCCTAGATCTATATTCTATATTTTTTTTGGAAATTATAGTAGGGACAACACATTTTTCCTTCCAACAGTCCAGCAGTTACGCAGTTCCTCTTGTGGGATCATTCCAGGGTCATTCTAGGCCATCTCTTCATTTGAGTGTCTCAGATTTTGAGCATTGTTGTACTGGTTTATCCACCTCCTATTAATAAAATGGCTACCCTATTCTGTACATCCTGATGTTTTCTTTAGACTAATTATTTACTTTGTTGCAGTTCATCTATTGTGTTTTAGTATTACTGCATTCTCCCTTTTGGGATATTACAATAAATGTTGTCTTTTGACATTAGGAAAAAATAAATTTTTGGCTCCTTCTAATGTATTTCTTCTCTGGAAACTTTTATCTGTACCTTATGCTTGACATTTTTAATGTAATTTTCCTGTATGATTTACTAGTGTTAACAGTTTCCCCCTAATGTATGAGGTCTAGGAAGAATTGTATAGCCGAAATACATTATGGTTTATTTTCTGTGTGATCCTTTTGAGAGAGAGAGAGAGTAACTTTATTTGGAACTGAGTTGAGAGACCCCTTGCCTTGAGTAAAAAAGACACCATGCTCTGTTAGAAACCTACAAGATATAGAATAAATAAAATATTTCTACGAGGTGGGCATGTCCCATTCTTGTAATTTTTTGACTTGTTAAACTTATCTGACATATAGTGGTTTTTTAATGTTGCTTTTGGTAGTGACCTGATGTTGGTTTACGATGATGTTTTTTTATGCCCTCAAGGAAGTTTTTCTTTGAAATAAGGTTGAATGTGGTGGCATTTTTGTTTAGAACGAGTGCTCATTGTATGCATGGGTCTTTGACTGTTGGTGACATTCCCGTGTAAGCATTTCTGAAAGAGATGCTTATCAAGTTACAGGTCTTCGACGAATTCTAATAGAGTGCAATGGTTATGAAGTGTGATACCATCTTGACATGAAAGCTTATCTTGAATTCGAATTTCAAGAAGATCAATGACATTAATGGGCAATGATGATTCCCATAGTGCCATCCTGGGATGCCCCTATTGATGTGAGGATTCATCCAAGGTACTACCTCCTTCATGGAAAATGGTTGTTGAAGTCGACAAGAAGGAAGCATCAACCGATCAAAATGACCACTAGGCATGATGACGAGAAACGGTTCTAACTGATGATGGTAGTTAGGTGGCCCGAGGTCGGGGCTGTAAATGAAAATGGTGGCAGTCATAACAATTTATAATGAGGAAATCCCTGGAGTAGGTAGGAAATCCAGGGTGGGTGTATGGTTTCTATGCTTGTCATGGTTGGGTATGGTAAAATAATACGTAGCTCCGACCAAGGGTGATTAGGGACTGGTGCTAGGTGAGAAATTTAAATGGATGGGTGGGAGTGCTCTCCTAAAAAATCTTTGTACACTTTCCAAAAGAATATAAAATGGATTTGGATGTACAATAACGGAGACGGGTGCCCCTATAAACATGAAATAATCCTTCACCATGGTGTGAGGAATTTGTTTTTTTGAGGGTGGGGGCCCCATTTGGTTGGTCTCGATGTAGGGGTGATGAAGCGGATGAAAAATGTCGTAGATGGGTTATGTTGATGGGGGTGTAATAGGCCAAGTGTGATACGCGGTGGTGCGTTTTTCAATCTGATTGTGAGAATGGTAGCCTAAGAAAGGGGTTTTAAAATAAAATGGATAAAACTTGACTTGATGTATAATGGATGAATGAACATGAAGTGCTTCCTAGGCTTGGGGTTTTATGTCCATGGCTCTAGACCTTTGGTGTATGGTCTACATGAGTGATGGACACCATGGAGGGTACGGCTCTACCGACCTGCAAAGGTGTTTATCATGTGCAAGGTGGGGTGATGATAAACATGGTCGAGTGAATGAAACATATAAACATGAAATAATTCATATTTTTCTTGAAATTAATTTAAAAAATTTACATTGAAATCCATTATTTAGAATATATATGAAAGTTTCTTGAAATTTTTGTTTCTAAAATTTTTTTAAAATTTTTCTTGAAATTCATTTAAAAATTTCATAATAAAATTCATTATTTAGAATATATATAAAATTTTCTTGAAATTAATTATTTAGAATATATATGGAAGTTTCTTGAAATTCATTATTTATTTGGCATATACATATATATATATATATATATATATATATATATATATATATATATATATATATATATATATATATATATATGAAAGTTTATTGAAATTTTCTTGAAATTCATTATTTAGAATATAAATGAAATTCATTGAAAGTTTTCTTGAAATTCATATCAAAATATTTTTTATTTAGAATATATATGAATGTTTATTGAAATTGTTTTTGAAATTCATTATTTAGAATATATATGAAATTCATTTCAAAATATTGTTTCTTGAAATAATTCATATGTTTCTTGAAATTTTTCTTGAAATTCATTATTTAGAATATATATATGAAATTCATTTCAAAATATTGTTTCTTGAAATTTTTCTAGAAATTCATTTAAAAAATAATGCATATGTTTCTTTAAATTTTTCTTGAAACTCATTTAAAAATTCATATTGAAATTGATTATTTAGAATATATATATAAGTTTTCTTGAAATTCATTATTTAAAATATATATGAAAGTTTCTTGAAATTCATTTAAAAAATAATTCATATGTTTCTTTAAATTTTTTTCGGAATTCATTTAAAAAATAATTCACACTTTTTTTGAAAATTTTCTTGAAATTCATTTAAAAAATTCATATTGAAATTCATTGTTTAGAATATATATGAAAATTTAGAATATAAATGAAAGTTTCTTGAAATTCATTATTTAGAATATATATGAAAGTTTCTTGAATTTTTTCTAGAAATTTGTTATTTAGAATATATATGAAAGCTTCTTGAAATTTTTCTCGAAATTTTTATAGAAATTCATTATTTAGAATATATATGAAATTCATTGAAATTTTTTTTGAAATTAATTTCAAAATATTGTTTCTGAAAGTTTCTTGAAATTTTTCTTGAGATTAATTTAAAAAAATAATTCATATGTTTCTTGATATTTTTCTTGAAATTCATTTAAAAAATTCATATTTAAAATTCATTGAAATTTTTCTTGAAATAAATTTCAAAATATTGTTTTTGATGTTTCTTAAAATTTTCCTTGAAATTCATTTAAAAAATAATTCATATTTTTCTTGAATTTTTTTTTTAATTCATCTAAAAAATCATATTGAAATTCATTATTTATAATATATATGAAAGAGTTTTTTTGAAATACATTTAAAAAATTCATATTGAAATATATTTTTTTAATTCATTTAAAAAATTCATATTTAAATTCATTACTTGGAATATATATGAAAGTTTCTTGAAATTTTTTTTATTTCTGAAAGTTTTTTCAAATTAATTTAAAAATTTTACATTTAAATTCATTATTTAGAATATATATGAAAGTTTCTTGAAATTTTTGTTTCTAAAAGTTTTTTTAATTTTTCTTGAAATTTATTTAAAAAATTCATATTAAAATTCATTATTTAGAATATATATAAAACTTTCTTGAAATTAATTATTTATAATATATATGAAAGTTTCTTCATTGTTTTTTTTTTGGGTTCAAATTCATTATTAATTTAAAATATGTATAAAAGTTTATTGAAATTTTTCTTGAAATTCATTATTTAGAATATAAATAAAATTCATTGAAATTTTTCTTGAAATTCATATCAAAATATTTCTATTTAGAATATATATGAATGTTTATTGAAATTTTTCTTGAAATTCATTATTTAGAATATATATGAAATTCATTTCAAAATATTTTTTCTTAAAATATTTATAGAAATTTATTATTTAGAATATATATGAAAGTTTCTTGAAATTCATTATTTAGAATATATATGAAAGTTTAGTGAAATTTTTCTTGAAATTCATTATTTAGAATATATATATATATCAAATTCATTGAATTTTTTCTTGAAATGAATTTCAAAATATTGTTTTTGAAATTTTCTTGAATTTTTTCTCGAAAATCATTTAAAAAATAATTCATATGATTCTTGAAATTCATTATTTTGAATATATATGAAATTCATTGAATTTTTTCTTGAAATGAACTTCAAATTATTGTTTTTGAAATTTTCTTGATTTTTTTCTCGAAATTCATTTAAAAAATAATTCATATGATTCTTGAAATTCATTATTTAGAATATATATGAAATTCATTGAATTTTTTCTTGAAATGAACTTCAAAATATTTTTTTTTAAAAGATTCTTGAATTTTTTCTCGAAATTCAATTACAAAATAATTCATATGTTTCTTGAAATTTTTCTTAGAATTCAATTAAAAAATAATTCATATGTTTCTTGAAAGTTTTCTTAAAATTCATTTAAAAATTTCATATTGAAATTCATTATTTATACTATATATGAAAATTTAGAATATATATCAAAGTTTCTTGAATTTTTCTTGAAATTCAATATTTAGAATATACATGAAAGTTTCTTTAAATTTATTTAAAAAATAATTCATGTTTATTGAAATTTTTTATTTAGAAGATATATGAAAATTTAAAATATATATGAAAGTTTCTTGAAATTTTTCTAGAAAACATTATTTAGAATATATATGAAAGTTTCTTGAAAATTTTTTATGAAATTCATTGAAATTTGTTTTTGAAATGAATTTCAAAATATTGTTTTTGAAAGTTTCTTGAAATTCATTTAAAAAATATGAATTCATATGTTTCTTGAAATTTTTTCTTGAAATTCATTTAAAAAACTCATTGAAATTTTCTTGAAATAAATTTCAAAATATTGATTTTGAAAGTTTCTTGAAATTCATTAAAAAAATGATTCATGTTTCTTGAATTTTTTCTTAAAATTCACTGAAACAATTTATATTGAGATTAATTATTTAGAATATATATGAAAAAAAATTCTTGAAATTCATTTAAAAAATTCATATTGAAATTCATTATTTAGAATATATATGAAAGTTTATGAAAATCATTTAAAAAATTCAAATTGAAATTCTACATTTATAGTCTTGAAATTCATTTAAAAAATAATTCATATGTTTCTTGAAAATTATTTTAAAAATTCATATTGAAATTTATTATTTAGAATATATATGAAAGAATTTTTCTTGAAATTAATTTTAAAAATTCATATTGAAATTCATTATTTAAAATATATATAAAAATTTCTTGAAATTTTTGTTTCTCAAAGTTTCTTGAAATTCATTTAAAATATAATTTATATTTTTCTTGAAATTCATTTAAAAAATTTATATTGAAATTCATTATTTAGAATATATATGAAATTTTCTTGAAATTTTTATTTCTAAAAGTTTTTTAAAATTCATTTAAAAAATAACTCATATTTTTCTTGAATTGCTTTAGAATTTTGAAATTCATTTAAAAAATGATTCACATGTTTCTTGAAATTTTTCTTAAAATTCATTTTAAAAATTCATATTGAAATTGATTATTTAGAATATAGATGAAACTTTCTTGAAATTTTTGTTTTTAAAGATTCTTGAAATTCATTTAAAAAATAATTCATGTTTTTTTTTAATTTTTTTAAAAAATTCATATTGAAATTCATTATTTAGAATATATGTGAAATTTTCTTCAAATTCATTATTTAGAATATATATGAAACTTTTTTGAAATTTTTCTTTAAATTTAATATTTATTTAGAATATATATGAAAATTTATTGAAATTTTTATAGAAATTCATTATTTAGAATATATATGGAATTAATTTAAAAATATTGTTTATTTAAAATATATATAAATGTTTATTGAAATTTTTCTTGAAATTCATTATTTAGAATATATATGAAATTCATTGAAATTTTTGTTAATATTCATTTCGAAATATTGTTTCTTGAAATTTAATTAAAAAATAATTATATATTAAATTCTTTGAATTTTTTCTTGAAATTCATTTCAAAATATTGTTAATGAAAGTTTCTTGAAATTCATTTAAAAAATAATTATGTATAAAATTCATTTCAAAATATTGTTTAGGAAATTTCCTTGAAATTTTTCTTGAAATTCATTATGTAGAATATATATAAAAGTTTCTTGAAATTCATTTCAAAAAATAATTATATATGAAATTCATTGAAATTTTCCTTGAAATTCATTTCAAAATATTGTTTATTAAAGTTTCTTGAAATTCATTATTTAAAATATATATGAAATTTTGTTGAAATTTATTTCAAAATATTGTTTTCATTATTTAAAATATATATGAAATTTTCTTGAAATCCATTAATTAGAATATATATATGAAAGTTTTTTGAATTTTTTCTTGAAATTCATTTAAAAAATAATTAGGTATGAAATTTATTGAAATTTTTTAGTGAAATTCATTTAAAAAATAGTTATATATTAAATTCATTGAATTTTTTCTTGAAATTCATTTCAAACTATTGTTTATGAAAGTTTCTTGAAATTCATCTAAAAATTAATTATATATGAAATTCATTTCAAAATATTATTTATAAAAGTTTCTTAATTTTTACTTAAAATTTATTATTTAAAATTAATTATGTATAATATATATGAAAGTTTCTTGAAATTCATTTCAAAAATTAATTATATATTAAATTCATTGAAATTCAATTTTTTCTTGAAATTCATAATTTTCAAAATATTGTTTCTGAAATTTATTTCAAAATATTATTTTTAAAAGTTTCTTGAAATTTTTTGAAATTTTTCTTGAAATTCATTTAAAAAATAATTATATATGAAATTCATTGAATTTTTTTTTGAAATTCATTTCAAAATATTGTTTATGAAAGTTTCTTGAAATTCATTTAAAAAACAATTATATATGAAATTCATTTCAAAATATTGTTTATGAAATTTTCTTGAAATTCATTATGTAGAATATATATGAAAGCTTCTTGAAATTCATTTCAAAAAATAATTATATATGAAATTTTTATTTTTTTTTAATTCAAAATTTTCAAAATATTATTTCTGAAAGTTTCTTGAAATTCATTGAAATTTTTCTTGAAATTCATTTAAAAAATAATTATATATGAAATTCATTGAATTTTTTTTTGAAATTCATTTCAAAATATTTTTTATAAAAGTTTCTTCAATTTTTTCTCCAATTTTTTCTTGAAATTCATTATGTAGAATATATATGAAAGTTTCTTGAAATTCATTTCAAAAAATAATTATATATGAAATTCATTGAAATTCAATTTTTTTTTTAAATTCAAAATTTTCAAAATTTTGTTTCTGAAATTCATTTCAAAAGATTATTTCTAAAAGTTTCTTGAAATTTATTGAATTTTTTTTTGAAATTCATTTAAAAAATAATTATATATGAAATTCATTGAATTTTTACTTGAAATTCATTTCAAAATATTGTTTATGAAAGTTTCTTGAATTTTTTCTTAAAATTCATTATTTGAAATTCATTATGTAGAATATATATGAAAGTTTCTTGAAATTCATTTCAAAAAATAATTATATATGAAATTCATTGAAATTCAATTTTATTTTTTTTGAAATTCAAAATTTTCAAAATATTGTTTCTGAAATTCATTTCAAAATATTATTTTTGAAAGTTTCTTGAAATTCATTGAAATTTTTCTTGAAATTCATTTAAAAAATAATTATATATGAAATTCATTGAATTTTTACTTGAAATTCATTTCAAAATATTGTTTATAAAATTTTCTTGAAATTCATTATTTGAAATTCATTATGCAGAATATATATGAAAGTTTCTTGAAATTCATTATGTAGAATATATATGAAAGTTTCTTGAAATTCATTTCAAAAAATAATTATATATGAAATTCACTGAAATTTTCCTTGAAATTCATTTCAAAATATTTTTTATTAAAGTTTCTTGAAATTCATTATTTAGAATATATATGAAAGTTTATTGAAATTCATTTCAAAATATTGTTTTCATTATCTAAAATATATATGAAATTTTTTTGATATTTATTATTTTGAATATATATGAAAGTTTCTTGAAATTGTTTTTGAAATTCATATAAAAAATAATTGTATATGAAATTTATTGAAATTTTTATTTTTATTTTTTCTAAATAAGACTAAATTTTATTTATGAAACATATAATACATGGAGGCTCGGGCCTCTGTAGTTCTAGCCTATTCCAGAGGCATAGTTATACAAAAACTCAAAACAGTGACTGCCCCTAAATGAAAAACTAGCTAACTTAGTTGTTTTATAGCTGCCTGTTGCGGGAAACCAGCTTCGTACATGGAGAGTAGATAAGTGTTTAAAAATTTCAAAAAGAACAAAAAATAAAGGTCCCAAAGACTTGGAACCTGAAACCAGAAACCGAAAAAATATGATGGCTTATGTGGTATTTCCCAGGGGAGGTGTCTCTTCCATGATGAGACACCGATACTCCTTGGTGTCATCTACATGCTTGTCACAGGTGTCATCATCCGCGTTCTCGGGGACATTAGTGGTGTGAGCGCTGCTTAGACCTCCATTGTCGCCCGAACTGTTAGCAACCTATGATATAGGGATCATAATTTTGACTTGACTATTGATAATCTTGTAAATCTGTACATACTTTGCCTTCTGCAAGTTGTATTCACATATTTTGTAAAAAAATCGAAAAAATTAAAAAATCAAAAAGAGGGTAAAAAGTCCTAAAAGAATAATCAAAGGACTTAGAAAAATTAAAAGACCCCAAAAGAAAAATGAATAAAACATGAAAGTGAGCAAGCATAAATGCCACTACTTTTTACTTTTTGACTATAGCAGAGTGTCAATAAATGCCATAGTCCATGATGAGTTAAATAGTTTAATCTTAACTTGTCATTGTTTCAATTTCACTTGTTGTAAATAGAGAATAATGAGTTGTCATATTGCTTAATCATGACAATTCAGTAGTTAGGTAGAGAAATAAATGAATCCAACAGTTTAAACTAGATTCATGGATGAAATAAGTGTAGAATTAGATAGTTTTACTTACTTTCAGAAAGAATAATGTTGTGAAAGTTGCTAGCCTAAATGCACCTTACTACAAAGGAAGAAAAAATGTTAGCATGGTAAGTTGGGTAGGTAGAAGAAGGTGAAAATATCCCAATGTAAATATCATTCATCATGGGCTTCAAAATAACTAACTTCCCCTTCCCATAGTCATGAAACATTCTAAACTATCAGTCAGAAAGGCTCAAGGCATTTCCTTGACTTTTGTTGGGACTAGACCCAAGGCTCTATGACTGATCAGTTGAAAGTGTGAATGTCTATATTAATCCCTAAAATCACTACATCACCATTCATGCATTCATCCCCTTGAAAAATCCTAAGTAAAACACCATTTTTACTTAAAAGCATTATAATTCCCATTTTATTAACTTCCTACATCATTTGAAAGCAATAAACCCTTAAAATAACATTATATTATAAGTTAAGTGATAAGATCAATTGCAAATTATCTTGTAATTCACTTAACTTGTTATGTTTATGTGTTTTGAGTATACCATTTCCTATTTTCATATTAACTCTAATTTATATATTAACTCCATATATAAAAAAACCTTTTCCTATTAAATAACTTCTTTTTATATAATAAACCCAAAAAACCCACTTATTTTAACTTAAGCCAAAGTTATTTATTCCCACATGTTTTAATAAAAACCCCCCTTATAACCCCTTTGGCTAAGTTTATCTATATATAAATATTCCGCCCCCTATGGTAAGTTAAGTCAACCTGATCTAATTCACCATATAATAAAAATACTTGAGAAAAATCTTAAAACATGTCTTATAAATGTTTTAAACAAAAATATCGAAGTTTAGTTTAAACCAAACTTCAAAGAAATAAACCCATTTCATTGTATATTTCCCTTGCCCAACTCCCTAACCTAAGGTTAAATCTATAGCCTAACCCCTTCCCCGCAATATATGTTCCATTACAATAATCCCTTACCTTGGTTAAAAGCCCTAAAAAACCCTTCTGATTACTTGTTTTTTCATTAAAAAGTGTCATTTTGCATATATGACTTAACCAAAGCCCTTTCCCATTAGATTAATGTTCAAACCTCCTATCCCCAAACCCTGTTTGATCCAACGGTTGTAAATCTATGTGCCAATTCAATACATTTTTTATCCCTCCCCATCGCGCTTGATAACAACCGTCCAATCTTCTTTTTTCCAAAGATATACAACCCAAAGTGAACCTGATAACTAATCATTCCTTGCACCTTCCCTTTTAATCCTGATCATTCGTTTCCCGAAGCCAGATCCAACGGCGCTAATGCATTTTCACGCTCATAAAATAATCAACGGATGTTTTAGAAAAGTCGCAGGAAATGGGTGTTTTCCCAAACCACCCCTCATCGACATGTCACAATCCTATTGTATCGCATTCAAAAAGCCATTTACCACTTACAGCCTTTGAGCTGCGCGAATACCACCCAGTGGTACTCCAAAAACAAATCTCGCCCAAACTATGAGTTAATATAATTCGACTTTGGTTTAGACTATGGTTAACTCATAAAAACTCATAGTTTTCAAAGAAAATTCACTTATTGGAGCTTTAAACCTATTAACATTCTGCTAAGCCCATTTTCCTCGAATTTTCAATGTTTGTGTGCCATAACACCTTGAGAACCTGTGCAGAGCCTTTTCATCTTTTGAAAACCTACCAGTGCCATTTTTCGAGCCAGTTGCCCTGCAATTCAATCCAAAAGTGCCACATTACCCTTTGAAATAACAACTTTGGAAAATTAAAGACTGAACGCGACTGCAAAACGTCTTCAACCATGATTATACCTGATTCAAGGAATTTTTCGTCAAAACTTATCCACTGAACTTCAATTTCTAAAGGAAAAACACCAAATTTTCTATTATTCTCTGAAAATATCCTGAATTTCCCACATACAAATTGCAAAAAACATCCATAGTACAAGGGACACTCTGTCAAATTTTCCCCAGAATCTCTAACTGTTGTTTTTTGCAAATTTTATCCATACCCTGGTCTTTTCCACTACTGGGATTGATCATAACTTATTGTCTGAGCATTAAAACCTTCTTTCAATCCAAAACCCTGTTCAAAACCCTATTTTACCAGAGAAATTCTCCAAAAATCCCTTGTTTCCAACAAAAGAGCTCAGCAAACAGTCTAAGATTTCTCTGCTCAATTAAAAATGACAAAGAAACAAGTAACCCCTAAAGCAGGATGTCCAAAGCCCCAAAAGAAAACCTCTGCTAAAATTCCTTAGCCTGAATCTTCCAAAATTGATAAACCTACCCCTGTACTCACTGCAGATTCAACAAAAGTTGTCAGGCCTGTTCAACCTCCAGTTATCTCACAAGAAAATAGCCCTTTGGTTGACCTTGACTACAGAATAATGGACCCTTCATTAGAGTTAAATTTTCTTGATGTATATAACTAGTGTTTTGGTAAATCAGTAGAGAAAGATGAGAAAGATATACTAGTGTGGGATTCCAATTTTCCAAAATATATCGTTCCTCAAACTCATCCATCCCCTGATTTTTTTAGATTGTGTCAATCCTTTTATCTTACAGACCAAAGATGCATTGTGAATAAAGACATAGAGGTCTTATTTTACATCAATGAAGAATCTATAAACTCTATGCTACAATTGAACTTTGATCCCAATGCTGTTTCATTGTCCATAGAGGAGTTAACTCAAAATTACCTAGAGCTTGAATTTGCTTCTAAATTCAAAGTCTTCTAGAATTTTTGTCCCAAGCAAGTTGATATCCCCAAGCTTAATCCTCCATTTTATACCTTTGACTTTCTAGATGAAACCGGGCAAATTGTCTCAATGCTATCATTCATACTAGGATACACCAGTGATGAATTCACTGATGTGGCTATCTTAGGTTTTTTTTCAACTCTGAGTCATGGCCAGTCCCCTTCCAAAGTGTACAATTTTGCTAAATTCATTGCAGAAAACATGCATTATCAGTTATCCAGATTGTCAGAAGAAGGAGTCTTCAGATACACATCATATCTACTTCACCTCTTTCTGTATTATCAAGCAGATAAGTTTTCCATTGAATTTCAGAAAGTGGCTCCAGAAGGGAATGTTCTTTCAGTTTTATTTTGGTCATCAATTCTACGAAAATGGAACAGGGAATATTTCAATGACCTATTTTTAGTACCTGCTATGAATCTATTGAACAAAGCACAGACCCATAGAATCAATGAAGAGACAAAGATAATTCTACAACTATCTGAGAGCTATAAAATAGGGGACTGGTATTTATATAAAAGTTACACAGAGATCAGAGTATATGGTGCACTCATGGCCCCATATAAACTACCAAGATTTTTTACAACAAGGATATTTTCCTTGGAATATTTGAGGTAGCTATTAAATGCAGATGAAATCAATTTCATAGCTTCTAGGAAAAAGACTCAGTTTAAGCTGAAAAATCAAATTGGGCCATTTATTGTAAATAACAGAAAAGCAGCCAATGAAATCAATGTCAAGTTGAAAGAGTATAAATTCCCATATGGTTTAATGTAGAATTATGATCCACAAGGTATTTTAAGCACAATAAGAGTGAAATGCAAGTTGCCTATTTTCTTGCATGATTCCAAGCACCATATTGAAAAGTATGCCAACAAACTTGAATGGGAGCCAAACACTCTATTTGATGATGATTGATAGGAAATGCAGGGAAACAGTGGCAAAGGTAAGCAAGTTGATCAAACACAGGTATTGACAGTGAATAAAGAATCTGACATTCTTCATAAGAGAAGCAGAAAGGAAGATAGTTTCACTACTGAAACTATTCAAGACAAAAGATTCAGAATTCCTTATAATAAGAAAATAAAAATGACCATTGAAGAAAGGGACAAAGCCATCAATATTGAAGATAATAATGGTCATGAGACTGATGATGAAGGTACAAGGATAGTAACTGAAACTCTCAAAGAGCTTCAAAATGTTCAAATTGGAGCCCAACAGAAAGATACAGTGATAGTGGATACACAATCTAAAGTTGATTAGCCATCTTCTTCTAAAGAACCTGACAATATAGAGTCACACATTCAAATCAGGTTCAGGCAAATAAAATAAAATAATGAAGAAATAAAAAATGAAGCATATTCCAAGTTCCTCAAAGAAAAGCCTGGGAATAAGGATAGGTTGCTTTCGGCTTTTGACTATTCATCCAATAAATTGGTGATGTCATTTCTCAAGCCTACAGTGCCTGATCCTAAATCTATTGCAGACTACTCAAAAACAGATCTTGAGGTTGATGCAGATGCTGTCCATGAATTGGACCAAATAGAATTTCATAGAAGCAACATAGAGATGCTCTATTCTAAGATAGTCAATAAGACTATGAATTCTATCAGGCTTGAAAAAACATTGATTAATCTTCAAAATCAAATGAAATTGGATAATGCCTCACTTTATGCCAACAATTTTAAGATCAGGTGGCATATATAAAAAATCATTTATGGAAAAAAATCATTGAAGGCATTTATTCTCAATGGCCTTCAATTTAGATGATTTATGAGTAGAAAGAGTTACTACAGGCTTCTAATGTAGAAATTGATAAAACTAAGAAAGAGATTGAAAATAAGCCAGCTCAAGAAATTCAAATCATAGAATTTTTGAACAACAAAAACAGGGAAGAGTTGGAAAAGTTGAAAATTGCTAACAGGACAGAGGCCATCCTACAAATCAAGAAAGTCCTGAATAAGAGGAACATAATGAATAACTTGGAAGACAGGTGTAAAGACATTAATTTGGCCATCTCAATATTTTGGGCCAAATACAAAGTATTATCAAAAGCAGGTTTTCCATACATTCATGCATTTAATGAAAAATTGATGCCACAGAAAGATTATGATCAGAAAATTAGAGCTCATGCAAAAGAGAAAGCTAAACAACCACTGCCACAAGGATCACCAAGTGGCAAAGTACTCCTTTAATATTTTGAAAATTTATTCTTTTTGGAAAATGAAATCAAGCATATGTTCACTGTAAAGCCTAAATTTTCCAAATATACTTAAGCTAATGAAAGTTATAGGGAATTGAAAAATATGAAGATCCCCGCTACTGAACAATGGCAAGAATTCACAGATCTGTTGTGAATTTGATAGATAAAGGATAGGAAAATTACTTGGAAATTCATATTTTACTTTTACCTCATGGTGAAAAAATTAGTGTCAAAGTGTATCAGGGTTAAAGTGTATTAGTTAAATCAAATTGCTACTGCTAGTCATTTTTTATTACAGCAGTGAAACAGTCAAAAGCAGAGAATAAAGAGTATCAGGATAGAAGATTAAAAGGAAGAGTATTCCACAAGCTACCATCCACGAGAAGATGTATCTAATTCCAACAAAACTCACAGCACATCGAAAATCAGTTTAGATAAGATAAAATAGTTCTATTTTTCCTTGTAAAAGAGGACAACTTGCAAACTGTTTTTGTTGCTGTCCCTCTTCTTATGCTCTTTTTCCTATTTTTCTTTAAAATATTATCTCAACTTCTGAGATATTTTGTAAACAAATTTTGTGTATAATTACTTCATAATTCAAAGTATTCAGTGTAGAATAAAATTTCTCAAGATAATTATAGTCATTTTGCTGGACATATTGAAGTTGGTGTGAGTCAATTAGCGAAGTAGCAGTCTAGAAACAAGTTTAGAGACATCATAACTAAGGATTCTCGCAATGAAAATATAAGTCTCGTATTTTTTCCTGTTTTTAGTGTTATTCTTAAAATTTTACATACATTTCATTTGATATGTTTCTATTCTGTAATGATCAACTAAGGAGAAATTAAACATAATTAGTGATAATAAGCTCTTTGTTTTAAAATAGTTGGCATTTTGATGTTTTCTACTTGATAACCGGACCATAGAATTCTTAATTGCTCTAGGTCCTAGTTTGATTTCCTCTTTCAATCCTCTCATCTGTAACTTAAGGATTCTTAAGTGCCCTTCTATTCATATTTCACCCATATCATTTTCAAAACCTATCTAAAGCCTTAGAAGGTCATCTATCCCGCCCTTAGTACATTTGCATCTTTAAGTCTTATTTCCTAGCCCTGCTTGCCTAGAGAGTTGACTCCATTGCCCAATGTTCTGGTAGATCCCTCTGGTTTACCTTGAAATAATTTTTATTCCTACACATTTCAAAAATCAATCCTATTGTTCACTCATAGCTAGCCTAAAACCCTTCACCAAAACAAAGCTAAATATTTAGGAGAGATCCCTCTCCGGAGCTCAGGAAGGCTAGATCCTGAATTCCCAAAGCGGTTCTTGGTTACCCCTAGTGTTTTTAACTACAAAAATCCCCATCCCACAACCTAAGAATTACTAGGGTGATAACATACTGGCGACCATACTGGGGAACTAACCACTCTCTAGTTTTAAGTTTAGTCTTGAAGGAAGATATTTAATTATATATTTTCTACTTTAAGATTGAGTTTAAAGGTTGTGGATATTTTACCCAATAAGCATTCTGGCTCCCAAGAAAGTCTACTACACTAGATCCAACCCTGATACTAATCCTCCAAAGATAGTAGATAATCTAGACCAGATAGGAAAAAAGAAGAAAAAACAAATTGATAGTTCTTAAACTGAAATATCTCTGAGAAGAGCTGATTCTTTACCCAAAGAATTGGTAATCTTATCAGACATTGATTTTGACTTAAAGTTTTAGAAATCTTTATTTAGAAAAAAATATGAATCGGATTTAAAAGAAATTGTTTTAGATCCAGTTTTTACTTCTTATGTGAGTGAAAAACATAAAATTGTTTTTGTTCCTACTAAATCAGATCAAACTGAAAGTAAAAGTCCAGTTAAAAGGTTAAGTGTCACAAAAATCAAAGACATTGAAGAAGCTGTTAAGTTAGCTAAATTTTTGTCTAAATTTAAACCCCCAGTCTCTGAACTATATACAACAGTCTTTCCAGCATCAGATTCAAATCTATATGCTGCCACATAATTTACTGATTCTGTTGTCAGTTCACCTCAAGATCCCATAAGACTTGAGTTTCCTCTGCCCCAAAGAATCATACACTCATCATATCCACAATCAACTTCTATTTCATCAACCGATTCATTCATCCCTGAGCTGCCCTTGTAGCCCAAATTAGTATATCCATCATTTACCTGACCCATTACAACTATCATTATCCATACTACTTCTGTTTCATCCCCATTACCAAGCTCTTCAAGTACATCCATTGTAGTAACCAACACTATCCCTCATACTACAACTGTACCTCCCAGTTCAGCTAAAATCCAAGCCATGGCAGCCCGATATGCTCCCTTGGTATTACCTCAGAATCTCCATGACATGCCCCAGAACTACCAAAAATATATTCCACTCTTTGATAATCTTTCAAGGATTACTACATAGCAACACATTACTAGAATGAATGATTTGTAGGAAGTCTATGAGATAGATGAGTCTGATGTCCAAATGAGACTATTTTCTCAGAGCTTAATTGGAGAGGTGAAAACTTGGTTTAAAGGTTTAGCACCTGGTAGCATAGCATACCTAGCTGCATTCCATAGAGCCTTCCTTAATAAATGGGAGAAAAAGAAGAACCCTATGAAAATACTATCTGAATTCGATGCTGTCAAGAGAGCCCCAAATGAAATTGTCCAAGACTTATGCACAAGATATAACAGTGTTTACAATACCTTTCCTGCAGACCTAAAACCTACCCCATATTCCATGCTACTAAAATTTCTTGATTGTTTTGACGTAGACATGGCTTACCGACTTAGGGAAAGGGATGCAAATACTTTAGAGAAAATGCAACAAAATACTGTAGGTGTAGAAATCAACATACTTGCAACGAAGGCCAGAATGAGAAATGAAAGAAGGGTTACTATTAAAGAAGAAGCATCTCATTTGGATAATAAATTTGATTTCATTACTAAAGCACTAGAAAAAGTAGTTGATATACTGGATCAAATTGAAAAGAAACCACAATGGGATAATCAATCCCAGATCCGGAATCCCAATTACAGAAAAAACACCAACCTTGGAAAAGGTAAGGAACCTTCCCCTGATCAAAATATAAGAACCCCATTCCAAGAAAACTTTGCAGAAAGTTCACAAAATAGTGTTGATGAGGAGGAAGACATAAACATTGTTATGGGGATTGATGAAAACAATACCATTTTCCTCACCCAGGAGGACCAGGAACTCTTTGAACTTCAACAGCTCAAAGTAGAATCTGGAGAATCCAATGATTATAAACAAGGTTATGATTTTGCAATAAACGAAATTCACAGTCAATACAACCTTAGGAGCAAGAAAAACAATGATCCTACTATAAAGAGTAATGCTCCAAACCAACAAAAACAAAACAAAAAAAAGTCTGATACTTCTAAATCAAAATTCTTGCAAATTCTTCCTATAGATGGCAAACAGAATTAAAATCCAACCAGTCCTAAAAATCAGCAAGGCCCAAAAATTGTAGATATTACTGACGAGGTGGCACAATCTTCCAAAGATGTTTCAAAAGATAATTCTCCCAAAGCCACCAATTCAACAATAGTCATTGAGCCAAGAAAGAATCCCACTGGCTTTAAAATATCAGATCCTAAACCTGATAAGACTGATAAGACTTATGCTAACCCCCAAAACACCCCTGAAAAAATAGTTAAGGATAGCAGAAACCAAGAAACTCATACAGAAGACAAGAGAAGAGCTAAAAACAAAGGAAAAAAAGTAGAAACCCAAGAAAATTCATCACAAACCACAATTCCCAAAGAATAAGTGATTCAAACCGTTAGATCTCAGCCAACATTTAATATGCAGTCTGAAATATCCAAATTGAAAATAGTTGTTCCCTTGGTAGAACTAGCTAAGAATGATTTATATAGATCTATGATTTCTGATGTATTGAATGTGAATGATAATGAAGATACAATTAACATGAATGAAGATAGGCCTGAATTGATTTTTGGTCCCAATGTTGATGGAAAGCATTCAGATAGGTCGGTACCCCCATTTTATTTGAGTCTTACTATACATGACCAAATATTACATAATACTATGCTAGATACTGGAGCTTCCCACAATTTAATGCCTAAAGCTATAATGGAAACTCTTAATCTAGACATAACCAGACCCTATAAGGACTTGTTCTCATTTGATTCATCCAAAGTCCAATGTATTGGTTTGATTAAAGATCTATGTGTTAATTACCTAGTCCAGTATCCTGGTAAGAGTATGATCATGGACGTTGTAGTAGCTGGCATCCCGCCAAAATATGGCATGCTTATTTCTCGCTCATGGGGAGAAAAGTTGCAGGGATCTCTACAACTGGATATGAGTTATGCTACTATCTCAGTATTTAGGCAGCCTAAGAAGCTTTATAGAGAAACCTTGATGAAGTACATGATCAGTAGTGCAGACAAACCTACAAATTATCCAATTTATTCTACTCCCACTGATCTTGATTCTTTTATTCTTAGTAACTCTAATCAAAATGAAAATCCAACTGAACTCACTGATAAAAGACTTAAAATCATGGATGATTATATTGGTCATGAAGCTTTGTGGCATCTAGATTTTGATGGATCTGTTAATAAATTTGGAGCTAGAGCTGGTGTTTGGATTACAAACATTGAAACAAGTCATTCTGAAGGCCATGCTTTTAGATTAAACTTCAAATGCACTAATAACATGGCTAAATACGAAGCTTTAATCTTAGGCCTGCAAATTATTAGGAAAAAGGGAGGAAAAAGAATAACGGTTTTGGGTGATTCTGAACTAGTTATAAAACAAATCAATGCAGAGTATTTAGTTCACAACCCCAGACTTGCAAGATACAGAGAAACAGTATTGGAACTGCTTGAAGAATTGTTAGAAGGTAATTTTGTTGTCATCCCTCGAGATCAGAACATACAGGCCCATTGCTTAGAAACTTTTGCCAGCAATTGTAAAATTCATTTTTCACCATTGCAAAAATACACTGCTGAGATTAAATATAGGCCTATTGTTCTTGATAATGTGAAATATTAGAAAAAAATTTCAGAGGATCAGCGAATTTATCACTTTTTGAATAATGAACATGAATTTCAAAACTGTCAAATCGATAAAAACTGTAACATAGATTCACCTTGTGATATAGATTTAAATTTCTGTCAAATAGATGATTTAGATAATTTAGATGTACATAAATTTGAAAAGCCTACTATTTTTACTCAAAGTGACATTGATGAAATGGAAAAAATAGAAATAGAGGAATTGATTGAAGATGAAATAGATTTGATTGATTTAAAGAATAACATTTTACCCAGAGGTTTAACTCCTCTAGAGGATTTATTTGACTCCAATGATGTGCCCATAAGGCCAAAAATGGAGCCAGTTAAATCTGACATAGAAGAGTATAACTTAGGGACAGATGATAAACTAAGAATAATCAAACTATCCAAATTCTTATCATCAGATGAAAGGGAAAAATACATTGAACTTTTAAAATAATTTCAAGATGTCTTTGCATGGAGCTATGAAGACTTAAAAACTTACAACACAGACATTATGCAACATAAAATTTCTTTAAAAGAAAATCAACAACCTTTTCAATACAAGCTAAGAAGGATTAATCTGGTGTTGTTACCACTAATCAAAAAATAAGTCAAAAGAATGTTTGATTCACAAATAATTGCACTAGTCAGATTTTCTGACTAGGCATCTAATTTAGTGCCAACCAGAAAAAAGACAGGAGAAATTAGACTATGCATAGACTTTAGGAATCTTAATAAAGCATCCTTGAAGGATAACTACCCCTTGCCAAAAATGGACCATATTTTACAGAGGGTAGCAGGTTCTTCCATAATCTCTTTATTAGATGGTTTCTCTGGTTATAATCAAATCCTAGTTCACAAAGATGACCAAACCAAAGCTGCTTTTACCACTCCATGGGGCACTTTCATGTATTTGAAAAGGCCTTTGGGTTAAAAAATGCAGGAGCTACATTTCAAAGGCCATGGATATTTCCTTTGCCAAGGAGATCCATGAGTTTTTAGTCATTTATTTGGATGATATTACTGTGTTTTCTAAAACAAATGATGATCACTTGGATCATCTGAGATAGGTTTTTATTAAATGCAGAAAATATGGTATATATCTTAATCCAAAAAAGTCTATTTTTGGGCTAGAAGAAGGAAAATTTCTAGGTCATATCATTTCAAAAGAAGGCATTAGAATAGACTCTGCAAGAATTGAAGCAATTCTAAATATTCAACCACCAAGGAACATCAAAGAACTCCAAGCATTCTTGGGAAAGATCAATTTTCTAAGAAGATTCATATCAAATTTGGCTGAAATTATGAAAGATCTTAATAACATGCTTAAAAAGGACTCCTCAATTAAATGGACAATAAAGGCCAAACAATCTTTTGAATCTATTAAACAGTCCTTAACTAAAGCACCAGTCCTTATCAGCCTAGATTACACCAAAGATTTTATAATCTTTTCCTTTGCATCCGAACACACCATAGCTGCAGTTCTTCTGCAGAAAAACGATCAAGGCTTTGAACAACCCATTGCATTGTTTAGTAAAGCTCTTAGAGATGCACCACTAAAATACAACATAATATAAAAATAGGATTTGGCTCTGGTTAAATCTATAAAATATTTCAGACTGTATGTACTTCATTCACACATAATTGCATATGTCCCTAATGCAGTAGTTAAAGACATTTTGACTCAAGATGGACCAGACAGCAGGAGAGGAAAGTGGATAGCCACAATCTTTGAATATGACCTGGAAATTAAACCAAATAAACTCATTAAAGGACATGGTTTAGCCAAATTGATGTCCGAATCTAATTGCAATGCCTTAGATATTAATTTCATTACACAAGTAGATGAACAGGAGGAGATGGTGACTCCATCGATCAGTGAGGCCTATCAAGACTCATCCTGGTAATCTGATATAATATTTGTACTTACAAACTTACAAGCTCCTCCGGGACTGACTAAAACCAAGGAAAGATTTATCAAGCAAAAAGCAATGAGATTCTGTATCTTAAATAATGCACTGTATTGGAGAGAAAGTACTGGAATTTTACTTAATTGTTTATTGAAATCTGAGGCTGACAAGATTCTTGAAAAATTTCATGCAGGTGACTGTGGTGGCCATCTATACTGGAAGAGCACATCTAATCAAATACTTAGAGCTGGTTTTTACTGGCCATTTTTATTTTTAGACGTTAAAAATTTTGTTACCTCTTGCCATCAATGCCAAATCTTCAAAGGTAATAAGAAACTATTGCCATTACCTCTGAAACCAATATCCACTGAAAAACCATTTCAACTATGGGGGTTAGACTTCATAGGTGAAATTCATCCTCCCTCTTCAGGTCAACATAAATGGATTCTAACTGCTACTGATTACTTTACCAAGTGGATTGAAGAAACTCCCACTAGGCAAGCTACAGATTCAGTTATTATCTCATTCGTAGAAAGTAATATTTTGTCTAGATTTGGATGCCCACAAAAAATTATCACAGACAATGCTGCTGCTTTCAAATCTAAAAAGATGATTGCTTTCTGCCATAAATACCATATTACATTAGGTCATTCCACAACATACTACCCCCAAGGTAATGGTCTGGCCGAATCCTCAAATAAAATTTTAGTCAACATCATCAAAAAACTACTCCAAGATAATAAAAAGACATTGAACAAGAAGCCGATCTATGCCCTTTGGGCTGACATGCTTACTACAAAAAATTCCATATGAACTTCACCATATCAAATTGTTTATGGTACAGATGCAGTTTTTCCTTCTTCCTTGGGTGTCCCAGTCATGAAGATTATCCAGGAATCACAGGTAGAAACTAATGACATTCAAAGAAGAATCAATGAGACCATACACCTTCAACAAACCAGAAGTGAATTTTATGAAAAGTCACAAGTTTTACAGGACAAGATCAAAAATATTTTTGATAAAAGAGTTAAGGAAGATGAATTTTTCATAGGAGATCAAGTTTTAAGATGGGATGCAAGAAGAGAGGATAAGGGTAAACATGGGAAGTTTGACTTTCTGTGGCAGGGACCCTATGTAATATATGGTTACAGAGGAAATAATTCCTTTTTTATCAGGAATTTGGATGGTACAGAGCTTCAAGAAGGACCAGTAAATGGAAGGATGTTGAAACATTACTATCCCTCACAAGTCACTTAACAGTTAGATTTATTTACTTCATCATTGTAAATATTCATAATCAGAGTGCAGATTGGATTGGATATATTATCTACAAAGTTGAAGCCCAAAGAGAAGGCCCTGAGCTTTGCAGTATAAGATATCATAAATATGATTGTTGCTGAAAACAGAAGACATTTACATGATCACCAAGGTCAATGGATAAGGCTACTGATCTCAGAGTTCTTGGCATTCCACAAGGAAAAGCCATCCCCAAGTGAAGCTGATGTTAGCAGCCTATGATATAGGGATCATAATTTTTACTTGACTATTGATAATCTTGTAAATCTGTACATACTTTGCCTTCTGCAAGTTTTATTCACATATTTTGTAAAAAAATCAAAAAAATTAAAAAATCAAAAAGAGGGTAAAAAGTCCTAAAAGAATAATCAAAGGAATTAGAAAAAAAAAGACCCCAAAAGAAAAATTAATAAAACATGAAAGTGAGCAAGCATAAATGCCACTACTTTTTACTTTTTGACTATGGAAAAGTGTCAATAAATGCCATAGTCCATGATGAGTTAAACAGTTTAATCTTAACTTGTCATTGTTTCAATTTCACTTGTTGTAGATAGAGAATAATGAGTTGTCATGCTGCTTAATCATGACAATTTAGTAGTTAGGTAGAGAAATAAATGAATCCAATAGTTTAAACTGGATTCATGGATGAAATAAGTGTAGAATTAGATAGTTTTACTTACTTTCAGAAAGAATAATGTTGTGAAGGTTGCTAGCCTAAATGCACCTTACTACAAAGGAAGAAAAAATGTTAGCATGGTAAGCTGGGTAGGTAGAAGAAGGTGAAAATATCCCAATGTAAATATCATTCATCATGGGCTTCAAAATAACTAACTTCCCCTTCCCATAGTCATGAAACATTCTAAAGTATCAGTCAGAAAGGCTCAAGGCATTTCCTTGACTTTTGTTGGGACCGGACCCAAGGCTCTATGACTAATCAGTTGAAAGTGTGAATGTCTATATTAATCCCTAAAATCACTACATCACCATTCATGCATTCATCCCCTTGAAAATCCTAAGTAAAACACCATTTTTACTTAAAATTTTTATAATTCCCATTTTATTAACTTCCTACATCCTTTGAAAGCAATAAACCCTCAAAATAACATTATATTATAAGTTAATTGATAAGATCAATTGCAAATTATCTTGTAATTCACTTTACTTGTTATGTTTATGTGTTTTTAGTATACCATTTCCTATTTTCATATTAACTCTAATTTATATATTAACTCCATATATAAAAAAAACCTTTTCCTATTATATAAATCCTTTTTTATAAAATAAACCCAAAAACCCACTTATTTTAACTTAAGCCAAAGTTATTTATTCCCACATGTTTAAGATAAAAACCCCCCTTATAACCCCTTTGGCTAAGTTTATCTATATATAAATATCCCGCCTCCTATGGTAGTTAAGTCAACTTGATTTAATTCACCATATAATAAAAATATATTCGAAAAAATCTCTTAAAACATATGCTATATGTGTTTTAAACAAAAATTCCCCCAAGTTTTATTTTCAATAGAAATAAACCCCTTTCTCCTTCTATATTCCCCCCCCCTCCTTGCCCCCTCGACTCTCTTAAACTAAGGTTAAATCCATAACCTAACCCCTTCCCCGCTATAGATATTCCATCATGTCGATCCCTAACCTTGGTCAAAAGTCCTGTGTAACCTTCCCGATCACCCTTTTCCGTTGAAAAAAGTCATTTTTTATATAAAACAAAACCATATCCCTTTCCCCATCAAATTAATTTTCGACCCTCCAATCCCCGAATCCATTTTAATCAAACAGTTAGAAATCTACGCGATAGTTCAATACATTTTTATTCCTCCCCATCGTGCTTGATATCAACCGTCCGATCTTCTTTTAATTCCAAGATCTATGGCCCAAAGTGAACCCGATAACTCATCTTTCCCCACACCTTCCCTTTTAATCCCGATCATTCGCTTCCCAAAGCTAGATCTGACGGCGATAATGCATTTTTGCGCTCGCAAAGTAATCGACGGATGTTTTAGAAAAGTCACGCAAAATGGGTGGTTTTCCCAAACCACCCCGCATCGACGTGTCACAATCCTATTGTATCATGTTCAAAAATCCATTTACCGCTTACAGCCTTTGAGCCGCGCGAATACCACCGAGTGGTATTTCAAAACCACTCCCGCCCAAACTATGAGTTAATATAATTCGACTATGGTTTAGACTATGGTTAATTCATAAAAACGCATACTTTTCAATGAAATTTAATTTATTTGGCTCTTTAAACCTATGAACCTTCTGTTAAGCCCATTTTTCATCGAACTATTAGCATTTGTGCGCCATTATACCCTGAGAGCCTACGTAGAGCCTTTTCATCATTTTGAAAACCTACCAACGCTATTTTCGAGCCAATTACCCTACAATTCAACCAAGAAGTGCCACATTACCCTCTAAAATACCAAATTTTCAGAATTGAAGACTGTGCGCAACTGCGAGACGTATTCAACCTCGATTATACCTGTTTTAAGGTTTTTTCGCCAAACTTAACCAGCAGAACTTTAATTTCTAAAGGAAAAACACCAAATTTTCTGTTATTCTCTGAAAATATCCTGAATTGCCCATATATAAATTGAAAAAAACATCCATAGTACAGGGGAAACTCTGTCAAATTTTCCCCAGAATCCCTAATTGCCATTTTTTGCAATTTTTATCCATACCCTGTTCTTTTCCACTACTAGAATTGATCGTAACTTACTTTCTGAGCATTAAAACCTTCTTTCAAATCCAAAATCTTGCTCAGAACCCTATTTACCAGAGAATTTCTCCAAGAAGCCCTTGTTTCCAACAAAAGATCTCAACAAATAGTCTAAACTTGGTCTGCTCAATTAAAAAATGACAAAGAAACAAGTAACCCCTAAAGCAGGAGGTCCAAAGCCTCAAAAGAAACCCTCTGCTAAAACTCCTCAGCCTGAATCTGCCAAAATTGATAAACCTACCCCTGTACTCACTGCAGATTCAACAGAAGTTGTTAGGCCTGTTCAACCTCCTGTTATCTCACAAGAAAATAGCCCTTTGGTTGACCTTGACTACAGAATAATGGACCCTTCATTAGAGTTCAATTTGTTTGATGTATATAACTGGTGTTTTGGTAAATCAGTAGAGAAAGATGACAAAGATATACCAGTCTGGGATTCCAATTTGCCAAAATATATTGTTCCTCAAACTCATCCATCCCTTGATTTTGTCAAATTGTGTCAATCCTTTTATCTTCCAGACCAAAGATGCATTGTGAATAAAGACAGAGAGGTCTTGTTTTACATCAATGAAGAATCTATAAACTCTAAGCTACAACTAAACCTTGATCCCAATGCTACTTCATTATCTATAGAGGAGTTAACTCAAAATTACCTAGAGCTTGATTTTTCTTCTAAATTCAAAGTCTTCCAGACTTTTTGTCCCAAGAAAGTTGATATCCCCAAGCTTAATCCTCCATTTGATACCTTTGGTTTTCCAAATGAAACCAGGAAAATTGTCTCAATGCTATCATTCATACTAGGATACACCAGTGAAGAATTCACTGATGTGGCTATCTTAGGTTTTTTGTCAACTCTAAGTCCTAACCAGTCCACTTCCATAGTGTACAATTTTGCTAAATTCATTGTATAAAACATGCATTATTAGTTATCCAAATTATCAGAAGAAGGAGTCTTCAGATACACATCATATCTACTTCACCTCTTTTTGTATTATCAAGTAGATCAGTTTCCCATTGAATTTCAGAAAGTGGATCCAGAAGGAAATGTTCTTTCAGTTGTGTTTTGGTCATCAATTCTAAGAAAATGGAACAGGGAATATAGCTTTGCAGATTTCAATGACCTGTTTTTAGTGCCTGCTATGAATCTATTGAAAAAAAAGTAGACCCCTAGAATAAATGAAGAGACAAAGAGAATTCTACAGCTATCTGAGAGCTGTAAAACAAGGGACTAGTATTTATACAAAATTTACACAGAGATCAAAGTATATGGTGCACTCCTGGCCCCATATAAACTACCAAGATTTGTTACAACAAGGATATTTGCCTTGGAGTATTTGAGGCAGCTATTAAATGCAGATGAAATCAATTTCATAGCTTCCAGGAAAAAGACTCAGTTTAAGCTGAAAAATAAAATTGGGCCATTTATTGTAAATAATAGAGAAGCGGCCAATGAAATCAATGTCAAGTTGAAAGAGTATAAATTCCCATATAGTTTCATGTGGAATTATGATCCACAAGGTATTTTAAGCACAATGAGAGTGAAATGCAAGTTGCATGTCTTCTTGCATGATTCCAAGCCCCATATTGAAAAGTATGCCAACAAACTTGAATGGGAGCCCAACACTCTATTGGATGATGATTCACAAGAAATGTAGGGAAACAGTGGCAAGGGTAAGCAAGTTGATCAAACACAGGTATTGACAGTGAATAAAGAATTTGACATTCTTCATAAGAGAAGCAGAAAGGAAGATAGTTTCACTAGTGAAACTATTCAAGACAAAAGATTCAGAATTCCTTATAATAAGAAAAGCAAACTGGCCATTGAAGAAAGGGACAAAGCCATCAATATTGAAGATAATAATGTTCATGAAACTGATGATGAAGCTACAAGGATAGTAACTAAAACTCTCAAAGAGCTTCAAAATGTTCAAACTGGAGCCCAACAGAAAGATACAGTTATGGTAGATACACAATCTAAAATTGATAAGCCATCTTCTTCTAAAGAACCTGACAATACAGAGTCAGACATTCAAATCAGGTTCAGGAAAATAAAATAAAAGAATGAAGCATATTCCAAGTTCCTCAAAGAAAAGCCTGGGAACAAGGATAGGCTCCTTTCAGCTTTCGATTATTCTTCTAATAAATTGGTGATATCATTTCTCAAGCCTACAGTGACTGATCCAAAATCCATTGCATATTATTTAAAAATAGATTTTGAAGTTGATGCAGATGTTGTCCATGAATTGGACCAAATAGAATTTCATAGAAGCAACACAGAGATGCTATATTCTAAGATAGTCAATAAGACTATGAATTCTATCAGGCTTGAGAAAACTTTGATAAATCTTCAAACTCAAATGAAATTGGACAAAGCCTCACTATATGCCAACAATTTGAAGATCAAAGCATTAGAAGACTTGGTGATTGAAGCAGGAGCTGATCCTGCTAACATGGAAGTTGCAAAGGCTTTAATTAAACAAAAAAATGAGGATATAGCTGCCCTCAGGAAACAACTGAAATTGCCTCAAAGTGAAAATTCTCAGGCAAAAGAAATTCTTTAGCAGAAAACAGAGAATGATGAATTGAATCAAATTGTTCTTAAAATGACAGGTCAGATAAAATAAATGGAAAGCCAAGTAGAAGCTTTCATGCAAGAGAATGAAAAACTAAAGAAAGCTCAACAGGTTTTCATCCCGACAGTGATTCCAACTGTAAGCACAGTTGTTCCATCTACATTAGCAGAACACTTGGCGCCACAAGGAGTACTAGCAACTGCAGTGCCAATAACTTCTCATGAAATCTCTGCCTCTTCTTCCTCAACTTCACAGGTAAACACAATACAAGACAAAGCTGCCATAATCAGAGCCATGGAAGACATGTCAATTAAAGAGAAAGAAATACTTAATTTGAAAGGCACTATTAAAAATCTAGAATCTTCCAAAAGAGATGCCTTGATTACCTCCAAAGGGCATGAGCAGAGGGCAGATAAACTGCAAGAACAGGTGAGAATTCTTCAAGCACAAGTGAATCTTACAGATCAGGTTGCATATATTAACAATCATTTATGGACAAAAATCACTGAAGTCATTCACCCTCAATGGCCTTCAATTCAAATAATTTATGAGAAGAAAGAGTTACTACAGGCTGCTAATGCAGAAATTGATAAAACTAAGAAAGAGATTGAAAATAAGTCAGCTCAAGCAGTTCAACTCATAGCATTTTTGAACAGAAAAAACATGGAAGAGTTAGAAGAGTTGAAAATTGCTGACAGGACAGAAACCATCCTTCAAATTAAGAAAGTCCTGAATAAGAGAAACATAATGAATAACTTGGAAGACAGGGGTAAAGATATGAACTTGGCCATTTCAAGATTTTGGGCCAAATACAAAGTATTATCAGAAGCAGGATTGCCAGACATTCATGCATTAAATGACAAATTGATGCCACAGAAAGATTATGATCAGAAAATTAGAACTTGTGCAAAAGAGAAAGCTAAACAACCACTGCCACAAGGATCACCAAGTGGCAAAGTACTCCTTCAATATTTTGAAAATTTATTCTTTTTGGAAAATGAAATCAAGCATATGTTCACTGTAAAGCCTAACTTTGCCAAATATACTGAAGCTGATGAAAGTTACAGGAAACTGAAGAATATGAAGATCCCCAATACTAAACAATGGCAAGAATTCACAGATCTGCTATGAATTTGATAGATAAAGGACAGGAAAATTACTTGGAAATTCATATTTTACTTTTACCTCATGGTGAAAAAATCAATATCAAAGTGTATCAGGGTAAAAGTGTATCAGTTAAATCAAATTGTTACTGCTAGTCATTTTTTATTACAGCAGTGAAATAGTCAAAAGCAGAGAATAAAAAGTATCAGAGCAGAAGATGAAAAGGAAGAGTATTCCACAAGCTACCATCCATGAGAAGATGTATCTATTGCCAGCAATGCTCACATCACATCAAAAATCAGTTTAGATAAGATAAAATAGTTCTATTTTCCCTTGTAAAAGAGGACAGCTTGCAAACTGTTTTGCTGTTGTCCCTCTTCTTATGCTATTTTTCCTATTTTTCTTTAAAAAATTATCTCAATTTCTGAGATATTTTGTAAAACAAAATTGTGTATAAATACTTCATAATTCGAAGTATTCAGTGTGGAATAAAATTTCTCAAAACTAATATAGTCATTTTGCTGGACATATTGAAGTTGGTGTGAGTCAATTAGCGAAGCAGCAGTCTGGAAACAAGTTTAGAGACATCATAACTAAGGATTCTCGTGGTGACAAGATAAGTCTCGTATTTTTTCCTGTTTTCAATGTTATTCTTTAAAGTTTACAAACATTCATTTGATGTGTTTCTATTTTATAGTGATCAACTAAGGAGGAATTAAACAGAATTAGTGATAATAAGCTCTCTATTTTAAACTAGTTGGCATTTTTATGTTTTCTACTTGATAACCGGACCATAGAATTCTTAATTGCTCTAGGTCCCAGTTTGATCTCCTCCTTCAATCCTCTTATCTGTAACTTAAGGATTCTTAAGTGCCCTTTCATTCAGATTCCACCCATTCCATCATCAAAACCTATTCAAAGCCTTAGAAGGTCATCTATCCTTCCCTTAGTACATTTGCATCTTTAAGTCTTATTTCCTAGCTCTGCTTGCCTAGAGAGTTCACTCCATTGCCCAATGTTCTGGTAGATCTCTCTGGTTTACCTTGAAATACTTTTTATTCCTACCACATTTCAAAAATCAATCCTATTGTTCACTAATAGCTAGCCTAAAACCCTTCGCCAAAACAAAGCTAAATCTTTAGGAGAGATCCCTCTCTGGAGCTCAGGAAGGCTAGATCCTGAATTCCCAAAGCGGTTCTTGGCTACCCCTAGTTTTCTTAACTACAAAAATTCTCATCCCACAACCTGAGAATTACTAGGGTGATAACACAAACAATCCTCACTGCTACTGTCAGAGCTTTTGCTTCTGTCGCTGGAGGCAGAAGCACCCTGCACGACAGCAACGAAGCACCCTGGACCGCTCCCTTACCAATAAGCTGTTGAATCGCAAAATCTAAGATAGACTTCTTATGCAATTTTATGGGACATGAGCTTTCAGCACTGAGAGATTCCTCTTTGAAGCTAATGGTGATAATGGTCGTTATGCGAGGTCGGTCCATGGTGCAGGTGTAATGGAATTGTTCAGAATGGGCGGGCAGCGATGAGGCCACGATCTCCAGGCGAGGCAGCGACAGGGGAGAATTGGTGGAGGGAGGAATCAGTGGTGGGGAACGAGACCTTCTCAAAGCCCAGTCTCGGGGACGACCACTGCGGGTGGCAGGGTAAGGCCCAAATGAATTATCTAGTGGTGGAGAGGAGGTAACAGAATGAGCAGAGATTGGAGGTTTGGAATCTCTGCCTCGGCTGCTGCCTCTACGGCATCGCATACAGTGGCGGCGGGGCATGGTGGAGCTAGGGGAAATACAATGGTGAGGTGGAGACCACAAAGGCGAAGGAGCAACAGAATGTGATGCCATAGGAGCAGAAAGCCAAGAAACCAAAGGCCTACGAGGCGCAGAGACGAAGTTCAAACTACAATGAAGGCTATGAGAGAAATGCATGCTAGGGAAAAATTCAATGCAACAAAGGAGACTGTAGCGCCTCCCTATAGGCGTTCGGAAGCTCGGCTCCGAGACTCTTGGGGGAAAAATTTAGCTCGACGACAGAGGCAATGGAGGTAGACTGCCATGTGAATTCATTTTGAAGAGCGAGTGCATCGACAGGCGAGCAGAGTAAATGAGCGTCAGTGGATGCAGTTAGGGCGATTAAATGCCCGCGTCTGGAGACCATGGGTGGCCATGTGTCTGGGCCACGTGCCACCCCAAGCACTCGACATATGGTTGTCCTTAGAAATCACCCGCATCCGGGATTATTGAAATTTTTATTGAAATTCATTTAAAAAATAACTATATATGAAATCCATTGAAATTTTTCTTGAAATTAGAATATATATGAAAGTTTCTAGAAATTTAGAATTTCAAAATATTGTTTCTAAAAGTTTTAGATTTTTTTCTTGAAATTCATTTTAAAAATACTTGTATTTGAAATTGTTTTTGAAAGTTTCTTGAATATTTTCTTGAAATTCATTTAAAAAATAAATCATAATTTTCTTGAAATTCATTTAAAAAATTCATATTTGAAATTCATTGAAATTTTCTTGAAATGAATTTCAAAATATTGTTTTTGAAAGTTTCTTGAAATCATTAAAAAAATAATTCATATGTTTCTTGAATTTTTTCTTAAAAATCTGTTAAAAATTTTATATTGAAATTAATTATTTAGAATATATATGAAATATTTTTTCTTGAAATTCATTTGAAAAAATCATATTGAAATTCATTATTTAGAATATATATGAAATTTTTTTGAAATTTTTGTTTCTAAAAGTTTCTTGAAATTTCTTGAAATTCATTTAAAAAATAATTCATATTTCCCTTGAAATTCATTTAATAAATTCAGATTGAAATTGTCACTTTCACCCTTAAACAAACATTGAACAGTAAAAAATAAAATAAAATCTTACTATCTACCAACATGTAAAAATAGACCTACCAAAGTTCATCATAGTCGGTTAAATGATCACGTATAGATCTTATGGGAATCTCCCAATCATTAACACAGCGATTATTACAATCTACCCGGAACATTGTTAAACCTTGCATACAATGATTCTTGGTTTAAATATGAAATGTTACGTACACCTGGACCGTGTCTATACGTTATGATGACTCTTGTTATTAACAATGGTTTTAAAGGATTTTTAATTTGCGCCATGGGTATTTGCTTTTCGATGTTGATGGCATTCATTTCATTTTAAATTAAGAAGTACTCCTAATTACTAATTATCTCTACAGTGGTCCTTTGGCAATCTGGCGCTCCTTGATTTGTTTGATTGACATCTGGGTATCTATACGACGTGGATTTGGAGATGATCGAATGGTGGAATTGCGTTAGGGTTTGGCTAATGACTATCGGCTTGTAACTGCTTTTGCATTCACTGTTTTCGCATTCACAATTTCTCTGAGGGTAGCTTCCGGAGCCGACCCTGCTACTCCAGGTTTCCTACTTCCGGTTTCCCTGGCTTATGGCTTCCGCTCGATGGCAGCCCAGCGTCTCTATGCATTGCGCGTCCCCCACTAGCTGGTGTACTCTTTACGCTACTGCAATGAGTAAATTGGTAAGTTGAGTTGCTAAACCTGCCGCAAGGTTTTACCTTCCTATTGACGAGTTTTGATTTCTTCCTCTAGGTTTGAAGCTCGGTTATTTACTCATGCGCTATTCTGTGATTCTGGTTCTTACATGGCTACTTATGGTTCAGTTCCTGTCCTGCAAACGTTCTCAGACAAGCCGACAGGTATTTTTCTCGAATTCTTCCGGTTATCATCCCAATTCTTTGTTCGAAGCAATTGAAAACTTGGTTAATTGTAAGAACAGGGTCTCGTTTTCTGTAGCCAGTTCTTGTCTTAACTGTTTTTTTTGTTTCTGCACAGCAGGTAACAAATTCTTCTCTCCTGCGCGCACCATTTTTTATGCTTGCGGATTTGCAGCGGTACTTCTCTGGTTCGGAAATGGCTAACTGGTGCTTACCCTGCTCCCACAGGTACCCCTATCAAGCTTCTAGGGTTATTCCTTAGCCGCAAGTGGCTGGTGATTAACTATGGCTCTTGGGTTGAAATATTTTCTTAGAATTGTTTGCTATTCTTATATGATACTTAGGGTTCATTAGCCGCATCTAGGGTTAAATAGAAAGGAGTTTTTTCTTGTTGTTACGGCCATAGGCCTGTCTCCTATGTAACGTCTATGGATTTCTATACTTCTGATAACCATAGTGAAAGACTTATTTTAACTATCTTCATGCTATTTAAGCTCGGTTTACAATTCTAGTACTTATGGTTAAGTACTATGTCGAATATATGCGTGGTAGTTTTTTTTTTTAACAGAGTTTCCATCTCGAATTTGGACTACTGTGATTATATCAGTGAATGTATCAGTTCCGCCTATTCTAGTTTCTAGTTATGCATATCGAGGTTCTTACTTGTGCATTCATAAACTGTCATTCGTTTTTCCTTTGTTTCTTTATTTCTCTTTTCATGTTCCGTGGATAAGTTTATTTGAATAACTGGCAAATGAATTTCTTCGTCAGTTCAGTTTATCTTCCCTCTATGGAGGAATCAGTCCTACACATCTCGCTATTATTATGTATGCATATGGTTTCAATTATAAATGTATAAATACATCTCTCTTTGTTATGATGTATGCATATGGCTTTGGTTATGTTATATAAATACATTTCTAGCTTAATTTTTCGTTCTCTTCCTATAACTGGATATGGCAGTCTACACACTCTGTTAGCATTACTCTCCTATTTGCTTAATGAGGAACTATTTATTGTGAGTAAGTTCGCTTCTTAGTAATTTATCTTGACTCAGTTATGCTAGTCCTTATCTGTGATTCATGTCCGGACCACGACTTGTCCGTGTAGTATCATAGATTATGAAGGACAACCAGCCCAGGAATCTGGTCATGGATACTGGCTAAAAATCCTTCGTTTAGCTAGTTAGACTGCAGCTTGTTTCTTTTCTAACCAGAGTTAATACACTTATACAGAGTGTAAAAGTAAATTTCGTCCTAGATTTTCTTTTCTGTCTGTTGAACCTGAAACTCCTAAATTATTTCAGCCCTTACAACATTTTAGTTTTCCTGTCTGAAAAATTTAAGGAAATAATCTTTTATTTCCCTATCAAGGATACAGAATTCCATCTAATAAAATAAGAAACAATCATTTACCCTACTGTCAGAGTTACAGATTCTATCAAGTTAATTTAAGAAAATAATCACTTATTCTACTAACAAAGATACAGATCCCACTCATCTGTACTTAAATCTGACTGATGATTTTTGGTTTCCTCCCTTCCACGAGTTGGGAAATTACGTCTTGCAACTTTCCCCCGTGCAACCAAGTCTGAGTCTTCGTTGAACACAGAAAAATCTGGAGGAGAAACTCGGGACAGTCCGGTCCAATTCTCCAACTCCAGTGGAACAGTCTCTTCTACAAGTTCCCTTCAAGGGTTACTTCCCAGGATGACAGATTTCCTTTTTTCCTTTCACACAGAACCCCAAAATCTCTCCCAGAATCCTTATTTATTCCAAAGTTTTCCCTTGGGTAACTTTGGAACTGTTTTTCTATTCAAATAACTACAGATCTTGAATTACTTTTACCATCAGTTTTTACTCATGAAACTAATTTCACAAGTAATCTTTTATTCCAATACCAAAATTAATTTATGTTCATAATATTCTATTTGCAATAAAATAACAGTCATATTTAATCCATTCTTAACAATAGTCTAACCATTTGTCAACAACTAAGACAGTGGTTACATTTTTCCCCCTCTGGCAGAGAACACCGTCCCCGACGTTCTTATTTCAATTCAGCAAAAAGCTCAGGATAAGCTTCACGGACAAAACTTTCATCCTCCCAAGTGGCCTCCTCCGGTCCAAAGTGCCTCCATTGCACTTTAACCTGGGCGATGGCTTGTTTCCGTAGCATGATTTCCCTCCGGTTGATTATACTGTGAGGCTCGACCAGAAATTCTATGTTCGGTTCTACCTGCACACAATAGACTCCTGTTAATTATATAAGTCTTTAACATAATATTATTTTTTAACTATTATGCTCACCCACTACCTGAATGTTCTTCCAATGGATTATGTGTCTTGGATCATGAACATATCGTTTTAATAACGACACATGAAAAACATTATGCACCCGAATATGGCTAGGAAGAGCCAAGCGATACGCCACCGGTCCTACTCTTTCCAGTATCTGGAAAGGACCGCAAAACCTGGGCTCTAACTTTGCACAAGATGCCCATCTTAATGTACTCTTCTTTGGCTTAATTCTTACATGCACGTGATCTCCCACTTCATATTCACGGTATGACCTCTTTTTATCTGCATACACTTTTTGCCTGTCATGTGCTGCCTTTAAATTTTGCCTAATTTTCTTCACTTCTAATTCCATTTCTGCTAGCATGTATGGTCCTAGCATGAGTTTGGTCTCGGGACTACTCCAATTAATGGGAGTTCTGCACTGCCGCCCATATAGGGCTTCAAATGGACTCATTTTCAACGATTCTTGATAACCGTTATTATATGAAAATTCCACTAAGTGTAGATATTCCTCCCACCTAATCAGTTGCTGCATGACGTACATTCTCAGCATGTCCTCCAACACTTGGTTTACTCATTCAGTTTGTCCATCTGTCTGTGGATGATATGCAGTACTAAAATTAACTTGAGTTCCTAAACCCGTAAACAGTACCTTCCAAAAGGCTGATGTGAATTTTACATCCCTATCTGAGATAACTGTCTTAGGAATGCCATGCATTCTGAAGATATCCCACATAAATAAATATGCTATCTGTACTATCTTGTAAGTGGACTGGACAGGTATGAAATGTGTTGATCTACTTAATCGGTCCACAACTACCATTATGGAGTCATTACCACGTTTTGATTTGGGTAATCCAGTAATGAAATCTAACGAGATCACCTCCCATTTCCATTCTGGAATTGGTATGGGCTGCATTAATCCAGCCGGATGCCGATGTTCTACTTTCACCTGCTGGCACTCTAAACACTTGGTTAGGTAGTTTGCTATGTCCTTCCTCATACCCGGCCAACATTAATCCTTTATGATTGTTGTCAACATCTTTTGGTACCCAGGATGCCCTGCATAGTTGCTTCTATGATATTCGTCTAGTACCAAAGTTTTTAATTCTACTCTGTTTGGAATGACTATCCTTTTCTTATAAACCAGCAATCCATCCTGGTTAATTTCATAATTCCCCAGCCTTCCTTGTTCTTCAGATTCCTGTGTTTGTTGCCACAAAAATTTATATTCAGGGTCTTTGCCTGCTTCCGTTCTAATTTGATCTAAAAATCTGCTTTCAACTTGGTTAACATATAACTCGTAAATGTTATGCAGTTTTCTGCTCAATGCATCTACAACTTTGTTCTCTTTTCCTTTTACATGCTGCAGATCAATGTCAAACTCGCTCAAGAAAGCATTCCACCTTGCTTGTCAGGAGTTTAAATCAGCTTGTTTGAAATAGTTGGTTAGACTGCTATGGTCGTCTTCAATACAAATATTTTCCCGAGTAAATAATGTCTCCATACCCAGAGGGCGTGCACGACTGCATTTAGCTCCAAATCATAGGCTGAATAGCGTAGCTCGTGATATTTCAACTTACGGGATTCATATGCAATTACTTTTCCTTCTTGGGATAAAACTACCCCAACACCCTCCTTGCATGCATCCGTGCAAACCTCGAATTCCTTATTCGGATCAGCCACACTTAACACAGGTGTTGATGTTAATAATTGCTTCAATTTTTCAAAATTGTCCTGACATTCTTGTGACCATTTAAAAAAATTTCCCTTCCTTTGCAAAGAGGTAATAGGGAAAGCTATCTTTGAAAATCCTTTAATAAATCGCCAGTAATAGCCAGCGAGTCCCATAAATGATCGTATATCTGCCACATTTTGTGGCACCTTCCATTCCATAATAGTTCTGATTTTCTCTGGGTCTACTGCTATACCTTTTTCAGATATCACATGTCCCAGATATTGTATTTCTTCCTTGAAGAAATCGCATTTTCTGAATTTCGCATATAGTTGATGCTTTCTTAACATTTCCAGTACCATTCGCAAATGCTCCTTATGTTCTTCCGCGTTCTTGGAGTAAACTAATATGTCATCAATGAAAATTAACACAAAATTATCCAAATAAGGGTGGAATATACTATGCATCAGTCTCATGAAAGTGGCTGGTGCATTAGTCAGCCCAAAAGGTAATACCACGAATTCATAGTGACCATATCTTGTGCGGAAGGCAGTTTTATGTATATCCTCATCTTTGATTCTGATTTGATGATAACCAGACCTCAAATCAATTTTTGAGAATACAGTAGCTCCCCTTACCTGATCAAACAGATCTTCGATACGTGGTAAAGGATATCAGTTCTTAACAGTCAACTTGTTTAACTGCCGGTAATCCATGCACATGCGCATGGTTCCATCCTTCCTTTTTACGAACAGTACAGGTGCTCCCCAGGGAGATACACTGGGTCATATATATCCCTTTTTTAATAATTCTTGAAGCTGCATTTTCAGCTCAATCAATTCTGGCACACTCATACGATAGGGTGCTCGTGAAATCGATGATGCTCCTGGCAGCAATTCTATTGTAAAGTCTATATCTCTTCTAGGTGGCAATCCGGGTATCTCTTCTGGAAATATATCCTTGAATTCTTGTACTACAGGTATATTTTCCAGCATGGCAGCCTTGTCTTTAGAATTAGATAATCCTACTTGTATAGCGTACAGTTGACATCCCTTTCTTATACATTTTCCCATTTGGGAAGTTGTAATTGGGCACAGCTGTACAAGCTTCTTTATTCCCTGAATCTCTTGGTGATTGCCATTCTGCTCTATGTAGTATATAATCTTCTCTTTGCAATCTATGAGAGTCCGATGCTTCTCCAACCAATCCATACCAAGCAACACATCATAAGATCCCAAGGGAAAAATATTCAAATCTACCATTAATTGTTGTCCACTGATTTGTAGTGCACAATCTGGTATTTTGGCGCTAACTTTTCTTTTGGCTCCAGTAGCTAACTGAACTAACCATGTCTTTTTAAATTTTTGACTTTGCAATTTATAGATCTCTACTAGTTTAGGACTTATATAACTTAAACTTGCTCCCGAATCTACCAAAACGGAAACAGTTTGAGATAACAACTTACCTTCTAGCTCTATCATGGTAGGTTGGAAATCAGCTTGTTGATCTTCCAATGCTGCATTAATTCTAGGTACGCTTCGGGAAACATCTCCCATAGTAGAGGCCTCCTGTAGATTGGTCACTGCTTTGTTTCTACCCCGCTGTGGGCAGTCTCGATAGTAGTGCGCTACTCCACAACCCCAGCATTGTAGAGGTGGCTTCTCAATTTGGGGTTGCTCAGGTTTACTAGAAGCCTCAACAGTTTTATCTTCCATAGGCCACCTTACCCTTTGATGGTTTCTACTGAACTGCCTACTAACTGAATTATTTGTTGTGTTTTTTAAATTACTGGTTTTGCCTCTTTTAAAACCAGCACTACTCTTGTTTTCTTTCCTTGACTGCCACCCTTTTCCTTGGTCTGTTTTGGCTTTAGCTTGCTAATAGCACATCCTAGCCTTCTTAATGGCCTCATCCATTGTTTTGGGATTTACAAATTCGATACGTTCCTTCATATGGATGGGTAAGCTTCTCGGGAATCTTTGTACTTTAGCTTTCTCATCTCTTAAGTAAGGTACGTAACACAGTAATGATGTGAACTTAGTGATAAACTCATCCATGGTCAATTGTCCGAGTTTCAAATCATGGAATTCCCGAGCCTTTTCATCATAAAAGCGCTATGTCAGGTACTTATCTTTGAAATATAATTGGAACTTATCCCATGTCACATCCTTATCCTCTATTCCGCGCACGTTCTTCACTTCTTCCCACCATAGAGTGGCTTTATCTCGTAGCTGGTAAATAGCTAACCGTGCCTTAAGACTGTTTTCATAATCATATACCTGAAAATACTTTTTCATATTGATCAGCCATGCCTCTGCTACCTCCTCTTTCTCTCCATCAAATGTGGGGGGTTTTATCTTCCTAAATTCGCCTTGCATCTCTATCTTCTGCCTTTTATTTGTCTTCTGCTCAGTTTCGTTTTTAGATTCAGCCTCATTAAAATTTTTATTTTGATTACTTCGCTGTGATGTACTCCTTTCTTTTCGGCCTGCATCCTGATCTCCCGTTTTCTGTTCATTTCCTTCCAGAAATTCTCTATCAGCACTAGGCTTCTCAATTCTTTGGTTTTGCTTATCTGAGAGGCTTTTTAGAATTCTTTCCTGCTCCTGCATCATCCTCTCATTATCATTTCATACTCTCTCCATTTCCTCCTGTAGTTGTTGCACTGTGGTTCACAAGATGCGAGTTTGGTGTTGTTGTTCTTCAATCAGCCTGTTAGTCTATTGATGTTGTTCCATTCCCAACTAAATCCACATTTCAGGGTTCCTCTCCTATTGAGGTTGGGTCTCCCCAACATTTTGAGGTGGCAGCTGCAAAGATGTTCTTCTCGTTTGCCCTGTTATTCTTTCCATTTAACACACTCTCTCTTTCTCTGTGCATTAGTAACACACAATGTAACATTAGTCGACCCAATAGGGTCCCAGCGTTGTAACTTCGCTCTAATACCACTTGTCACTTTCACCCTTAAACAAACATTGAATAGTAAAAAAAAAAAAATTCTTACTATCTACCAACATGTAAAAATAGACCTACCAAAGTTCATCATAGTCGGTTAAATGATCACGTACAGATCTTATGGGAATCTCCCAATCATTAACACAACGATTATTACAATCTACCCAGAACATTGTTAAACCTTGCATACAATGATTCTTGGTTTAAATATGAAATTTTACGTACACCTAGACCGTGTCAATATGTTATGATGACTCTTGTTATTAGCAATGGTTTTAAAGGCTTTTTAATTCGCGCCATGGGTATTTGCTTGTCGATGTTGATGGCATTCATTTCGTTTTAAATTAGGAAGTACTCCTAATTACTAATTATCTCTATGGTGGTCCTTTGGAAATCTGGTGCTCCTTGATTTGTTTGATTGACATCTGGGTATCTATATGCCGTGGATTTGGAGATGATCGAACGGTGGAATTGCGTTAGGGTTTGGCTAATGACTATCAGCTTGTAACTATTTTTGCATTCACTATTTTCGCATTCACAATTTCTCTAAGGGTAGCTTCCGGAGCCGACCCTGCTACTCCAGGTTTCCTACTTCTGGTTTCCCTAGCTTATGGCTTCTGCTCGATGGTAGCCCAGCGTCTCTGTGCGTTGCGCGTCCCCCACTAGCTGGTGTACTCTTTACGCTACTGCAATGAGTAAATTGGTAAGTTGAGTTGCTAAACCTGCCGCAAGGTTTTACCTTCCTGTTGGCGAGTTTTAATATCTTCCTCTAGGTTTGAAGCTCGGTTATTTACTCACGTGTTATTCCGTGATTCTGGTTCTTGCATGGCTACTTATGGTTCAGTTCCTGTCCTGCAAAATTTCTCGGACAAGCCGACAGGTATTGTTCTCGAATTCTTCCGGTTATCTTCCCAATTCTTTGTTCGAAGTAGTTGAAAACTTGGTTAATTGTAAGAACAGAGTCTCGTTTTCTGTAGCCAGTTCTTGTCTTAACTGTTTTTTTTTGTTTCTGCACAGCAGGTAACAAATTCTTCTCTCCTGCGCGCACCATTTGTTATGCTTGCGGATTTGCAGCGGTACTTCTCTAGTTCGAAAATGGCTAGCTAGTGCTTACCCTGCTCCCACAGGTAACCCTGTTGAGCTTCTAGGGTTATTCCTTAGCTGCAAGCGGCTAGTGATTAACTATGGCTCTTGGGTTGAAAGATTTTCTCAGAATTGTTTGCTATTCTTATATGATACTTAGGGTTCAGTATCCGCATCTAGGGTTAAATAGAAAGGAGTTTTTTCTTGTTGTTACGGCCACAGGCCTGTCTCCTATGTAACATCTATGGATTTCTATACTTCTGATAACCATAGCGAAAGACTTATTTTAACTATCTTCATGCTATTTAAGCTCGGTTTACAATTCTGGTACATATGGTTAAGTACTGTGTCGAATATATGCATGGTAGTTTTTTTTTTTAACAGAGTTTACATCTCGAATTTGGACTACTGTGATTATATCAGTGAATGTATCAGTTCCGCCTATTCTAGTTTCTAGTTATGCATACTGAGGTTCTTACCTGTGCGTTCATAAACTGTCATTCGTTTTTCCTTTGTTTCTTTCTTTCTCTTTTCATGTTCCATGGATAAGTTTATTTGAATAACTGGAAAATGAATTTCTTCGTCAATTCATTTTATCTTCCCTCTATGAAGGAATCAGTCCTACACATCTCGTTGTTATTATGTATGCATATGGTTTCAATTATAAATGTATAAATACATCTCTCGCTATTATGATGTATGCATATGGCTTTGGTTATGTTATATAAATACATTTCTAGTTGAAGTTTTCGTTCTCTTCCTATAACTGGATATGGAAGTCTACACACTCTGTTAGCATTCCTCTCCTATTTTCTTAATGAGGAACTATTTATTGTGAGTAAGTTCACTTCTTAGTAATTTATCTTGACTCAGTTATGCTAGTCCTTATCTGTGATTCGTGTCCGGACCACGACTTGTCCATGTAGTATCATAGATTATGAAGGACAACCAACCCAGGAATATGGTCACGGATACTGGCTAACAGTCCTTCGGTTAGCTAGTTAGACTGCAGCTTGGTTCTTTTCTAAACAGAGTTAATACACTTATACAAAGTGTAAAAGTAAATTTCGTCCTAGATTTTCTTTTCTGTTTGTTGAACCTGAAACTCCTAAATTATTTCAGCCCTTACAACATTTCAGTTTTCCTATCTGAAAAATTTAAGGAAATAATCTTTTATTTCCCTATCAAGGATACAGAATTCCATCTAATAAACTAAGAAACAATCATTTACCCTACTGTCAGAGTTACAGATTCTATCAAGTTAATTTAAGAAAATAATCACTTATTCTACTAACAAAGATACAGATCCCACTCATCTGTACTTAAATCTGACTGATGATTTTTGGTTTCCTCCCTTCCACGAGTTGGACAATTACGTCCTGCAACCCTCCCCCATGCAGCCAAGTCTGAGTCCTCGTTGAACACAAAAAAATCTGGAGGAGAAACTCGGGATAGTCTGGTCCAATTCTCCAACTCCAGTGGAACAGTCTCCTCTGCAAGTTCCCTTCAAGGGTTACTTCCCAGGATGACAAATTTCCTTTTTTCCTTTCACACAGAACCCCAAACTCTCTCCTAGAATCCTTATTTATTCCAGAGTTTTTCCTTGGGTAACTGTGGAACTGTTTTTTTGTTCAACTAACTCCAGATCTTGAATTACTTTTACCATCAGTTTTTACTCATGAAACTAATTTCACAAGTAATCTTTTATTCCAATACCAAAATTAATTTATGTTCAAAATATTCTATTTGCAATAAAATAACAGTCATATTTAATCCATTCTTAACAATATTCTAACCATTTGTCAACAACTAAGACAGTGGTTACAGAAATTCTTCATTTATAATCTTGAAATTCATTTAAAAAATAATTCATATGTTTATTGAAATTTTTCTTAAAATTTATTTATAAAACTCATATTGAAATTCATTATTTAGAATATATATGAAAGAATTTTTCTTGAAATTCATTTAAAAAATTCATATTGAAATTCATTATTTAAAATATATATGAAAGTTTCTTAAAATTTTTGTTTCTTGAAATTTTTCTTCAAATTCCTTTAAAATATAATTCATATTTTTGAAATTCATTTAAAAAATTCATATTGAAATTTATTATTTAGAATCTATATGAAAGTTTATTGAAATTTTTGTTTTTGAAATTTTTTTTAAAAATTTCTTGAAATTCATTTTAAAAATAACTTGTATTTTTCTTGAATTTCTTTAAAAAAATTCATATTGAAATTCGTTATTTAGAATTTTGAAATTCATTTAAAAAATCATTCATATGTTTATTGAAATTTTTCTTAAAATTCATTTAAAAAATTCATATTGAAATTTATTATTTAGAATATATATGAAAGTTTCCTCAAATTTTTGTTTTTGAAAGTTTCTTAAAATTCATTTAAAAAAATCATATTGAAATTCATTATTTATAATTTTGAAATTCATTTAAAAAAGAATTCATATGTTTCTTGAATTTTTTTCTTGAAATTGATTTAAAAAATTCATATTGAAATTGATTATTTCGAATATATATGAAAGTTTCTTGAAATTTAAAAAATTCATATTGAAATTGATTATTTAGAACATATATGAAAGTTTCTTCAAAGTTTTGTTTTTGAAAGTTTTTTGAAATTCGTTTAAAAATTAACTCATATTTTTCTTAAAATTCATTTAAAAATTTGATATTGAAATTCATTATTTAGAATATATATGAAATTTTCTTGAAATTCATTATTTATTTAGAATATATATTAATGTTTATTGATTTTTTTCTAGAAATTCATTATTTAGAATATATATGGAATTAATTTCAAAAAAATTTTTTTTTTTTTTTTAACTGCAACGGGTATGTTTTTTTTATTTATTTGAAGAGAAGAGTTGGGCCTACGCCAAAGCAACCCTTGTTACAATGCAGTTATCCATCATATACTGCTTTTGAGTTACAGCATTTTCATGGAATTTGAAAGGAACTTTTGTCATTTATAATTAGTTGTCCTTTCAGGAGAGAGCAACCTTTGTTCACCATCTGATCTGCTTCGCTATTCGAATTTCTGAGAATGTGATAGAACTTGTAGGAGGCAAAGTCTAGCAAAACTCTCTTTAGTCTGCTCAGAGTTTTATTGAGACTAGCATTGCTGAATAATTCCTGCGAATGTAGTTTTTTTATTAATATCTCTGAGTCTCTGAAGACTTGGAGGTCTTTGACACCTTTGTCTCTAGCTATATGGCATGCTTTGAGAAGACCGAGAATCTCTGCTTGGTTGTTGGTTTTCTACCCAATACCCCAGTAGAAGCAATCCCTTATTGATCCATCCGGGGAGTAGATGACCCCACCTGCACCGGTAGCACCAGGGTTTCATTTAGAAGCCCCATCGAAGAAGATTGTGGTTAAGTTTTGCTTCCGCCACGATTCTTGGAATATGTCATCAATATCTCTTTTACGCCATTCAGGGTTTCTGTGAGAGGGGCAAGAAGATACTTTCGAGGATATGGCTCAAGGTGGCCCAACCACCTCTTTTCTTTGGGAAGTAATAAAGGGTCTTCTTTAAAGTATTGCTGTTGGGCTGATTCCAAGAGAAAGGATTTGGCTTTTGTTGCTACAAATAAAGGGGCATGCTGCAAGTCATTGAAAATCATATCATTGCAGGCCAACCATAGCTGACAGCAAACATATTTGGGTATAGCTATCCAAACTTTGCGCTAAAAGGATTTGATGGGATTCCATGGGGATAGAGTTGGGTTCAAGAGGCGAAAAGCTCGGATACAGAGTTCTGTGGAGGGATAATGATTTGAAGGTCCTGAAGAATAATTCCCCACACTTCTTTGGCGAATATACATTCCATGAATAAATGTTGAGCTATTTCAAGGTTACTTCTACATAGCTCACATCTATGCGGCCCTGCTATGTTCCTTTTCACCAGATTATCTCCCATTAGCTGTTTGTTATGAACCAGGGTCCAGAAGAAGAAGTTCACTTTTGGTAATACTAACAGTTCCCAGACTTGTTTCCAGAAATTTGATGATTGGCTGATGTTCTTTTAGGCCTATAATGCTCTATAACATGTTGTTGTGGTATATGTTCCTGTCTGGCCCCAGCCCCAGCTATCTTTCTTGGATCGATGTTTTGGGACCGCCTCCTCCAGCAGACCCGCAAGCATGTTTTTTTGCTGAGATAACCGATCTGGGACACCGTGGAAGTCCCAGCCATCCCATTCTCCATGGTGGTCCCATTTGGAGAGGTCATATATACTATTTATGCCTACGCATTCCAGACAGGCTTTAAGATTTATGATTTCATCAATTTCAGCCAAAGGGTCACATCCCATAATTCGATCAAGCCACAAACTTGTGCGCTTTCCATTGCCAGGTATTATGTAAACGTTTTTTTTTTTTTTAAATTAATGCTTTTGTAGCATAAGCTCCATATCTGCATGCAATTAACTGAATTATCACTCTGCAGGTTCCTGAGAGGAGTTTTGTGGACGTATTTTGTCCTCAGGATAGAGCTGACTAGGTGATTGGGCTCGTGGACCATCTTCCACAGAATCTTGCCTCCCAGAGCTAGATTAACAAGATTTGGATCGCGAATTTGCAGCCCACCCTCAGAGATCGATTTTTTAACCAGATCCCAGTTTACTAAGTGCATTTTATTCTAGTTTCCCTTCCCTCCTTGCCATAAAAATTCTCGGAGGATTTTGGAGATCTGATCCATCACATTTCTCGGAGCTAAGAGGAAAGCTGCTTGGTAGATTGGGAGAGCATACAGCAGAGATTTGATTAGAATAACTTTACCTCCTTTTGTTAACCAGAATCCTTCCCATGCTGAAATTTTTGTTTTGAGTTTAATGATGATTTCACTCCAAAGCAACCTCTTATTAACTCCATTTGAGATGGGGAGACCAAGAAACTTGATCCTATCACATTGGGCATTACCTTTGAACCCAGGGTGGTTCGAAATGCTTGTGAGTTCTTGTTGTTATATGTTCCAACTGTAAACTTTTCTTTTGCTCTCATTGACTAATGCACCCGAGACTCTACAATAACTTTTAAGAACAGTGTCAAAGGCTTTGGAAATTATGCTGGAGGCTCCTCCAAGAAGGAGGGAATCATCTGTGAAGAGAGCATGGTTCAGAGGGTTAGTGCCAATGGAGGGTTTGAGACCAGGAAGGGATCCAGCAGTTCTTTCAGCTGTGAGTTTTCGACTGAGGGAGTCCGCCATCAAAATATATAGGAAGGGAGAGAGAGGGCATCCCTACCTAATACCTCTCTGAGCTTGAAAAAAATTAGCAGGGCGTCCATTGACTAGAGGGGTAATCCATGGATTATCAATGCAGGCTTTGATAAGGCTAACAAAGTGGGGCAAGAAACCAAAGGAGAGGAGAACTTTGATGAGGAAGGAGCGGTTGACTCTATCGAATGCATTTTCCATATCAATTTTTATCAACATAGAGTCAACCGCTCCTTCCTCATCAAAGTTCTCCTCTCCTTTGTCTTCTCACCCCATATCAAGTTTTATCAACATACATTTCTCTTTCCGTTGTTTTCTTGAATGAATTGTCTCCTGGACTTGAATGACATTGTCCAGGATGTGTCTGTCTTCAACGAAACCATCTTGAGAGCTGGATATCAGCCTTTTGAGTAGTGGCTTGATCCTATTTGCTAAAAGTTTGGCCAGAATTTTATAAGAGGCATTACAAAGTGATATGGGCCTGAATCTTGCAAAGGTTTCAGGGTTGGTTTATTTAGGGATTAAGACAAGGTAGGTGGAGTTGGTTCCTCCTCCTATCTTAGCTTTTTTCAAAACCCTCTTATCATTTTTTGGAGATTAGTTTTGATGATATCCCAGCAAGACTTGTAGAAATTAATAGTGAATCCATCTGGCCCAGGGGCCTTGTCTGATTCCATGGACCAAATGACTTTGATGATTTATTCCTCAGAAATTGGATTAGAGAGAGCTATTTTGTCTTCAGGGCTGATGAGATGGGGAATGTTTGAGAGGAAATCAGTAGTTTCCTCCGCATTGCCTTGAGTCCCCTCACTGTAGAGATTCCTGAAGTGGATTTCTGCAACTGCTTTGATCTGGGTGAACCCTTTGCAGACCTAACCCTCAACTGTTTTAATTTCTGATATGTGGTTCCTGGAGAGTTGAGCTCTATATTTTCAGTGGAAGAAGGTGTTCTGGTCTCCTGCCTTCAGCCACAAACTTCTGGATTTGATTCTCCAATACTCTTCTTCCATTCGGAAGGATCGGAAGGTAAAGCTTTGGGCTTTTACTTCTTTTTCCAACAACTCTGTTGTGATGTCTTTGCTTTCCATTTCTGCTTGCAGGGTCTGCAGAGTCTGTACTGCTTCATTTCTTTGGCTGGTTGGTGTTGGGACTAGTTTCTTTATCCATTCCTTCAGGGCTTGCTTTGTAGCCTTGAGTTTTTTCTCCCAGACATAGCTTGAGGACCCTGAGAAGGATTTGGCCCAAGTTGTTTTCACTGTTTCTATGAAGCCTTCTCTTTCAATCCATAGAGGACTAAATTTGAATGGGAGTGGGCCAAGATCTTCTTCATCTTCCAGTAGAAGCTGAACTGGCTTATGATCCGAGGTCAGTTTGGGAAGGATTTTTGTGATGATTATCTTCTTGTTCATCATCAGAGAGCTTTGCATGAGGAATCTGTCTAGGAGGGTATAAATGTGGTCCACCCCAACTATGTTATTGGACCAAGTGAAGAGGCCTCGGACAGGATTGAAATCTAGGAGATCCCAAATCAGTGTGAGCTCTTCCACTGTGGCCAGCATGGGGTCTCTGTTACTATTTCCTCCCCTCTTCTCTTTTGCTTTCAGGACTATATTTAGATCCCTGGCAAGGATAATGTTGCTGGGAGAATGCTGCTCTAAGTATGCTGAGAGGGAGTTCCAGCATTCTCGTTTTTCAGTATAAATGACAGGTACATAAAGATTGAAGAGAGAGATGGTCAACTTACTTGCGTAGTGTGTTAGCTCCGTGAAGATCCAATGTTGGGTTTCATGGGATTTTTTCAGATGGAATAGGTCTTCTATCCAGAGAGTTTCCAGTCCTCCAGAAGAGCCCCTTGAGCTTACTACTTTGCCTGCACTTTTCTTCCATTTCGCCTTGTTGATTTCTAGAAGGGCTTGCCCTTCTATCTTGGTCTCTTGGAGCAAGAGAATATCTGAGGGGTCTATTTTCAAGAGGTCCTTAACTGCTTCAGCTTTTGAGGGATTCCCTAGTCCTCTACAGTTCCAAGAGATGAGATGCATTATTTACCTGCAAGGGGGTTAGAGCCTCCCTTAGAAGGCCTTGGTCTGGTATTTCTGCCAATAGACATCTTTATTGTGGGTTGGCTTCCTTGTGTTTTAAGTCTTTTGGCCTCCTCTTCCCTTGCTTCTTTGCGAGATTTCCTTCCTGTTGTTTTTGATGGGTGCTCATAGGTTTCATCCTCCGAAGAGCCTGAGCTTTCCACTAGTTTTTTCCTTGTGACTTCTACATATGAGGGATTGGAAGGGTTGCCTTGGGAGGCTTCAATCTATTTTTCTTCCCCTCCATCTTTGCTGGGCGGGGGGATTCCTATCTGTTCCATATTTTTCTGGACATGCATCCACCCAGCGACAGTGAGCTTGATTGCTTCCGGCAACCCCTCTTCTAGATCCACTTCTACGCAGATGCGGGCACATGAATACTGGTGTTTTCTTGCAGCTTGATCTATGTATTTTCCTATAGTGTTGCCAATGATCTGAAGGGAATTTTGATTCCAGTAATGGAGGGGTAGATGGGGAAGACGCACCCAAACTGGGACAGCGGATGGGACATCCTGGGTGGGGTCAAAATCAGGCGACCATTTGTTTAGGTAAAGACCTTGAGGACCCATGAAGTATGGGCCATTCTTGAGGATTAAAATTCTATCCTCCACGCTCTCGAAGATGAACACGAAGTAGCCTTTGCCCCCGAAATAGCTTTTAACGCCCTCTTTGGTCAATGGTGTCCAGTTCCTTTGAGTCCAGTCTTCCACCGACTTGGGAGAAGGCCAGAGGCCCATGAATTGGCCTATGAGACCTCGCTCAGCCAGGTTCAGTGCCGCTTTGCATGTTTCTTATTCAGGGAGGGAAACTGAGGGTATATAATCCATTTTCTTGATGAACTTCTGCTGATTTGCAGATGGAGGTCGCTTGATACTTACTGCTATCATCGATTTGAAGGCAAGCACCTCCGGAGGTGGGATGGGGAGGGGACAGGGCCCCCGCTGAACTCCATGGACGAAGAGGAGGCGCCAGAGCTGAGCGAAGCTGCGTAGCAGCCACAGGGGCACACGGGTGAGCTCCCAGCAACCCTAATGCATGCGGATCGCTTGGAGGCAGAGCGAGCAAAAACTACAGGATTGCAATTACAATTATTCAATATCAAATGATTTCAAAATATTGTTTATTTAAAATATATATATGAATGTTTATTGAAAAAATTCTTGAAAATCATTATTTAGAATATATATGAAATTCATTGAAATTTTGGTTGAAATTCATTTGAAAAAATTGTTTTTTCAATTTTTTCTTGAAATACTTAAAAAATAATTATATATGAAATTCATTGAATTTTTTTTAAATTCATTTTAAAATATTGTTTATGAAAATTTCTTGAAATTCATTTAAAAAATAATTAAATATGATATCCATTTCAAAATATTGTTTAAGAAAGTTTCTTGAAATTTTTCTTGAAATTCATTATGTAGAATATATATGAAAGTTTCTTGAAATTCATTTCAAAAAATAATTATATATGGAATTCATTGAAAATTTCCTTAAAATTCAATTCAAAATATTGTTAATTAAAGTTTCTTGAAATTCATTATTTAGAATATATATGAAAATTTCTTGAAATTTATTTCAAAATATTGTTTTCATTATTTAAAATATATATGAAATTTTCATGAAATTCATTAATTAGAATATATATGAAAGTTTCTTGAATTTTTTCTTGAAATTCATTTAAAAATAATTATATATGAAATTCATTGAATTTTTTTATTGAAATTTATCTAAAAAATAATTATATATGCAATTCATTTCAAAATATTGTTTATGAAAGTCTCTTGAAATTTTTTTTGAAATTCATTATGTAGAATATATATGAAAGTTTCTTGAAATTCATTTCAAAAAATAATTGTATACGAAATTCATTGCAATTTTCTTTGAAATTCATTTCAAAATATTGTTTCTTAAAGTTTCTTGTAATTTTTCTTGAAATTCATTATTTAGAATATCAATGAAAGTTTCTTGAAATTCATTTCAAAATATTGTTTTCATAATTTAAAATATATATGAAATTTTCTTGAGTTTTTTTTAATTATAATATATATGAAAGTTTCTTGAATTTTTTCTTGAAATTCATTTAAAAAATAATTTTATATGAAATTCATTGAAATTTTTATTGAAATTCATTTAAAAATTAATTATATATTAAATTCATTTCAAAATATTGTTTATGAAATTTTCTTGAATTTTTTCTTGAAATTCATTATGTAGAATATATATGAAAGTTTCTTGAAATTCATTTCAAATAATTGTTACATATGAAATTCATTGAAATTCAATTTTTTCTTGAAATTAAAAATTTTAAAAATATTGTTTCTGAAATGCATTTCAAAATATTATTTCTGAAAGTTTCTTGAAATTCATTGAAATTTTTCTTTAAATTCATTTAAAAATTAATTGTATATGAAATTCATTTCAAAATATTGTTTATGAAAGTTTCTTGAAATTTTTCTTGAAATTCATTATATAGAATTTATATGGAATTTTCTTGAAATTCATTTCAAAAAATAATTATATCTGAAATCCATTTGAATTCAATTTTTTCTTGAAATCCAAAATTTTCAAAATATTGTTTCTGAAATTCATTTCAAAATATTATTTCTAAAAGTTTCTTGAAATTCATTGAATTTTTTCTTAAAATTTATTTTAAAAATAATTATATATGAAATTCTTTGAAATTTTACTTGAAATTCATTTCATAATATTGTTTATAAAAGTTTCTTTAAATTTATTTCAAAAATAATTATATATGAAATTCATTTCAAAATATTGTTTATGAAATTTTCTTGGAATTTTTCTTGAAAGTTAAATTCATTATTTGCAATTCATTATGTAGAATATATATAAAAGTTTCTTGAAATTCATTTCAAAAAATAAGTATATATGAAATTCATTGAAATATTCCTTAAAATTCATTTCAAAATATTTTTTCATTATCTAAAATATAAATGAAATTTTCTTGATATTCAATATTTAAAATATATATGAAAGTTTCTTGATTTTTTTTTTAAATTCATTTAAAAAATAATTATATTTGAAATTCATTGAAATTTTTATTGAAATTCATTTGAAAAATAATTATGTATGAAATTCATTGAAATTTTTCTTGAAATTAGAATATATATATGAAAGTTTGTTGAAATTCAAAATTTCAAAATATTGTTTCTCAAAGTTTCTTGAATTTTTTCTTGAAATTCATTTAAAAAATACTTATATTTGAAATTGTTTTTAAAATTTTTTTGAAATTCATTTAAAAAATAATTCATATGTTTCTTGAAATTTTTTCTTAAAATTCATTTAGAAAATTCATATTTGAAATTCATTGAAATTTTCTTGAAATGAATTTCAAAATATTGTTTTTGAAAATTTCTTGAAATTCATTAAAAATATAATTCATATGTTTCTTGAGTTTTTTCTTAAAATTCAGTTAAAATATTCATATCGAAATTAATTATTTAGAATATATATGAAATATTTTTTCTTAAAATTCATTTAAAAAATTCATATTGAAATTCATTATTTAAAATATATATGAAAGTTTCTTGAAATTCATTTAAAAAGTAATTCATATTTTTTTTGAAATTCGTTTAAAAATTTCAAATTGAAATTTTTCATTTATAATCTTAAAATTCATTTCAAAAATAATTCATATGTTTCTTGAAATTTTTCTTGAAATTTATTTAAAAACTCGTATTGAAATTCATTATTTAAAATATATATGAAAGAATTTTTCTTGAAATTCATTTAAAAAATTCATATTGAAATTCATTATTTAAAATATATATAAAACTTTCTTGAAATGGTTGTCACTTAAAATTTGCCGAAATTTTTCTTAAAATTAATTTAAAATATAATTCATATTTTTCTTAAAATTCATTTAAATAATTCATATTGAAATTCAGTATTTAGAATATATATGAAAGTTTCATGAAATTTTTGTTTTTGAAAGTTTCTTGAAATTCATTTAAAAAATAACTCATATTTTTCTTGAATTGCTTTAAAAAATTCATATTGAAATTCATTATTTAGAATTTTGAAATTAATTTAAAAAATGATTCATATGTTTCTTGAAATTGTTCTTATAATTTATTTAAAAATTTCATATTGAAATTGATTATTTAGAATATATATGAAAGTTTCTTAGAATTTTTCTTGAAATTCATTTAAAAATTTCATAATGAATTTTAAAAATTCATATTGAAATTCATTATTTATAATTTTAAAATTCATTTAAAAAAAAATTCATATGTTTCTTAAAAAAAATTTAAAACATTCATAAAATTCATATGTTTCTTAAAAAAAATTTAAAACATTCATATTAAAGTTGATTATTTAGAATATATATATATATATATGAAAGTTTCTTGAAATTTTTGTTTTTAAAACTTTCTTTAAATTCATTTAAAAAATAATTCATATTTTTCTTGAAATTCATTTAAAAAATTTATATTGAAATTCATTATTTAGAATATATATGAAAGTTTCTTGAAATTCAATATTTAGAATATATATGAAAATTTCATGAACTTTTTCTTGAAATTCATTATTTCTTTAGAATATATATGAAAGTTTATTGAATTTTTTCTAGAAATTCATTATTTAGAATATATATCAAATTAATTTCAAAATATTGTCTATTTAAAATATATGTGAATATTTATTGAAATTTTTCTTGAAATTCACTATTTAGAATATATATTAAATTCATTGAAATTTTTTTTCCAATTCATTTCAAAATATTGTTTTTTGATTTTTTTCTGAAATTTAATTAAAAAAATAATTATATATGAAATTTATTTCAAAATATTGTTTATGAAAGTTTCTTGAAATTCATTTAAAAATTAATTATATATCAAATTCATTTTCAAATATGGTTTATAAAATTTTCTTGAAATTTATCATGAAATTCATTATGTAGAATATATATATGAAATTTTCTTGAAATTCATTTCAAAAAATAATTATATATGAAATTCATTGAAATTTTCCTTGAAATTAATTAATTAGAATATATATATGAAAGTTTCTTGAATTTTTATTAAAATTCATTTAAAAAATAATTATATATGAAATTCATTGAAATTTTTATTGAAATTCATTTTAAAAATAATTATATATGAAATTCATTGAAATTTTCTTGAAATTCATTTCAAAATATTGTTTATGAAAGTTTCTTGAAATTCATTTAAAAAATAATTATATATCAAATTCATTTCCAAATATTGTTTATAGAAATTTCTTGAATTTTTTCTTGAAACTCATTATTTGAAATTCATTATGTAGAATATATATGAAAGTTTCTTGAAATTCATTTCAAAAAATAATTATATATGAAATTCATTGAAATTTTCCTTAAAATTCATTTCAAAATATTGTTTATTAAAGTTTTTTGAAATTCATTATTTAGAATATATATGAAAGTTTTTTGAAATTCATTTCAAAATATTGTTTTCATTATTTAAAATATATATGAAATTTTCTTGAAATTAATTAATTAGAATATATATGAAAGTTTCTTGAATTTTTCTTAAAATTCATTTAAAAAATAACTATATATGAAATTTATTGAAATTCATTTAAAAAATAGTTATATATGAAATTCATTGAATTTTTTCTTGAAATTCATTTCAAAATATTGTTTATGAAAGTTTATTGAAATTTATTTAAAAAATAATTATATATGAAATTCATTTCAAAATATTGTTTATGAAAGTTTCTTGAAATTCATTTAAAAATTAACTATATATCAAATTCATTTCCAAATATGATTTATAAAAGTTTTTTTAAATTCATTATTTGAATTCATTATGTAGAATATATATAAAAGTTTCTTGAAAGTCATTTCAAAAAATAATTATATATAAAATTCATTGAAATTTTCCTTGAAATTCATTTCAAAATATTGTTTATTAAAGTTTCTTGAAATTCATTATTTAGAATATATATGAAAGTTTCTTAAAATTCATTTCAAAATATTGTTTTCATTATTTAAAATATATATGAAATTTCCTTGAAATTAATTAATTAGAATATATATATATATATATATATATATATATATATATGAAAGTTTCTTGAATTTTTCTTAAAATTCATTTAAAAAATAATTATATATATTCATTGAAATTTTTATTGAAATTCATTTAAAAAATAATTATATATGAAATTCATTGAATTTTTTCTTGAAATTCATTTCAAAATTGTTTATGAAAGTTTTTTGAAATTTATTTAAAAAATAATTATATATTAAATTCATTTCAAAATATTATTTATGAAAATTTCTTGAAACTCATTATTTTAAATTCATTATGTAGAATATATATGAAAGTTTCTTTAAATTCATTTCAAAATATAATTATATTTTAAAAGATTCTTGAATTTTTTCTTGAAATTCATTATGTAAAATATATATGAAATTTTCTTAAAATTAATTTCAAAAAATAATTATATATGAAATTTATTGAAATTTTCTTTGCAAATCATTTCAAAATATTGTTTATTAAAGTTTCTTGAAATTTATTTTTAAATTCATTATTTAAAATATATATGAATGTTTCTTGAAATTCATTTCAAAATATAGTTTTCATTATTTAAAATATATATGAAATTTTCTTGAAATTCATTAATTAGAATATATATGAAATTTTCTTGAAATTCATTAATTAGAATATATATGAAATTTTCTTCAATTTTTTCTTGAAATTCATTTAAAAAATAATTATATATGAAATTCATTGAATTTTTTTATTGAAATTCCTTTAAAAAATAATTATATATGAAATTCATTTAATTTTTTCTTGAAATTCAATTCAAAATATTGTGTATGAGAGTTTGAAATTCATTTAAAAAATAATATATATGAAACTCATCTCAAAATATTGTTTACCGAAAGTTTCTTGAATTTTTTCTTGAAATTCATTATGTAGAATATATGTGAAATTTTTTGAAATTCATTTAAAAAAATAATTATATATGAAATTCATTTCTTTCTTGAAATTCAAAATTTTCAAAATATTGTTTCTGAAATTCATTTCAAAATATTATTTCTGAAAATTTCTTGAAATTCATTTAAAAAATAATTATATATGAAATTCATTGAATTTTATTTTAAAATATTGTTTATGAAAGTTTCTTTAAATTCATTTAAAAAATAATTATATATGAAATTCATTTCAAAATATTGTTTATGAAAGTTTCTTGAATTTTTTCTTGAAATTCATCATGTAGAATATATATGAAAGTTTTTTTAAATTCATTTCAAAAAATAATTATATATGAAATTCATTGAAATTCATTTTTTTCTTGAAATTCAAAATTTTCAGAATATTGTTTCTGAAATTCATTTCAAAATATTATTTCTGAAAGTTTCTTGAAATTCATTAAAATTTTCTTTCTTTAGGTCTGATAGACCAAAGATTGGTCTAAGTGGACGTTAACCATCATCATCATCATCATCATCACTATACCACATAGTAATAGAAAAAAAAAAATTTAAAACTTCTCATTGTGAGGTTGAAACGTAATATGTGACATTACAAAACATTCTTAATAGCAGGGTACTTAATCTGTCAATTCACTTTGAATTTGTATTTACTTTACTATTTTATTTTACATAGTTTTACATATGGTTTCAAACCCTCATAATATTCACATTTATGAAGTACCCATCTCGGAATTTGTTTTGGTACTAGTTGTCCTGGTCACATTCTGGAAATTTAATGCCCGTGCTAACTAGGAGATTTTATATGTTTGTATTGTTGATTCAATGAGCCACCTGCCCCATCTCACATCGTCTGATGCTATTGAAGATTTACGGTAAGGTTAACAGCAGGAAAAACATTGGTAATACCCCGTAACCCTAACCGCTCAGTTTCATTTTCGTTGTGGTTGTGAGGCGGCTAGGTCTACAACCCTTTGGGGATTGTTCTCTGCAAGTTTGGCTTCTTTCTCTGTTATAGCTTAATTCTTCTGTGAAGGGTATGCTCGCAGGGTTTAACTTCGCCCATGGTGGTGCACCGAGGTTGGATATCATCCCTGCAGAGAAAAAGAGGAGTTCACAGAGAAAAAACGAGTTTATTTTGTCACAGGTGAAGTTTCGTCTTCGCCTACCAAGTTATATTCATTTCCTACAATTTTTCTGATAGGATCTTCTTTTCATGGTTTTCATTTCATTAATTTAACTCTAAAAGTTCCTCCTCGGCTCTTATTCAAGTTTCAGCTCGGTGCTCAGTGAACTATTTGGATATGTATCAATATAGGTAATAAAATTATCCCGGTCTTCATTTCCGATTTTTCTTTCGAGTTTTCACTACGTTTTAATATTGATAGGCCTTTAATTTATTGTTCCGACTATGGGTTTTGCAAGTACTTTCTTATATGTGTGGTCCTTTCCTTCAGTTCTCTCCTCAAGGTTGAACATCTTTCTGCTAATGCACATGTTACACTTCCAGGAACTCATTAATGTGCCACTATGGTTCTCTGGAAAGTTTCTTCCCCTTCTCTACATGCTTCGTTTGTTCAGTCTAAGCTTTTTCCTTCAGCTTACAGTGCTAGTCGACTTCCTATTGAAACATATTAGTCTTTGAAGTCGAAGCCGCTTTCTCCTGTGTTTGATTGGAGATTCAATGTTTGTAAAATGATTATACTTTTATAGCAGTTCTCTTATCTACTATGAGAGGGTTTCCTCTGAACCTACCCCTCTAGTTCTAGTCGAAATTCCCAAACACAGTGTTTGTGTATTGTATAATATCTTTGATTGGAATTATATTCGTTGTGAAGATATGATTTTTTTTTTCCTTTCGGATGTTTCCCCAAGGGGTTTTCCATTTCAAGAAAACGGATTCTCGTTTATAGTTTTAATACAAATACCGTGAATTCCTGTTTTTTAATTGATTTCTATGCTAACTGTTTATTTCTTTTGTATGGTCTGAACCCCTAGCCGACCCAGTTTTTTCAATATTGTAGGCATCTCTATTTAAATTCATCCGTTTTTTAAATTTATTCTATTATATAGATGTTATCTATGTACAGTGTAGCTTCGAAACAATGAAGAAATATTTATTTATTTTTCATAAAGAAAAAAACGCTGAATATATTGATTATATAAACAATACATAGTCTTATAATCTCAGCTTTAGTGATACACAGCGAGAAATCCTCCATCAATTGCCCCATAGAATTCTGGTCATAACTAAACAGAGCAAAATGAGTGGGCATCCACATGAACAGGTCAAGATCCGACCCGAATACAAATTACAATCATCTAAAAGAGAATCAGATGATAATAGGAAATGTTCAAATACAACTCCAACTGCCGAATATGATTTCAAAAGGAAAGATAAACTCAAGAAGCATCAGTAATAGATTGGAAGTAGAAAAGGAGGATACTCCTGAGTTAGTGATTTGATATGAAAATTATGATGTTGCAAGCCTGATCATAAAAATTGAGTTAACGTGAACAACAGTTCAGCTGCAAATAGATTATAAATGCTGATGGGCTGCCACATAGTTTATATGCCACGCTCGCTTGATATGCCACGCTCGCTTGCCATAGATGTACCTGCTCGCTTGCCATAGATGTGCCCGCTCGCTTGCAATGGACATATATACAGAGATCCAAAGATACTGGAAATGATAATGTCACGCACAGATGAAATAATGACCGCACAGTTGATGACAGAGAAACGCAGGCCATATAGGTGATCACGCTCGCTTGATGTAGATTGTGATAAGTCCATATAGAAACGTTCAAGGCGAAACCAGCCCTCACCTGTGAACAAAAAGTATGTATTGTACCTTGAAAAAATAAGCAGGGTGGAAGATCTGGTTTAAAACTTATAGGTCCTGCTTGACCCAAAATATCTCAAACATATGAGCATCCACAGACAAAATAACAACAGAAATAGAGATAGAAATTTTAAGGAAGAGGGATGTGAGACACGCTAGTCTGTAGTCCATTTGAGAAATGGGCAACCATCAAATAGCCGAACTCCTCCAGAAGTCCCTTCTTGGAAATCCTGTCAGCTCTAGTATTGTTCTCACGATAAATATGATTGATTGGGGGGCAATCTAAACGTTTCCAAAGCTCCCTGGTCCTTTCGATCCACCCTTGAAGATGCGGAGTATCCATATGAGTCTCGTTGGTAATCCAACCAATCACCAATTTAGAGTCCCCAAAGATGCTAACCACCTGTATCTGAAGGTCATAAGCAACAAGTAATCCACCCCACAACGCCATGATTTCAGCTTTATTATTAGAACCTGGACCACCGTTCCAAAGGATATGATATCTATCGTGTTCTGAAATCTTAATCCACGCCCCACAACCAGTTGTGCCATCAGCAGCAGCTCCGTCAAAGAAAACAGCAGGAATGGAAATATCATGTGGTCTTATATGATGAGATCCATCAATGACATCGGGCATAATAGAGGGGATCTCATCCATCCATGATTTAATGGCGAGATATATCTTATGAATCTGAATAGTAATCTGGTCAAAAATCCTCTTGTTTCTAGCCAGCCAGATCTCCCAAATGAAGTAAAATGGCAGCGATCGGTACTGACTGTGCAACTTGTCCCAAACCAAAGTGGCGGACATGAAGTCCACAGGTAGCCATGACGGGTCCAAAATGAAGAAGCTGAATAATTTCCAAATATGAATAACAGAGGGACATGAAAAGAACAGATGTGAGATTGATTCTTCTGCAGCCAAGCAAAATACACACCATCCTGGACCATGATGACCCCGCTTTCTAAGATTGTCCCACGTGAGCACACGACCTTTCCAAGTAAGCCATCCGAAAATAGTTATTTTAATTAGAATTTTCCTCTTCCAGAAGAGACGGAAAGCGCTTGGAACCTGCAACATATGAGAAGAAGCAATAAAATTCTGATAAACATCTTTCACGATTAGGGAGCAATTTCTCATTGGGCCACCCCAAACTAATTTTTCACCCCCTGTATCATAGCATAACCCAGCCCGGCGCAGAGAATCCCGGAATCAATTCCAATCATAAACCACAGCACCATCCAAACCAAGTTGAGCCGCAGATTTGAAAATGGGAGCTGAATGAGACCAAAAGAGAATTATCTGAGAGTAGAATAAAATTCTGCGGAAAGAAAGAGCATGAATAAGATTCTGAGAAGGACCACAATCAGGCGCCAACTGAAGGAGAGTGGCCGCGCCAATGGGAATGTGACTACCATCCCTGAAATTCCATCTAAGGCGAGGAGCAATAAGGGGAATGATTTTCCTAAAACTACGCCATATACATGATATGAAACGAGGAAAAGTAAGAGTATTGCAGCTTATCATAAGTAGAGCGTCTCCTTGAATATACTTGGCTTTAATAACATCATTCCATAAGCCCGTGTAGGTAATGGCTCTCCAAAATGATTTTGATAACAGAGCGCAATTAAAAACCCGTGTGTCAAGTATACCCCAGCCATCCAACCCCTTGGGTTTGCATACATCAGCCATGCTGCAGAGGTGATATTTCCTCTCCAATTTGGCGCCACTCCAGAGGAAATGAGAAATGATGCCATTAATCCTGGAAATAATACCTGCGGGGATGAAAAGAAGATGAGCCCAGAAAACAATCATCTGAGATAGCACCGATTGGATTAGAATATACCTACCCCCCATCGATAACCATCGATGAGTCCATCGCTGAATCCGATCCCGCAACCTGTCAAGAATCCAAATCCAATCTCTATTCTTGTATCCACATGGCTTAATAAAGAAACCCAAATATTTGAAACCATTTGAGATATGACGCTTGCTGATTCCCATGAAATCAGCAATGAAAATAATCTCCTGGATGTCTCCATATTCATATAGTAGAAAAGACAAACTGCATTTGATGCCCAAACCAGTAGCGCTTTTGAAACGCGAGAACATGATGTGGATATAGAACCAATGGTTCCACCGCAAATAACCAAAAAGCAGTAAGTCGTCCACAAATAAAGAATGTGAAGTTGAAACAAAGTTTGAGAAAGAAAAACCTTCAATATATCCTCTCTGTTCAGAAAAATGCATTAGTCTACTAAAGCCATCCATAACCATAAGAAAGATAAGAGGAGAGAAGGCGCACCCCTGCCGCAATCCCCGACTAGCCTTGAAGAAACGAGATGGATATCCATTTACAATAACCGTGTATCTAACATTTGAAACACAGGACATAATCCATCGAATAATCCGGATTGGTAAGCCAACCTTGAGCAGCATCGACCGAATAAAAGACCAGTCCACCGAGTCATAAGCTTTGAACAAGTCCACCTTCATAATTAAAGCTTCTTGTTTGGCAGAGTGCATAGAATGGGCAACCTCCTGAGCGATAGCAATCACATCATGTATAGATCTGCCATTTAAAAACCCATATTGTTCCTTTGATATATTGGCAGACAGAACAGCTTTGATGCGGTTTGAAATTATTTTTGATGAGAGCTTATACAACAAATTGCACAAAGCAATAGGCCGGAAATCTGCAAATGACTGTGGGTCCGAGACTTTCGGGATGAGAGCTATAAAAGAGGATTTCAGATTAGCAGGCATGAAACCCCTACTCCGGAAGAGTTCCAGCATATCAACGATCTCATCACCCATGAGATCAAAAAAGTGAACAAAGAATTCGGAGGGCCAGCCATCAGGGCCCGGGCACTTATCATGAGGGAAGGACTTCAGGACCTTAAGAGCTTCATTCCTAGAGATAACCTGATCAAAAGCAGCAATGTCATCCACTCCAAAAAACCTGGGAAACTGATCGAGAACCCATGTTTGATTCGAAACATCAATAGACGGATCACATGAGTAAAACTTAGAGAAATATGAATAGGCCTCGTCTTGAATGTCTGAGGTGGAGAAGACATAATCACCATCCTCCTTTCTTATACACCATATAGCATTCTGATTGCGCCTATCATTTGCCGATTTGTGGAAATAATGAGTATTGAGGTCGCCCCCCTTAAGCCATAGCATTCTACTCTTCAAACGCCAAGTAACCTCTTTGATTCGCAAAATCTCCCGTTTTCTAGAACCAAGATCCTGCAGTAGCCGCAATGCTTCGTCATCTGGGATAAGTGCTACAAAAGAAGAATATAAGTCGGCCATTTTCGCAGATATCTCTATGAGCTCCTTTTTAAGATCCGATTTTTTCTGGATCTCCCATTCCTTTGTTGCTTTCTTGATACTCTGGATCTTATAATGAAAATGGTCCCAGCCCATGAGGTTGTCATCATCGATATTTTGTAGCCAAATCCTATGGACCAATTTTGTATAATTCGCATCTTCAAGCCAAACCCTATCAAATTTGAAAGGTCTACCACAAGCCACAGAAACAGATTTCCATGAGAGCTGGATGGGCATATGATCGGATACATTTGATATAATAATATCTGAACAAAGCAGACTCCATCGATCAACGAGATCAACATGAACCATAGCTCTGTCCAATCTTTTGGTAATAAACTGGTCGTTGGCACGCTTATTTTTCCACGTCAGCAGCAGAGGAAGAGGACGAATGTCAGTCAAATTGAAACCATATAGTAAGTCACATAAAAATGGAGAAAGAGGATTGAATCTAGCATTTGAACCCCATACTTCATCAGGTCGCATGGTAGAATTAAAATCGCCCATCAATATAAGATTATGTAAAGCAAGAAGACCAGAGTCAGCCATGCACTGCCAAAAAGACAGTCTATTGCGATAGGGGGCATATAAATTAATAATATAGACATAATCCTCATAACCTCTAAAATGACCAGCCAACAAAATTCCCCCAAAGAACCTGTAGGCCTGAAAAGTGGCCACCTCCAGATTCCAAACAGCAATTAGACCACCAGAATGACCGACAACATCAACCGCAGCAGCTTTCCAACCATTTTTGAAACTGAGAAATAACTTAATGGCCTGATCCCTGGCACATAAGGTTTCTTGAGCAAGAAAAATAATAGGATCACCCGAATTCAGAATCTCACGAAGGCAATGTGCTTTGGAGGCATCGCCCAACCCCCGAATATTCATGGAAATGATGTTATTCATCTCGACTCAGGTTCTGGGTGGCGTGCTCTAAGCGCCCGAGGATCTTCCCAAGTACCATCACTAATCGAGATAGGAATATCAGTGAGACTATCATCATAATCAGAAAAAAGATAAATGGCTTTGAATTTTCCTTTTGAAAGTCTACTAGTCCCTTTTGACGTGCCTCTGTCAGATGAGTTTTTATTATCAGAAGATAAGGGCGGCCTGTCAAAGACAGTGAGGGCAGCTATGTCGATATTAGGGTTCGCAAATATGGATTCTAGATCAGAATCAACAGTATTCCTGGGGGAATCCAGAATATTAATAGGGTCTGTCGAAACAGGAGGCATATCCAATGTGGTATGGGGACTACAGGATGAACTAGGTAGAGGAGCGGAAGACTCACCGATATCATCACCAGAATTTTGTCTAGTTTTATTTATGTTTTGGTGTCTAGACCACCTCAAAATCCCTATCCGTGTATAGCTAGGTTTGAATAACAATGTGTCTTAGTTTGAGGCTCCACCTCGTACCCAGGACTGACACTTCACTCCTCAATAATTTATAAATGTCAGAATTCAGTATTTTGATTATTTGTCTTGAGTTTGCTATTATATCATTTGTTCTAATAGCTTGTTCTTTCGTCTACTCATTACTACTGTTTACATAACTTTTATACGTTTTTAATCAATACAATGTAGTTCTCAAAACTATTTTACAGTTTTTGAAGAAATATAATTATAGTAATTAATGTATTCACATAACACAGTTTCCACTTTACTTACATAACACAGTTACTACTAATTAAATCTTAACACAGCTAATACTGTATTTTTCCCCTTATAACTTTCCCTTTTTATAGTAACATTTACCGTACTCAAAACACTTTATAGGGATAATTACAATTTCACAAAACTCAAAATAAACTTGTTAATTCATAAATAAATTACAAATTCCATTCTTTTTCAAACATATCTTTTCATAGATTTATTGTTCTTGATTCTAGTTAAGCGCATACCTTTGTATATTCTAGATAATAACATTCCTTTTTCAATTCACTGAAATGCACAAATGCTTATTTGAATGTGAAATTCACTGTTGATGTCCACCCAACCTTCAAGAGAGGTGATTACGTCCTTCTCTTTCCCCTGTGCTCCACACCTGAGAGGTTCAAGTTGACAGTATTTTCTACTCTCACCTTAAGACCCCAACTCCAGTCAGAACCAGAAATTCTCATAAATGCTATGTGGTTTCCACTGGTCTCTACCATCTCAGGAAATTCCTCACTCTCTTCCCTTAGTTTATGAACAGAACCCTTATTCCTCACTGGGATAAGCCTTTTATCCTCAGAGGAGCAGATAACTATTCCAACTATCCAACCACCTCTTAGTTCTTAGAATTCTTGGAATTGCACCTTTAAATGAATTTCATATATAATTATTTTTTGAAATGAATTTCAAGAAACTTTCATATATATTCTATATAATGAATTTCAAGAAAAATTCATAAACAATATTTTGAAATGAATTTCATATATAATTATTTTTTAAATGAATTTCAAGAAATTTTCATAAACAATATTTTGAAATGAATTTCATATATAATTATTTTTAAATTAAATTTCAAGAAAAATTTCAAAAAACAATATTTTGGAATGAATTTTAACAAAAATTTCACTGAATTTCATATATATTCTAAATAATGAATTTCAAGAAAAATTTCAATAAACATTCATATATATTTTAAATAAACAGTATTTTGAAATTAATTCCATATATATTCTAAATAATGAATTTCTAGAAAATTTCAATAAACTTTCATATATATTCTACTAAATAATGAATTTCAAGAAAAATTTCAAGAAACTTTCATATATATTCTAAAGAATTAATTTCGAGAAACTTTCATATATATTCTAAATAATAAGTTTCAATGTGAATTTTTTAAATGAATTTCAAGAAAAATTCAAAAACAAAAATTTCAAGAAACTTTCATATATATTCTAAATAATTAATTTTAATATGAATTTTTTAAATGAATTTTAAGAAAATTTTCAAGAAACATATGAATTATTTTTTAAATGAATTTTAAAATTCTAAATAATGAATTTCAATATGAACTTTTTAAAGCAATTCAAGAAAAATATGAGTTATTTTTTAAATGAATTTCAAGAAACTTTCATATATATTCTAAATAATGAATTTCAATGTGAATCTTTTAAAAGAATTTCAAGAAAAATATAAATAAAATTTTAAATGAATTTCAAGAAACTTTTAGAAACAAAAATTCAAGAAACTTTCATATATATTTTAAATAATAAATTTCAATATGAATTTTAAATTAATTTCAAGAAAAATTCTTTCATATATATTCTAAATAATGAATTTCAATACGAGGTTTTTAAATAATTTTCAAGAAAAATTTCAAGAAACATATGAATTATATTTTAAATGAATTTTAAGATTATAAATGAAGAATATAAATTTGAATTTTTTAAATGAATTTCAAGAAAAATATAAATTATTTTTTAAATGAAATTCAAGAAATTTGAAAAAAAATTCATAAATATTTTAAATAATGAATTTCAATATGAATTTTTTAAATGAATTTCAAGAAAAAATATTTCATATATATTTTAAATAATTAATTTCAATATGAATTTTTTTATTGAATTTTAAGAAAATATTCAAGAAACATATGAATTATTTTTTTAATGAATTTCAAGAAAAATTTCAAGAAACTTTTAAAACCAATATTTTCAAATTCATTTCAAGAAAATTTCATTGAATTTCAAATATCAATTTTTTAAATGAATTTCAAGAAAAAATTTCAAAAAACATATGAATTATTTTTTAAATGAATTTCAAGAAAAATTTCAGGAAACTTTCAAAAACAATATTTTAAAATTCATTTCAAGAAAAATTTCAATGAATTTCATATATATTCTAAATAATGAATTTCTAAAAAAATTTCAAGAAACTTTCATATATATTCTAAATAATGAATTTCTAGAAAATTTTCAAGAAACTTTCATATATATTTTAAATTTTCATATATATTCTAAATAACGAATTCCAATAAGAATTTTTTAAATGAATTTCAAAAAAAAATTCAAGAAACATATGAATTATTTTTTAAATGAATTTAAAGAAAATTTTAAAGAAAATTTCATATATATTCTAAATAATGAATTTCAAGAAATTTTCATATATATTCTAAATTTTCATATATAGTCTAAATAATGAATTTCAATATGAATTTTTTAAATGAATTTCAAGAAAATTTTCAAGAAACATGAATTATTTTTTAAATGAATTCCAAGAAAAATTTCAAGAAACATATGAATTATTTTTTAAATGAATTTTGAGAAAAAAATCAAGAAACTTTCAGAAACAATATTTTGAAATTCATTTCAAGAAAAAATTCAATGAATTTCATTTCTATTCTAAATAATGAATTTCAAGAAACTTTCATATATATTTTAAATAATGAATTTCAAGAAACTTTCATATATATTCTAAATAATGAATTTCAAAAAAATATTCAATAAACATTCATATATATATTCTAAATAAACAATATTTTGATATGAATTTCAAGAAAAATTTCAATGAATTTCATTTATATTCTAAATAATGAATTTCAAGAAAAATTTCAATAAACTTTCATATATATTCTAAATTAATAATGAATTTCAACAAAAATTTCAAGAAACTTTCATATATATTATAAATAATTAATTTCAAGAAAGTTTGATGATGATGATGGTTGACGTCCACTGAGACCAATATTTGGTCTATTGGACCTAAAGAAAAGAGTTATTTAGTTTGATTTAAGATTTTATTCCTATGCTCAAAAATCTTGGAGAGAAGCCTCCCAAGCTGACTATAATTTTGATATTTTAAAAGGCTAGGAAGGTCAATATTGCAAAAAATATTATGAAATTGAGCTCTAATGTGGTTGTAAGCTAGGCACTCTAGGAGGAAGTGATTTTCATCCTCGATGTTCACATTCTCACAAAGATGGCAGATCCTTTCCATCCATGGTGTTTTAGGAACTGTCCAACCACCTGTTTCACTATGGAGCTCATGAGTGTTCGTTGTAATCTTGGATATATTAATTTTCTTCTTTGAGCTAGTTAAAACAGAGAGATACTTTTGATCTTTTACAGTGGGGTTGATGACCTCCTTATAATATCTTAATTTTCTTTTAGCTACTAAATATTTCTCACACCACATTTTTTCTTTGAACTTAGGAGTAACAATTTTTTTAATGTTTTTAATGTTTTGCAATGCAACATTCTGGTTGATCTCCCGATGGTTTAACTAGGCCCTGGTGTCTTTATACCAACCTTGTTTAAGCCTTAGGCAATTTTGGCTGGAATTTAAAGCTAGCTTAGGAAGTCTATGGTCTCCTATGCTACTGATCTTGTGCTTGTACAATAGAAGCCTAGTCATAGCTAAGCTATATATTCTAACTAATGAATTTTCATATGAATTTTTTAAATGAATTTCAAAAAAAATTAAAAAACATTTAGAAACAAAAAATTCAAGAAACTTTCATATATATTCTAAATAATGAATTTAAATGTAAACTTTTTAAATTAATTTCAAGAAACTTTCAGATCCAAAAAAAAATTCAAGAAACTTTCATATATATTCTAACTAATGAATTTCAAAATGAATTTTTTAAATGAATTTTTTTTAAAATTCTTTCAATATGAATTTTTTAAATGAATTTCAAAAAAAATCTTTCATATATATTCTAAATAATGAATTTCAATATGAATTTTTAGATGAATTTCAAAAAACAATTCAAGAAAAATATGAATTATTTTTTAAATGAATTTCATGAAAATTTTCAAGAAACATCAAAAACAATATTTTAAAATTGATTTCAAGAAAAATTTCAAATATGAATTTTTTAAATTAATTTCAAGAAAAATCTCAAGAAACATATGAATTATTTTTTAAATTAATCTCAAAAAAAAAATTCAAGAAACTTTCAGAAACAATATTTTGAAATTCATTTCAAGAAAAATTTCAATGAATTTCATATATATTATAAATAATGAATTTCAATAAAAATTTCAAGAAACTTTAATATATATTCTAAATAATGAATTTCTAGAAAAATTCAAGAAACTTTCAAATATATTTTAAATAATGAATTTCAATAAAAAATTCAAGAAACTTTCATATATATTCTAAATAATGAATTTTAATATAAAGTTTTTAAATGAATTTCAAGAAAATTTTCAAGAAACATATGAATTATTTTTTAAATAAATTCCAAGAAAAATTTCAAGAAACATATGAATTATTTTTTAAATGAATTTCAGGAAACTTTCATATATATTTTAAATAATGAATTTCAAGAAAGCTTTTATATATATTCTAAATAGTCAATTCCAATATAAATTTTTAAATGAATTTCAAGAAACATATGAATTATTTTTTAAATGAATTTCTAGAAAAAATTCAAGAAATAATATTTTGAAATGAATTTCATATATATTTTGAATAATAAATTTCAAAAAAAATTCAAAAAACATATGAATTATTTTTTTAAATGAATTTCTAGAAAATTTTCAAGAAACAATATTTTGAAATGAATTCATATATATTCTAAATAATAAATGTCAAGAAAATTTTCAATAAACATTCATATATATTCTAAATAAACAATATTTTGATATGAATTTCAAGAAAAATTTCAATGAATTTCATTTATATTCTAAATAATGAATTTCAAGAAAATTTCAATAAACTTTCATATATATATTCTAAATAAGGGAGCAGAGGGGGCGACCTGCTGCCGGCAGAAACCAGAAGGGACAAGTTACGCGGTGCCCCTCGATGCTCTGTTCCCACTGTGCGACCGTTTGGAGGCAGAGTGAAAAATGCTCTGTGTATTTCGTTGAAGGGGGGTGATCTACTACCGATGGAAATGAAGTGCGGTGCCCCTCCAAATGAGCAACTATTTGGAGGCTGTGGGCTCAACGCCCTGGTATTTTCGTAGGTGGGCAGAGCAAAGGAATCAAACCTTGAATGCAAGCGTGAATGGGAACCAGTATCTATTAGGCCACTACCGCTGCTGAAAAATCGAAAACAACTATAGGCTGCTACAAACACCATTGCAAAGGAAAAATGGGTAAGCACACATAGATTCCATATTTTTCTTAAACCCCCTGTGGGGAATTGTTTATTGATTTGGACACAAGATTCTGAACGGGTTACAGATCTGAAACAAGCCATTTGGAATACCACTGGTTATCCAAGCCATACACAGTCTCTCATCCACTGTGGGAGATCTCTACAAGATTCCAACACACTTAGGGATTATGGCATATGCCCTGCTTCCACCATTTACCTCAATCTACGACTGAGAGGTGGTGCTGCTGGGTAGAACAGAACTCAGGGGCACCAGGGACCCAACACTAACTACAATGAACACCCCAAAGGACCATCATACAAGAAGAATATACTAAAGGGGAATAACATATCCGCTACTCCTATAGCGCCGGTAGCGAATGCCCCCAAACCGTACATTGTGGAACAGCTTAATCAGCTTCCAGAACTGTGGATTTAAATTCCTAAGATTGATGATCATCGAGTCGTCTTTGAATCACAAGCACTTATCTGCAGATTTAATTGCTTCTGGCCAAAACCAATGGAGCCTTTTCATTTGATATTTACAAACTTGACGATGGACTGTGAAATACACCTCTGCTCCAAGGGCTCCTTCATTGTTAAGTTCTTATCCTCGGATGCCAAAGAAAACATTCTCAAGGCTGGGCCGCGATTCTGGGGAACCACCGGACTTTTCACCACACAATGGTTTCCAGATTTTGATGCAAATACTATGGAGGTCACAAAATTGTCGGTATGGGTGCGGCTATACAACCTCCCATTACATTTCTGGAATGAAGTTGTACTTGAAGGCATTGGGGACAACATTGGAAGTTACAGAAAAACTGATACCCAACGCATGGAGGAGAGGATCTTCACCTTTGCACGCATTTGTGTTGAAGTGGACCTCAGCAAAGGACTTCTAGAATGTATCCTAATGACTCACAAACAGCAAAAATGGATGCAACATCTCAATTATGAAAATACTGCATTCAGATGTAGAATATGCAGGAATACAGGGCATTTACAAAACACATGCCCAGAAGCTAAAAGAGAAAACAGAAAAAATAAAAAGACAAGAAAAGCTAACAAGGGATGGTAATTTCCATCATATGAACCAAAACAGGAGATGGAAGAAGATGAGGTGGAACCCATCCCAACAGAAAACAATCAGGCAACAACTGAAGTTGAGACACAAGAACAAGTGATGCAAGAGCCTTCCAACACGGCTCAGGCGCCATTGGTCCAAGAGGCACCAGATAGTGAAGGACACAAAAGACAGCATAACTCAGATACTTCAGATTTGGACAAGGACAATGGAGCAATCATAGTAGAGAATCAGCTCGCATTTGTTACCACCTCGCCATCACCAGGTCCATGGCGCAAGGTGGAAAAGAAGAAAGGGAGAAAAATATAATTACTCCCCATGTAATACAGCACCTAAGAAGCAACTCATTGCCTATCTTTTGACAATTATCAGCAAAGTGTAACATGTAATTTTGTTTTCATTAATAAAATTACGATTTTTTCCTTTGTGAAAAAATATATTCTAAATAAATAATGAATTTCAAGAAACTTTCATATATATTCTAAATAATCAATTTCAAGAAAGTTTTGTATATATTCTAAATAATGAATTTTATTATGAAATTTTTAAATGAATTTCAAGAAAAAATTTTTAAAAAAAATGGAAACAAAAATTTCAAGAAACTTTCATATATATTCTAAATAATGATTTTCAATGTAAATTTTTTAAATGAATTTCAAGAAAAAAATGAATTATTTTTTAAATGAATTTCAAGAAACTTTCATATATATTCTAAATAATCAATTTCAATATAAATTTTTAAATGAATTTTAAGAAAATTTCCAAGAAAAATATGAATTATTTTTTAAATGAATTTCAAAATTCTAAATAACAAATTTCAACATAGTGATCCCCCCTCTGGCCTTCCTCTGCGGAATTATGTATGAGAGGGTCGTGATGCTCTGGCATTTTGTGGCAGTGACCCTGGGTCCTTCGAGGGATCCTAGGATGCGTCGGTGGGAACCTGTGATGCCCCATGGTGCAGGAGAGTCGGGTTGCTACTTGGATGCGACGGTTGAGGCGTGGTTCGAGTCGAACCCGCATATTTTTCTTGACTACCCGTACTCTGGGATGGACTTCCGGGGTGATCTGGATATGGGTCTTCCTACAGGTTATGCATGGAGTCCGACAAGTATGAATTTTGATGCTTTTCTTCATTTTGACGATTTTTATTATATATAGATATATATGTCTTTGATGGTGACATTGATACTATTTTTGGTTTATCTTGCAGATGTAGGTTCAGCAGGGAATCCTACGGCTCATTTGGTGGGTCACCAGCCTCTGAGGAGGGTCCCGCTTTGGGCTAGTCAGGCCTCGGTTTGGGGGGAGGGTGGTGTGGGAGGACCCTCAAGAGAGGGTAGCAGCGCTGCAGCTACCAGTGGGGATGCTTCTCTTCTTTCCCATGTTGAGGTAGCCAAGGCACGGGTAGCGGCAGTCGAGGAGAAGTTGGTTCTTGTCGACCTTAGAGTGTTCGTTGTCGACCTTAGAGTGTTGGCGGCAGAGGCTCAGGCTGAGGCTGCTGATGCTCAAGCTACAAGTTTAACCGATTCATGGAGACTGTTAGAGAGGTTGACCCGAGGCATGCTGACCAGGGGATTCTTTTGATAACATGGATGATGTCTGGCTAGAGAGAGGGCACATCACTCAAATTTACAAAGGGCGAAACTTGCGGTTGTGGTTGCTTCACCTATATTGTCGCTGAGTGTTGTCGTGGGTCCAGAGGACCCACCAGGTGGGGCTTAACCCTAGAGATTTTTGTGTGGTTATGGAAAGCATACATTATGAGGATGATTCCCTATTTTGATGACATGTATTTTTTTGTTGACATGATGGTAAGGGACCTATTTTGTATACTGCGACTCATATATTTTTTGAATTATATATGCGAGATGTATATTTTTTTTACTCTTATGATATTTCTATGTTTATTGTTTGGTTTATGTTTTTATGTGTTTATGACGGATGTTATGTTCCTATGATGGATATTTATGCTTTATGTCCTTGCTTTTTATGGATGATGGTTTATACGAGATGCATTCCAGTCCAAGATATGGTTAGCTATGCAATCAGTTGTCTGGTTTTGATTTCTTGGTATATGTGTAAATGTAATGTGATCAAAATGATGACTCAATCGTCTTGCATGCAAGTATTTCATAAATAGGTGTGAATCTCGTACTTCAAAAGCTTGTTTTAACTGTAATACCACTAGATGGGAATCAAGAAAGACATGTAGATGTTGAATGCCTTGGTTAGAGGCATTGCTTAATAGCTCGATGACTACATCATATTCTTATTGATTATTGGTATTTGATCTGATACATACTTCGTTGGTGAGGAACGGTGACTGGTCAAGAGAGTATATGGCTGAGGCAGCTGTTGCTAGATTTTGCAACCATTGAGAGGCTCCATCGGTGAATCCAAAATAATGGATAGGGGAACGATCCATCTATGACACGAGAATTTTTTAGAACAAGTCTATGATGATTATGATCATCTCAAAAATTTATGTTACATGCATCCTATCTCTAAGGCTCAAAATTCCTGCCCTTATGGGTGGAATTTTTTGAGGTAGAGCCCATTGACGAGGTTAGCTAGGCATGTACCATCGGGCTTAGACAGGATGTATGCTTCTTTGAGGAGGCATTTTTTTATGATGTATAGACCCTTCCATAATGTTTCGAACTTCCTGGGTCTTAAGGCTTCTTTTACAACTTCATAGCGAAGGACTAGCTCCCCCTCTGAAAATTAGTGAGGGGTGATGTTGCAGTCGAATGATGCTTTTACCCTTTTCTTATGCGCCTCATTATGTTGGAGAGAGAGTCTCATCGATTTTCTTCGACGAGTTCTAACTGTACCAACCGTTGCTTTAAATTTTGGGTATCATCAAGGATTTCGATGGCTACGTGTAAGTTGGGGATTTCGTGTTCAATGGGAATCACGACCTCCACTCTGTATACCAATTAGAAAGGTGTGAATCTTGTTGAAGATTTAACCATTGTGCGATATGTCCATAAGGCTGAAAATACCATATGGTTCCAGTTAGTTTTATGGTTGTTTACCATACTCTGTAACTTTGTTTTGAGTACTTTGTTAACAACTTCTACCTAACCATTGGACTGGTAGTAGTATGGTGACGCAAACTCGTGTGTGAATCCTAGATGATGGGACAGTTCCTAGAATATTTTGTTTTCAAAATTCTTTCCAAGGTCAAAGACTAACTCCTTAGGCACACCGAATCATGCGATGACATGGTTAATGAGAAACCGAGTTATGGTTATGCCATGTTTTCATACGTAGGCATGGCTTCTGCCCACTTGGTGAAATAGTCAACGGCTACAATAATTTATTTATGGTTGCCAGATCACGCAAGGTTGCAAGTCATAAAGTCAATTCCCCATTTGTAAAATGGACCTGCTATAATGACTGCATGCAGAGGAGCAAGAGGTGCTCTTGCCTTGTGGGCAAAGCGTTGGTATCGCTCGTAGATTTTAACTGCTTGAATGAAATCGTGGAATAGGGTGGGCCGAAAATAACTATCCCACAATACTTTTTGTGTATTGACCATCCCCTAGAGGTGGTCATCACAAGCCCCGCTATCGTAGTAATTTAGGGCTTGCTTCATATCGCACAGCTTATCTTCCCACAAGCACATAGCGTGCATCTTTCAGAGCAGAATGCATGCGGTCAGGCATAATGCAAAAAAACTCCTCCTCTGCTGGGAAAAACTTCTCACTGAGTGTGATTGGAGATGTTGATGGAATGTGGTGGTTATTTGCAGCAAGATGAGCAGAAAGAAAGACCTGCATCAACAACCATTAACTCAAAATAAATAATCTAGTGGAGTCATCATTCATGTGGTAGTGCATTTGGTGCATGGGCAAATGAAATACACTTTTCTTAGTAGGGAGGTTGTTTACCTACATAAGAGTCACAGGTCAAAATGGTTTGTCAAACGTTAGTGGAAAAAGTTCAACATGTAATAAGCTAAGTTAGAAAGGAAACATAGCATGCTATATAAACAATGAAAAATAAAAAAAACAACATACACAAGATACACGCTCAATAGAGAAAACACACTAATAACTCAAAAATGGAGAGCTTCTCCCTTTATTAGGTGCTGGTGGTAGTATAATATATAATTCTAAATATATTTTCATGGATCCTTCTAGCTACATAGCTCCAATATCCAAGACAAGGGGGTCTCTTCCCCTCAAGTTTTCAACAAGCCTCTCTTCCCTCTCAAAGGATGGTAGATCAACAAACATTTAGTGAACTCCTCTCTCATGGACTGAGATGTTGGGTGGCCAACAACTGATTCCTTCCAATCCTCCTATTGTTGGACAACACAAGATGGTTTTTTATGGAGAAATTTGGCAAGCATAACAATGTGTCTCCCATTCTTCTTCCCAAGGTTGGCTTATATAAACCATTTTCAAATTTTCCCTTCTTCTCTCGGAAAAATATGGATGGTGACACAGGAGTGGGGTTATGATTCCTTTGTGTGTTGCATTAAGGCCTCAAGGTGGCTCAAAGGTGATTGTACTTGTTTAGGTTTAGTGGGAATCTTTTTAACCAAGGGTGCCAAGTGGTCTTGGATGGTGACATTCCATCATCCCTAGGACCGTGCGACTATCAAAGAAAAATTTGTATTGTGCGAAAAGAGCATGTGTTGCATGTGCATGGTCCATAAATTTTGTCTTTTGACCTTAGGAAAAATTAATTTTTTGTCTCCTCCTAATGTATTTCTTCTCTAGAAACTTTTATATGTATCTTCTACTTGACATTTTTAATGTCTTTTGCCCGTACAATTTTCTAGTGTTAACACCAAGGAAGGCAAGGAGCTAAACGTTGTTGATTGAAGGTAGTAGGGTGTTTTTTCAGGGAGGACCGTAGTCACTACTTGTTGTTGGGCTAGGTCCCAGGCCATAGACAGCAACAAAGGTTTTTCTAAGGGCTGTGTTAAGGGTAACAAGCCCATATTTGGATAGTGTGTAAGTGGATGGCTCCTTCTAAGGTGGACCACAACCTTAATATGCTTGCATTGCTAACTATGTGTTGATTGGAGGGAAGCGTGGTGTGCCCTAACCAGTGGTACACTGACAGTAAGTGCAGGAATATGACAATTGAGTTTTTGGAGAGGTGTATTGTATCAAGTTGTGACCGTGTATTGGATCGTGAAGTTGCATCATGTTGATGCCATATATATGATCTTTCGAGGTGGCAAGTGTCATATTAGGAGCATATTCAACAATGATTGGATTGGGTGCCATAGGTCTGTTGGAGGGAAGCATGTTGGCTACTCAAAGTAGACCTAGATGAGCCATCTTGAAGGATGAAGAGCAACTGAAGATTGGGTCAAGTTTGGTGCTGAAGTGCAACACTTTGATGGACGAAAGTTGTTGCCAGCCTGGAAATTTAGAGCTCGGGAATTGGCCAACCTAGAGAGTAGATTAGATCAACCCATGTACACTCTACAGATGGGTGTTCAACAATGTTAGGTGGCATCCCTCTTGGAGTCTCGATGTGTAGATGCCTTTATGGACTTAAGGCACTGCTAGTGAGGAGTATGAAAGCGAAGGACCGGTAGGACAAGATACAACATCGATTTTGTCATTGTATCTTGTTTTGGAAATATGATTCTTATGGTTGCATTTTTTGTCCTTGATGGAAAATCTCTTGCAAATAATGAATTATATGTCTTATGGAGAAGCACAGTGGTTTGCATAAGGTCTAACAAAAGAAATGTGTAAATTCCAGCATAAGATGGTCAATATTCATAATTGAAGGTTATATACGAGGGTTAGTACAGGCCAAGTTGTGTATACATGCAGACAAGAACGACCCAAGTCACGTATGCCTTTGGCACTCTAAATTATAATACCAGGGGGCGTGACCATTATTTTAGCCCACAACATTAAGAACGGTGTCATCTATTTGATTCCATCCAAGAATACCATCAGCACTTGGGTGGTTTTGGCTTGTGGTATTTATAAAAGCTAAACCTATATAAGGAGAAGTAGATCATAGTGCATGTGTGTGTGCATGAGTAAGGGTTTGAACTAAATACTTCTCTCTGAAGTATATCTGCATGAAATGGGTTCTGTTTATTGGTAGATCTGAAATTATGATGCACCCATGGATACAATAATGGATCAGGATCTCTAGACCTGAAATGACTATGTATTTTCTTGATCTATTAATGAGATGTTTGGATTTGTGACCTGGCACATATTTTCTGAAGTAAAGTGAAGAAATATAGGTAAGTTTATAGATTTAAAAATTCTACAAAATTAATATTTACATATCTATACGTTGGTTCGTCACGATGAAAGCGTGTATACACGCGGGTTTGTTTTAGCTAAAGCATTTATGGAAGTCAGGGTTTCTGAAGCTTTATGGAGAGGTTATCTATTTATTGATGTTATATTTCTATTGTCTATCAATGAAGTCTTCATGTAGATCTAGGTTGTTTGATTACTGTATATGTTGCTAAGTTGAATATGTACAAATTTGATCAATGAGTGATTAAATATGATTAATGATGCTGACTGAATAAGGTTTCTACAAATCTAAAAAGATATATGGCTGAAAGCCTCAGATCTATTTCTAAGACTGATCAAATTCTGAAAAATCAGTATTCACGGATCTATACGCAGGTTGGTGTGCAGGAAAGCGTGTATACATGAAGGTTCAATAAAGGGAAGTAGCGTATGCATTTAAATATAATGAATGATCAGGGTTGAAATTGATTCTGCATGTTGATTTTGAAATCTGGGTTTATTATTGTGTTCTGGTTACAATGATCTCATTGTTCTGTTTAAAGTTTGGGTTAATATTATTGATGTTGATCTTTATGTTGAGTTGTGTTGAAGTTGTTGGATTCAGTGTGAAAATTTATGAAACGTGGTATGCAGTGGGTCTGAGGGTTGAAGCCTTCAGTGTGGAAGTAGAAGCTTCCTGCCAATAGAAGTTGGTGTTCTAATCAAGGGGTTGAAGCTCCCTTCCAGTAGTGGTTGGTAAATGAGATCAGGGGGTTGTAGCTCCCTTCTAGTAGTAGCTGGAGAATGAGAGAAGGTTGCTGCCTTCTACAGGTAGATGTCTGCATATTGATCTGATTTTGCATCAGTACAGCATTGTAAGCATTTTTCTATATAATAAATATTGAAGACGGAGACGACAGCAGTAGTGGTTTTCTCCCAAATTGGGTTTCCACCTTAAATTTTGGTGTTCATGTGTGATGCTCTTGTGTGATGATTTATTATGTTATTACTGCACATGTTTATTGCTTAACTATCTGATGCATAACTAATGATCTTGATTAAAGAATGTTTCTAAAATTTTATCTAAACAGTAAATTTATCTAAGTATATGCAAGTTTTTGTTAGTATACCCACATATATATGCTAATTGGGCTAAGAAAATTCGCGTATAGAAATCAGTAAGAGAAAAGTAAAATATTTTGATTATTTTAAATATTGATTAAACCCCCCCCCCCCCTCTCAGTATTTTTCCCAACAATTGGTATCAGAGCAAGTCCTTATGAAGAAGATTAATCACTAGAAGGAAGATCATCTAAGATGAGCAATCAAGATGGGATATCATCTATCAGGCCTCCACTCTTCAACAGAAACAAATTAATCTTCTGGAAGACAAGGACAATGTCATATCTTCAGTCTCTTGGAGCAGATGTATGGGCTATAGTTGAAGGTGGTTACCAATATCCAGCCTCATCTCTAGCAGATCCAATAGCAAGGAAAAACTATGAAACCAATGCAAAAATTGTGAATGCTTTATTGGGGAGCTTGAATGAATTAGAATTTTTCAAAGTTATGCAATTAAATATAGAAAAGGAGATATGGGACAAAATCATTCTAAGCTATGAAGGTGATGCCAAGGTAAAAAGCGCTAAACTCCAAACTCTCAGAATTCAATATGAAAAAATTAGAATGCATAATGATGAAAGCATTGCTAGTTTCTTCTTACATCTAGATGAGATTACAAATCATACGAGAAATCTGGGTGAAACTATAACTGACACCACTCTAGTAGAAAAAGTTTTAAGATCTCTAACTCCTAAATTCGAGTCAAAAGTGTCTTCTATTTAAGAGAAGCGGGATCTACAAACTCTTACTATTGTTCAACTTCATGGGATTCTGATTGTGTGTGAAATGAGGAAAGGAGGTCCATCTGAAGTCAAAGAAGATGCTTTTAAAGTTGTTACAAAAGGCAAGGAAATGGAAGAACAAGAAGGATCAGGGTATGTTTTATAAGAAGATGAGATAAATTTTGTAAAGAAACTACAACTTGGCACTGGAAGGTTTAGAGGTAAGCTTCCTTTCAAAAAAAATTCTTGTGGAAGAGTTGTTCATTACATTGCTAAATGTCCCCGTAAAGATAATCATGAAAAGGGAAAAGGAAATAAGAAACGTTTTATCAATAGAAAAATTTATTATACTCATTAAGATAGTGATGGTCTATCAACTAGTGAAGAAGGAAAATTTGATCAAGATATTAGACTACTCATGGAATTTGAAAAGGACACTAGTGAGACTAAAGATACATTTATGGATGCTTTAGAAGAAAATGATTTTCTTGAAGAAATCAATCAACTCAAAATATTTTTGGAAGAAAACAAAATAGCCATAGATACTCTAAAGAATAAGATTATAGAAAAGGAGAAGCACAATGAGAAAATAGAATGTGAAATAGTAAGTCTAAGAAAGGAGATTGAGAAATTGAAAACCTTAAATCTTAGATTTTCTAAAGGATCTGAAACCTTAGATGAAATTATCAAGGTACGATGCTCTCCTCCTGTAAATACATGTCTTGGATATATCAAAGAATCTTCACAATCTTCAGCACCAAGCTATCTAAATGCTGCTAAATCCAGCCAAGAATATTTCGTCACTCAGCAAAAGAACAAATAGAATACCTAGGTAAACCATGACCACTTCAATTCAAGGATGAATAATAACAAGAGTATCAATCAGCAGATAAATATCAATGGAAGGTTCCATGATCGCAGAAATTTCTTCTTTAATGGACAATGTTTCTCATGTCATAATTTTGGTCATAAAGCTACTCAATGTATTGCATACAAAACCATCAGGACCAGAGAAGCAAGAAAGAGAAGAAATGAGACTGGAATAAATAAGAACACTTATGACAACTTTTCTCCTCTTCAAAACGAAATTGAATGTTCATATTGCAATAATTTTGGACATGAAGAATCTGAATGCAGGAGCAAATTTCAGCCAAAAGAGCATATACCATCAAACTCCAAGGTATGGAGAAAGAAGGACTCACAGGTTGAAAGCTATGGCATAGATTTATTTTTTGAAGGGGAAGAAAATCAATGCTACATTGATAGCGGATGCTCAAAACACATGATGGGTGATAAAAATAAACTCCTTTCATACAGTGCATTAGAGAAGGAAAAGAATGTTACTTTTGGAAATGACTCTCCTGTTGTCATTAAGGGTAAAGGTTATGTTTTTCTAAAATAAAATGTGAAAGCTAACAATGTTATGTATGTGGATGGATTAAATCATAACTTTTTTAGTGTGATTCAAATGTGTGATCAAGGAAATGAAATTATCTTTAACTCAAAATAATGTGTAGTTCGTGAACTTGACATAGGAAAATTTGTAATAAAAGGAACCAGAACACCAAGAAATATGTATATATTGAAAGGTAGCCAAGAGCAATGCTATTTAGGTAAATCCATAGAAAATTGGTTATGGCACAGAAGATTGGGACATTTGAGCTTCTCTCAAATAAGAAAATCTAGCAAACTCAAAGTCGTTCGTGATCTACCCAACATCACTTTGCCTAAAAGTACCATATGAAAATCATGCCAATTTGGTAAGCAAACCAGGGTGCAATTCAATGCCAAAGAAGGATCATCAAGTAAGCCTCTTGAACTTATACATATTGATCTATGTGGTCTCATAAGGAAAAACTCACCTCGTGGAGAACAATACTATATTCTATTTATTGGTGACTTTTCTAGAATGTGTTGGATCAGTTTACTGAAACATAAATATGAAGTGTTTGAAAAGTTTAAGATCTTCAAAGATTTGGTTGAAAATGAATTAGATCTAAAAATAAAATGAATTAGATCTGACCGAGGAGGAGAATACATATCAGATGAATTATTTGATTTTTGCGAACAATATGGCTTAAAAAGATAGTTTTATGTAGCTGGAAATCCACAACAAAATGGTGGCAGAAAGAATGAATAGAACAATTCAGCAGATGGCGCATGCTATGCTTGATGAATCTAGAACTCCCGATACCTTTTGGGGAGAATCATCCCATACTGCAGTAAATATTCTCAACAAGGCTCATGTTTGTGTGAACAGTGATAAAACTCCTTATGAACTCTAGTATGGTAATCTTCCCACTGTAAATCATTTTAGAGTTTTTGGAAGAAAATGTTTTATCAAGAACAATGATGAAAAACTTGGTAAGTTTGAACCTATAGTAGATGAAGGAATATTTTTTGGTTACTCTTCTAAAAGTAAAGCATATAAATGTTACAATAAAATACTACGGAAGATTGTTGAATGTATTGATGTTGTAATTGATGAGTCTCTCACAGCTCCAAAAGGGGAAATAGCAACAACAAATGAAGATGATGATGATGTATATTTTCCCTCATCAAATAACAACAATACAAAAGGAGAACCCAATGAAGCACCAGAAGAAGATATATCAAAAAAGGCTCCATCCAGGTATGTTCAGAAGAATCATCCAGAATCTCAAATATTAGGAGAAAAGGGATCAGGTGTCCAAACAAGAAGAACTCTTGTAGGATCCCTTAGCTATCTGGAATTCGTATCCACTATTGAACCACAGAATGTCAATCAAACTAGTAAAGATGAATGTTGGATTCAATCCATGAATGAAGAAATTGATCAGATTGAACATAATCATACTTGGGAATTGGTTCAAAGACCTCATGATAAAAATGTTATTGGAACAAAATGGATATTCAAAAGCAAGTTAAATGAAAATGGAGATGTTATTAGAAACAAAGCTAAACTTGTTTGTAAAGGGTATGCTCAACAAGAAGGTATAGACTTTGAAGAAACATTTGCACCTGTACAACCAGGAAAAATCAAAAAGGCTCTATATGGTCTAAAATAGGCTCCTCGGGCATGGTACTATCATCTTGACAAATATCTTCAACAACAAGGTTTCACAAAAGGATCTGTTGATAGTAACTTATACACAAAAATTGAGAATGATAAACTATTAATTATTTTTGTGTATGTTGATGACATCATTTTTGGGAGTAATGAATAGTCCATGAGTCAGAAATTTACTTTTGTTATGTAGCAAGAATTTGAAATATCATTACTTGGGGAACTAACATATTTTCTTGGCTTACAAGTGCAACAATAAATAGATGGCATATTTCTATCATAAGAAAAATATCTCAAGAAAATATTGAAGAAGTATGGGATGGAAGACTGCAAACCTGTAAGTACTCCAATGGTAACTGGATGTAACCTCAGTTCTCATGATGATTCTCCCATGGTAAATCAACCAGAATATAGATCTATGATTGGAATTTTTCTTTATCTAACCTGGACTAAACTAGACATTATGCATGTAGTTGGGATTTTTGGACATTTCCAAGCTAATCCAAAAGAGTCACACCTTCAGGATGTAAAAAGAATATTCAAATATCTACAAGGGACTCAATACTTTGGTCTATGGTATCCAAAGAATTCTGATCTCACTCTTCATGCTTACATAGATGCGGATTGGGCTGGAAATATTGATGATCGAAAAAGCACTAGTGGTGCATTATATATGGGGCCCCGATTAATATCTTGGTTGAGAAAGAAAAAAATTTCTATTGCCTTATCTATAGCAGAAGCATAATATGTGGCTACCGCATCATGTTGCACACAACTTCTTTGGATGATGCAGACATTACAAGATATTCAAATCAAATGTTCACCTCCCATCTCCATCCTATGTGATAATACAAGTGCCATCAACATCTCGAAAAATAATGTTATGCATTCCCAGACCAAGCACATTCCTATCAAGTATCACTTTTTACGTGAACAAGTGCTTGAACAAAAGGTTAAATTGGAGTATTTTCCCCCCAAAGAACAAGTTTCTGAAATATTTACTAAACCTCTTCCCAGGGAAGCATTCAAATATCTCAGACAGAAGCTAGGAGTTGTCTCTGCCTCACTTATCAAATCTGCTTAATTTCAGTACACTAGTTGCATGAAGGTGAATCGCGTATATACACGAGTTTCTATGCATAAAACCGCATATGGTTTTTGCTAATAGAAAATCTATGGGTTAGCTTTCAGAACAGTCTGTGGTGTTGATGGGTAAACTCTGATGTTTTGGTATTCATATTACAGTACGTTTCTTTGATATTTCTGATGAAGATGCCTTTGATGAATTGGTTGTTGAAAGTATTCAGGATGCACAGGTTTAGGGGGAGCATTTGCCTACCTGAAGAGGCTACGTTGTTGGCATTATGATTAGTTGTTGTGATATGATCTCCTGTTTGAGATTCTTTGATCTTGGTTATAAAAAGTCATATTTGTAATTTGATATAAAGTTCATAATGAGATCTCCGATGTAAATATTTTCATGATCAAATTTGTGAACCCACTTAGTTAGGTAATTGAGTCAATATGTAAATCCACTTGGTTGTATCCTTGATGTAATTTTGATGTCCTTGGTGATAGGAAAGGTCACACTCTGTCGAGTTAAAGAGTCATTTATTTCATTGAAATTCTTGCTCAGGGGGAGAAATTGTCTACCCTTTGCTCTTGATGTCAAAGGGGGAGAGCCTTTGGTGATTGAATAGTATTTGGTGCTATGGTGATCAAGCTCCATCATGGTTGCCATCAAGTCCAAAGGGGGAGATTGTTGTAAATATGATTCTTATGGTTGCATGTTGTCCTTGATGGGACTCTCTTGAAAATAATGAAGTATATGTCTTTTGGAGAAGCACAGTGGTTTGCAAAAGGTCTAACAGAAGAAATGTGTAGAGTCCAACAGAAGATGGTTAATATTCAGAATTGAAGGTTATATACATGGGTTAGTACATCCCAAGTCATGTATACATACATACAAGAACGATCCAAGTCTTGTATGCATTTTGCACTCTAAAATTATAATACCAGGGGGCATTACCATGGTTTTAGCCCACAATATTGACCGTGGTGTCATCTATTTAATTCCGTCCAAGAATACCATTAACACTTGTGTGGTTTTGGCTCGTGGTATTGATAAAGGCTAAACCTATATAAGGATAAGGAGATCATAGTGAATGTGTGTGTGCATGAGTAAGGGTTTGAACTGAATACTTCTCTCTGAATTATATCTGCATGAAATGGGTTCTTTTTATTGGTAGATCTGAAATTATGATGCACCCATGGATACAATGATGGGTTAGGATCTCTAGACCTAAAATGACTATGTATTTTCTTGATATATTTATGATATGTTTGGATCTATGACCTGGCGCATTTTTGCTGAAGTAAAGTGAAGAAATCTAGGTAAGTCTATAGAGCTAAAACTTCTGTAGAATTAATATTTGCAGATCTATACGCTGGTTCGTCAAGGTGAAAGCTCGTATACACGCAGGTTTGTTTCAGCTAAAGTGCGTATGGAATTCAGGGTTTCTGAAGCTTGATGGAGAGGTTATCTATTTATTGTTGTTATATTTCTATTTTTTGTCAATGAAGACTTCATGTAGATATAGATTGTTTTAATAATGTATATCCTGCTAAGTTGGATATGTACAAAGCTTATCAATGAGTGATTAAATATTATTAATGATGTTGACTAAATAAGGTTTCTGCAAATCTAAAAATATATATGACTAAAAGCCTCAAATCTATTTCTGGGACTGATCAAATTCTGAAAATTCATTATTCATGGATCTATACGCAGGTTGGTGTGTAGGAAAGCATGTATACATGTAGGTTCAGTAAAGGGAAGTAGCGTATGCATTTAAAGATAATGAATGATCAAGGTTGAAATTGATTATGCATGTTGATGCTAAAATATGGGTTTATTATTGTGTTATGGTTATAGTGATCTCACAGTTCTGTTCAAATTTTGGGTTAATATTATTGATGTTGATCTTTATGTTGAGTTGTATTGAAGTTGTTGGATCTAGTGTAAAAATTTATGAAACGTGATCTGTAGTGGGTCTAAGGGTTGAATCCTTCAATGTGGAAGTAGAAGCTTCCTTCCAATAGAAGCTGGTGTTATGATCAGGGGAATGAAGCTCCCTTCTAGTAGTGGCTGGTAAATGAGATCAGGGGGTTGGAGCTCCCTTCCAGTAGCAGCTGGAGAATGCGAGAATGTTGTAGCCTTCTGCAGGTATATTCTTGCATACTAATATGAGTCTGCATCGGTACAACATTGTAAGAAGTTTTCTATATAATAAATATTGAAGACAGAGACGACAGCATCGGTGGTTTTCTCTCGAATTAGGTTTCCACCTTAAATCTTGGTGTTCATGTGTGATTCTCTTGCGTGATGATTTATTCTGTTATTACTACATAACTATATGATACATAACTGATGATTTGGGTTAAAGAATGTTTCTGAAATTTTATATAAACAATAAAGTTATTTGATTATACGCAAGTTTCTGTTAGTATAGCCGCGTATATACGCTAGTTGGGCTAATCAAAGCCGTGTCTAGAAATCAGTAAAAGTAAAGTAAAAAATTGTGATTATTGTAAATATTGATTCACCCCCCCCCCCCCCCCACCCCGCCTCTCAGTATTTTTCCCAACATATTATTGTGTACCATAGACTGTTGTACTATTCATATTTGGTTTAATATAACAATGATTGGTGATTGCACATTATTGTACAATTTTTTTTTTAACTATGTATATTGTGCATATGTGATTTACTGCTTTATATTTTTTGTTGTGCAAAGTAGTTCATGGTTGAGATTCTTGGTGTGGTAGCGTCAGTGATTTAAGACTCTAACTTAGACCCAAGGTCATGGAATTTCAATAGATATCAGAGGTGACGTCGCCTACCTCCTTTCTTTTGTCTCTGCTAAAAAATGTAGTAACTTCATTTCCCAGACTAGGAAATTTATCTTCCTTATGATTTTACCTCATAACAAGAGGAATATTGTGGCCACATCCATAGCCTCCATATAGGGCTCCTCCACATGACAACAACAGATGGATAAGGTCGTGGAGGAGTACAAGGACATATTCACCTCGCCCACATGTGTTCCTATACACTATCAAGTCAAGCACTCCATCGATCTGACCCCGGGTGCGTCGCTACCTAATGGAACGATCTACCAACGCTATGTTCTGGAGAATGATGAAATCGAGAGTCAAATTCAGGAGATGTTGTAGAAATGGAAAATCAGGCCAAGTTGTAATATTCCAAAATAGGAAAAACATGATTATTGAACATAAAACTATAAAATGCAGTAAACATCAAAACATCAAAACATGAACAGATCACTGATCCATTTTATTAGATATGATAGCAGAAAATGAAAAACAAGATATTGAGGAAAACACACTCAAGCTAGGTAAAACAAGCCTGAGATGACCCAATACAATAAGACATAAGAAACTGCTACCACATAAATTGCTGGGAGTTTATGATTGCACAATCCTATTGGAAATAATTGTTGCTGGAAACTAGGAATGCGTAGATGTGTTGATATAGTGCTCAGAAAATGTCAAGTCCAGAGATCTGGGCTTTCTAGCACAATTCCAAGATAACCCAGAAAGGGTTTCTGGAAATACACAATATGAAAAATGCACCCCTAGGGCTAAATTACACTTTGCAATAAGGTAACTGCTAGGAGGTGGCTGATCTAATGAGAAAATAGCTGCTACTTCTCCCCACTGACTTTCTGGATGAAGGGTTGCTCCCCTCATAGGAAAATAAGCTCAAGAACTTGGGTTATCAACCCTCCATTGAAACTACCCTCCTGTATTGTGCAATTTCTAAAGGAGACTGCACTATGGTGGATGAAGATTTTCCTGATGTCGGATGATGAAATGAAGCTCAAAGGAACCTATCCTGAGTGGGCACTCAAAGTCCTCTGATATTGAGGGTGGGATTTCTGCCCGGAAATACCCTTGTGCTAAACAGCACAACAAACTCCGCTAAATAGTTGAAGCGTGTAGAAAATCATAAAATACCATACATAAAAAATATTCAAAATGCCCTGTATGGCTTCCATCCCCTTCCTTATATACTTTCTGAGCCTCCTCCTCCTTGGTCCCAGTCATTAAAGATGCTACTCTCATGGATACTTCCTCCCATTATTGTCCTCCAATATCTCTCCACTACCTCCATGACTGTGTTTTTTATTTAGTCAATCTTGACCCCATCCACATGCATTGACCCCTATTCACACCAAGGAGTGCTTTATTCATATAGATACATTGATCCACTTTCACAATATAAGTGGTTTTATTCCTACTAAAGAGATTTATGGGGCCCTCTACCCTCTTATTCCTCTATCTTATTGAAAAAAACAAAATTTAATATTCTAACTAGCTAAAAGCTAATTAGAAGTATTACAGTCCTCCCTTCCCAAATGTTGCTTGTCATCAAGCAACTGCAAAGATGGATGTCATAAAATCTTCTCTCCTTCCCATGTAGAATCATCATCCAGTATATTTCTCCATTGAATCGGATATTCTTCAATCACCTTGTTCCTTAGTTGTCCCTCCCAAGTTTCCAAGATAGCCTTTGATTCTAAAACCAAATGGCCTTCATCATAAAAAGGTGGGAGATCCATGGTGGCAACCACATTTTGTTCCATGGCCCCTTTGATGCATGACACACGAGAAATGTTGAGGATCTTACGCTCAAAGGAGAGCTCCAACCCATATGCTACTTCCCTAACACAACAGATCATTCTGTATGGCCCATAGAAATGGGGTTTAAGCTTCCCAGCCCCCTTCTCCTTCAATGTAGATGGTTTGCATGGTTGAAGATGGTGATAAACCAAATTATCCACCCCAAAATATCTCTCTACCCACCCATGATCTATATATAACTTCTGTTGATCTTGGGCTATAGCAATGTTTTCCTTAAGAGGCCGAGATATATCATGACTCTCTTGGATCCAATTTTGGACACTAGGAGCCTTGCTTGCTCTGACCATCCTATTAAAAATATATAGAGAATCATCACCATATGGAACCAAAAATGGAAACACACTGAATTCCATATAAAATGTCGGATGGTAACAATATCCCCCCAAGTGGAGCCAGCGCAGTCATGATATTTGCTGCTCCAGAACATAGTTTTGCAAGTAACTTCCCAACCACTTGTTTACTACCTTTGCCTACATGTTTGTCTGGGGATAATGACTGGTACTCAATATCAACTTGGTACCCCCCAAACGGAACAACTCCTACCCAAATCCATCGAGGAAATGGCTATCTCTATCACTAACTATGGTCTTAGGAAAACCGTGAAGTCTAAGGAGAAGCTTGCCCCCTTGTGAAGCAGTGCACTGTAAATAGATGGCAAAGAAATATAAATGCTTTGTTAGTTGACCAATGATTATAAAGATACAATCCTTACCATGTGTTTTTGGCAAACTGGTGATGAAGCCCATGGAAGGGCTCTCCCATTTTCCTCTCAGAAAAGGAAGTGACTGTAACAACCCTATAGGATGGTTGTTTTTTTCTTCATTCCTCTGGAAAACTACGCACTTCCTGATATGTTGGAACACATCCTCCTTGAGATCCTTCCATGAGAATCTCTCCCTAATGGCCTGATGTGTCTTGGTGGCCTGAGAGGGGGGAACCATGTGCTGCATGCAGAATTTTCTCCTTGAGCTTAGAATCTCTAGTCAAGAAGATCTAATCCTGGTAGTATATGACCCTATCCATCACTCTATACCTCTCATCGGTCACCTTCCCATCAAGTACCTCACATGTGAAGTGGTTCTTGGAATACTCCACCAACAGTTCAGACTCCCAATCTTAATCCACACTCATCGATGACAGCATTTTTGTTCTCTGTGATAAGGCATCGATTACCTCACTACTTCTCTCTTTGATAGGCTCAATTTCAGAGTCATATACCAAAATTATGCTAACCCATTTTTGCTCCCTTTCTTGCAGCTTCTTTTTCTCAAGAAAAGATTAAAGATTGTGAGGGTCAATATTCACTTGGAATCTATTGCCCATCCAATATTGCATGAGTTTGGCCAAGGCATGCATGATGGCCACCATCCCCTCCTCATGTATGGAATACACCTTTCTATGTAGTAGTGTATTCTGATTCGCAAAGGCTATGGGATGGCCTCCTTTCACCAAATTTGTGCCAACGCCTACCCCTAAAGTATCACATTCCAGCGCAAAGGGCTTAGTGAGATCTAGTAATCCCAATACCAGACAAATATCCATCTCCTCCTTGAACCAATAAAAGGCCCTCTGCATATTTTTTGTCACATCAAAGGCTTTCCTCTTAGCCATATCTGTTAGGGGTGCCACTAGTTGTGAGAACTCTTTAACTAACTTCTGGTATGGGGGCCTTCCTGGTGGAATGCCTCCAAATACTGAAAAATCATGGTCTAGAGTAGACTGTATATCTGAGTAGACTGATTTTTTTTTGCCTCCTCTATGAAAATAAGTCTCCATCTTATGTGTGGAGACTTCCTGAGGTGGATATTTGTGCATTCCCATGATCATTTAATGCGTAATGCTCTTCTTATCAGTCCATTCCATCTGCAAGGTCTCCCAATATGTGGTGACCTTCCCCAATGTAATCAACCACTGCACACCCAATATCACATTTGTGTCAAGAATATCGACCACAAAGAAGTGATCAGTCAAAGTGTATGTCCCCAGGCCACAGACAATGCTAGAACATACTTCACACATTGCATGGTTCTAGCTCTTGGAACCAAAATTGAGAATCCTTCAAAATCATATATGGGTATGGTTCTCCTTTGCACTAGCTGAGCATCAATAAAATTGTGGGTAGCCCCACTATCTATCAATACTGACACCCGATGCCCCTGAAATTTGCCTCAGACTCTCAAGGTCAGATACTTGGGTACTCCCTGCAAAGATGCAAGGGCCCCTCCAATTGGAGAAAATGCCCCATTTCCACCTCCTAGTGGCAGTGGATCCTCTCCTGGTGCCAAAGCGTTGATGTCTCCTTCTGGCTTCTCTTATTCCTCCTCTTCACTATCAGATAATACCTCAATGTAGTGTGCATTCCCTGTAGCACATCAATGCGTTGGTACCCATGGTTCTTGGCAAGTGAAGCAAAGCTTCCTCATTCTCAAATATCTTTGGAAATCATCATTAAGAGGTCTTTTGTTCTGGTTCTCCTTTGGGAGAGGAACCTTCACATCTTTCCCTTTTGACTAGAAAGTGGATTTTGCTAAAATGGAGCTCTTGCCCTTGGAAAAGCATCTTGTAAGCCCCTATCCCTCTCAATAGCATCTTGGAACATATTTGGTCTAGCGGACTTTACCAATCCATGCAAAGGTTCTACTAGGCCATCAATGAACATATATACTCTCCTAGATGTAGATAATCTGGCACCATGACGGAAAGTTTTATAAATTTAGAGATATAGGTCTTTGGATTCCCCGACCGCTTAAGCTTGACTAGCTCAAAAAAGTGTGCCTCCGGATCTCTTCGGTCAAATATTTCTACCAAACTCTAGGTGAATTCTACATATGCAGTCACACCTGCATGCCCCAATGTAGATAGACCGTGAAACCACAATTCATGTGCCTCACCTTCAAGGTGCAGTGCTACTATATTAATAGCTTCAATCTCTGGCACTTGGTTCAACTGAAAATAGATATCCAATTTTTCCACTCAATCCTTGGTTGTGCACTTGGATGACCCATCAAAAGCAGTCAGAAAGAATCTACCCATAGTACGTTGCAGATCATTGTTCTACATGTACCCTCCATTTATATTTTTATCGCGGGGTCTCCTACTATCCTTGATCTGACAAAACTCTTGGAAGTTCAGATTCTCTTTGAACTTTTGAGATTGAGATTCATACTCTAGAAAGTAATCACTAAAAGCCTCTTGTTCTTGGGGTCCTCCACCCCCATTTCACACTGTTAGGAATGTAGTTGTGGAGTGTTGGGAAACTTGATGCACTATTGGTTTCTCACACCAGTGATGTGAAGTGTCGGAGCTTTCTCCATGTACAAAACCCTCTTGGGGTCTCCTTTTGCCTTTCCATCCTCATCTCCTTGATTTCTTTGGCAATATCTTGCATGGTTTGGAGAAGAAGCTTTGGAAACTCTTTTTCATCCATTTCTCCTAATATTGGAGTTTTTCCTTTGTCTTATTTGTTGTTTGTATAATCAAACCTCCAACCTCTATTAATATATCGCTTCTTCCATTCTGTAAGAGTTTTTTCTTATTCTGATGACATAGATGTAGAGCCTCACAGGTTGAGCCAAGATTATGCTCTGATACCACGGTAATATTCCAAAATAGGAAAAACAGGAATATTGAACATAAAACTAGAAAATTAAGTAAACATCAATACATAAAAATATGAGCATATCATTGAGCCATTTTATTAGATATGATAGCAGAAAATTAAGTACAATATCTTGAGGAAAAGACACTCAAGCTAGGAAAAACAAGCCTGAGATGACCCAATACAACAAGACATAAGAAATTGTTGCCACATAAACTTTTGGGAGGCTATGACTACGCAATCATGTTGGAAATAACTGTTGTTGGAAACTAGGAATGCGTAGATCTGCTGATATAGTGCCCAGAAAATGTCGGGATCAGAGATCTGGGCTTTCTAGCGCAATTCCAAGATAACCTATAAAGGGTTTCTAGAAATACACAATATGAAAAATGAACCCCTAGGGCTGAATTACGCTCTGCAACTAGGTAACTACTAAGAGATGGTTGATCTGATGATAAAATATTTGTTACTCTTCCCCACTAACTTTCCAGATGAAGAGCTGCTCCCCTCACATGAAAATAAGCTCAAGAACTTGGGTTATCAACCCTCCACTGAAACTGCCCTCCTAAATTGCGCATTTTTTGAAGGAGACTACATTGTTGAAGGTGGATGAAGATTGGCATGATTCTGAATGATGTAATGAAGATCAAAGGAACCTCTCCTGAGTGTTAACTCAAAGTCCCCCGAGGATGAGGATGGGATTTCAGCCCGGAAACACCCTTGTGCTAAACAGCACAGCAGACTCTGCTAAACAACTGAAACGTGCAAAAATTCATAAAATACCATACATAAAAAAAATATTCAAAATGCCCTTTATGGTTGCCATCCCCCTCCTTATATGCTTTGTGAGTCTCCTTTCCCTCGATCCCACTCATTAGAGATGCTACTCTCATGGATACTTCCTCCCATTATGACTGCATTGTCCTCCAATATCTCTCCACTACCTCCATGAATGTGTTATTGATTTGGGCAGTCTTAACCCCATCCACATGCATTGACCCCTATTCACACCAAGGAGTGCTTTATTCAACTAGATACACTGATCCACTTTCACACTAGAATTGGTTTTATTCCTACTAAAGAGATTTATGGGTCCCTCTACCCTCTTATTCCTCTATATTATTGGCAGAAACAAAATTTAATATTATAACTAGCTAAAATCTAATTAGCAATATTACACAAGATAATCACCTTGTGGGAGCCCGGTCATGTTAGTACAAAAGAAGGATGGAATAATATCACTATATAGAATAGGTATGCAATCCCTTGGATCGATGACCTTCTGGACCAGCTCAAGGGGGGGAAATATTTTAGCAATATTGATTTGAATTCCGGTTACCACCAGGTACCAATTGATCCCTTTGATGTGTGGAAGGCTGCCTTCAAATCCATGGAGGTTCTTTTCAAATGGTTGGACATGTCTTTTAGTTTGACGAATTCCCCCACAACCTCCATGAGGATGATGGACAACATATTGAGGCCCTTCACCAACTCGTTTGTGGTAGTATATTACGGCGACATCCTGATATTCAGCCATATTTGGGAAGAGAACCTACAACATATTCGATAGGTCCTCCAAACCCCGTGATAATAGAAGTTTGTGCCAATTTGGAGAATGAACTTTGGGCATGACCCAGGTTCAATGTTATCATTGATGAGAGGGGTGTGCATGTCGACACAACCAAGATACAATTTATTCAGGATTGGCCAGCGCCAACCACTCTAACCATGCTCCACAGATTTTTGGATCTTGTAATTTTATTCTACAGGTTCGTGTTGGTTTTCTCTCATATCACTTGGTCTTTGAGTCAAGTCACTAAGGGTGGATCGAAAGAAAATTTATTGTTGTCTAAATCCCAACAGAAATAATTTTTCGATTTGAAGCATCGCCTTTTCTCTGCACCAGTGCTCACAAAACTGGACCAGCAACAACCATTTGAGATGGAAAGATATGCCTCTGACTATGATATTGGCACAATTGTTACTCAACAAGGGAATCCAGTGGCATATCACAGTGAGACACTTTCAAACACGATCTAAAATTATCCCACCTATGACAAAGAGATGTATTCCATTATGCATGAATGTTGATAGTGGAAGCATTAAATTATAGGGAAGGAAATGGTCATCCGCGTAGACCACCAACCCCTAAATTTCATACAGACACAAGGAAAGTTGTTGAACGATCGCCATCAGAAATGGTCTGCATACTGTTGGGTTGTGAATACGACCACCTTTTTAATACTTATTTCATCCATTTTTACTCTTCTTAATCACGTCATTTATTATAATTTATCATAAAAATCCATTTTATAATGATTTATGCTCTTATGGATGAATATTAGTTCTTCTCCTTTATTTTTAATAAATTGATTATTATTATGCATAATTTTATCAATGGTGGTTTATTAATATCATTTACCATTTTAGCCTCCAAGATATTTCCTAAATTATAGATTTGATTTCCAAATCATCATGAGATATTCCAACTCAGAAATCCGCTGGAATAAGAAGTGATAGTTTTTCGGTTAAGATTCTGGGAAAATGAAGAAGAATCTGGAAACTCCGGAACATGGGTTTTGTCCAGAATGGGCCCAATTAACTTTATTAAAGAATTTTTTGCCAAATTTGGCCTGTATTGAGAGAAACGTAGGGTTCTTTAAGCATAATTTTCTCATATTTGTTGTTGCGGCCGTCCTCCAAATCTTAGCTGCAAAGCCAAATTCGCCTTGCTCTTGTTGAAATATTGTTGGAAATGTAATTTATGGATGATCATGTGATTGAGAACAATCCAATATTGTTATGGGAGATCCTATTTTCTATTTAATTTCTCCTCCTTCTGATTATAAAAGGAGAACATGTATTGTGTATTGAAAGGGAGGAAAGAGAGACTTTTCTTGTTGTAATTTGCAGAATTGTGCATCAACTCTTGTTAAGAGAGTACGAGTTGTTTGTAAAAATTATTCATGCCTGATTAATAAAATAGTTTGTTCTCGTTCCATTCCTCAAACGCTGGAGTAAAGCGCAGCAGCGTTCCACCGGTGGTTGAGGGCTCGGCCTTGGTGGAATCGTTCTGTTGTTTGTATTTCTATTCTTTTATTTATGTTGTGTGATAATTACATTTAGATTTATTATGATTACAGAGTTATTTGATTGTTGTTCATATTTCTATTCCATTTCTGTTTATTGTTTATTTCTAATACATAGCTTTAGATCAGTAAATAGATGAGTTATAGTTACATGTTGTTGTTCCTTTCCAGTTTTCGTTTCCTTTAAATTGCTTTCATTGAATTTGATTTTTTTTCAATTGCTTTAAGATTTCCAACTGTAGAGGATAGAGGCTTTTGCTTCCAAGTCCCCAGAATTGGTAATCTTGCATCGATTTCTAAGGGAAAGAGTTATTGCTACTGCATCCCTGATCGATGTTCTGCAAGATTGAAGTAGTTTAATCTTTCCATTCATCTCACTGTAAGTAGGTTTCTTTACAAGCATTTGTTACCTTTGCATTTGTTATTCTGTACTACATCTTCACAGCATTACTCTTGGATAAATTGCTGCCTCAGACTGAGTACACTCTTGAAATAAAAAGTCGCTCCCGGATTGATAATTAATGTGAGATAAATAGGTGTTAAAAAGATACCTTTTATGCCTCGACACATACCTGCAACAGTTCCATTTGAACATTAAGTACAATAAGGGAATTACCAATGATTTTTTAGATTTCCTTAACCAACCTTCGGTCATGGCACTAATTAATGTGCTCAACTCTTTTGGACATGATATTTTAGAATGGTTGATCCAAAATTCAGCAACACATATGTAGAGTCTCAAAATTGTTTTGTTTTGACACCGTTTTTGCATCATATCTTCCTTCTTTCCCTATCACTGTGAACTTAATAATGCAGAAAACACATGATTTTGGAAAGGTAAAGTATATGTGTGTCCTATTCTTAATATTTATTAAAATACCTTATTGTTTCATTAAATATTACATTCAGCTATAGGATTGATACAATTTTGCAGCTAATCCACAGATCCGTAGTTGCCTTCATTGTTTGTAGGGTTTTAGTGCATCAAATCAGCAAAGGATTACATGGATGGATAGAGGATGATCCCCTCATGGATTTCCTCCTACTTATCTGAGCCTATTCATCAAGAAGATTGTGCATTCCTTCAGTCAAAGATAGCAATCAACACATTGCAGCGTCCAAGAACAGAGTCCGGAAATAATACAACTGTGTCGATTTGCTTTTTCAATAGAAAATCGACATATAAGAAATATTTCATTTTTTATTTTAAGTTGTATAAGGATTCTAATAGAAGATCCATAGGCTTAGAATTCACATATGGTTGAACGCATCCTATAAAAACATAATAACTCTGTGTAATCAGGGCACAACAAATTTTCATTTCCTAAACATTTTGTTTGAAGATTTTCTATTAATTTAAAGTTTCTTTTCATGAAATTTGATGTGTTGATAGAGTTAAGAACCTACTGCATTGCGGAGGGCCCCTGCAAGCAAACCAGGTCACTTTACTTTCAGTTTTTATGCATCTCAACCACTTTTCTATTTCGCAATTCAGTAAATGCTTTTGATTCCTGCTTTGTTTCCAATTATCAGATTCAATAGTTCAGCGTTTTGATTGTGTTATTTTGTAGAACAATTGCTTGAATTAATTATGTTATGCTTTATGTAATTTAGTTCAATTTCTTTTTCATTTCTATTTCAGACTATAATTTACAATAGAATTTAGTTTAGTTTTGTCTTCATAGCATTTAGACTTCCATGTTTTCACAAGATTTGAACTGTATCATATTCCATTCTTTTTCAGAATTAGTTTTATTATTGCTGCAGCATAAAATTCTAAAATCAAATTGATAAATATATAATTGATTATTTCTTTTGAAAATTTTCATCTGTTAAACTATTCTTAAACTCAATTCAATGGAAATTAATCATAGAAATAACATTTAACTTAGATGAAGCCCACGTGGTGTAGAGCAGTCGGTGATGGGGTGCACTGTTAAGGCACTCCATCTACAAGGTCACCGGTTCGAAACCCGTGGGTGATTAGGATTAGTCTAAACTACCCAAAAAAAAAAAAACATTTAACTTAGATGATATAATTGCTTTAAAAAACATCACTAATCCATTGGAATTTAACATTGATTCATAAAGTTCAAAAATTATAACAAAAACTCTAAAAATTCAAAACTCACATTAAACAACAAAGACTTCTAGCACATATTGTACACTTGTGCTTCATCAGATTACTAACTCTAGTCGATGATTTATGCTTGCAATTTAAGAACATTAAATTGACTAAACAACATACTAGATTCTCCTGAAACGCAAGCAAGTTCATGATTTTCACCTCCAGGGTGCACTATTGTTCCATCTGGGACACCTCTGAGTTCCTTTAAGCGAGCGTGCCAATATGATTTGGGAGGTTCAATACAGTCAGGTAGCTAGACATTTCGAAGTAGAGAAAATATTGGAAGTGTTGCAAAAGTATTTTTATTAGCCGAACCTTCGACAAGATGTTGGGAAGTACATCAAATCCTACACTGTCTGCGTTATTTCTTTTTCATTTCTATTTCAGACTAGAATTTACAATAGAATTTAATTTAATTATGTCTTCATATCATTTAGACTTCCATGTTTTCACAAGATTATAATTGTATCATATTCCATGATTTTTTAGAATTAGTTTTATTATTGCTGCAGCATAAAATTCTAAAATCAACTTGATAAAAATATAATTGATTATTTGTTTTGAAAAGAGTCATCTATTAAACTATTCTTAAACTAAATTCAATGGAAAGTAATCATAGAAATAACATTTAACTTAGATTATAGAATTTCTTTAACAAACATCACTAATCCATAGGAATTTAACATTGATTCATAAGTTCAAAAATTATAACAAAAACTCTAAAAATTCAAAACTCACTTTAAACGATAAATACTTCTAGCACATATTGTGCACTTGCGCTTCATCAGTTTACTAACTCTGGTCGATGATTTATGCTTGAAACTTAAGAACATTAAATTGACTAAACATTTTGGCATCGTTGCCGAGGAAGTGTAAATAGAAGTCTTAGTAAATAAAACATGATATGCATAGAGAGAGAGAGATTCTAAAGGTAGGTTTATAAGACGAAGGAGAAGTTTGATTCCTACATCATCACTCACTCCACCTTGACCTCAAAGTTCTACACCACCCACTCAAACTCGAATTCCATACGTAGGTGGTCCACATAGACTTCCTGAAATCCTAAGATCTAAAATCCAACCTACTTCACCTACTTCATCTACTGAAGCTTTAATTGAAGAAGAAAATCCCACATCTCCAACTACAAGAGTAATTTTTCTATCTTCAACAAGAGAAATACTTCTAGGATAGGAATTAGAAGTCCTCAGTGAAGAAGAAGAACAAGAAACTCATTCAAATTCCCACTGATAGAAAAACCAGAAGAAGTAGAAAATCCTATTGAAGAACAAGATACTTACATTATTTCTAAAGATTCCATCATTGTAGAAGAATGAACAGGAGAAGTACACAATCTCAATGGTGAAAAACCTAGGATTGGAGGAGGAAATAGAGGAGGTCGAAGAGGAGGAGGAAGAGGTAGAGGTAGAGGTAGAGGTAGAGGAGATCCAGAACCTTTTGGATTCCCTATCCACGAAGAGGATACAACTTATACAATGAAAAAGATTTCACCTAGTATCCTCCCTAACTTTCATGGAATAAGAAGTGAAGACCCAGAAACATTTCTCTTTGAATTTGAAGTATTATGTAGATCATATGATTATCTACATGACTCTCAAAAGTTAAAATTTTTCCTTGCTACCTTAAAGGATTCAGCATTAAAATGGTTTATGAGTATAGGTATGAATTCTATAGGAACATGGGCAGAAATGAAAGATACATTCTTAGATAAATATAAGGATTATTGTATGCCACATAGAATGAAAGATGAAGTTTTTAATATGGCACAAAAAGAAGATGAAAATATTGAAGATCTTGTCGAAATATTTGTTTATAACATCAAGAAGGCAAAAATGGATAATCTAGCTGTGGAAACTTTAAAAGCTCTCCTACTCAAATCTATTAGAGATGAGTGGATTGATATTCTCAATGTAATGGGGAAAGGAGATATTTCTCAGTTACCATTCAAATAAACCTTTGAATTGTATGTACATATTTCAAGAGGTAAAACACGAACTCGAAAAATTCCAAGAGATCCTCTCTTATCAAGAATAAATAAATCTGCAGTTGGGACAGTTAGTAGGGTAGAATTAGGTAATTTGATTTATAATTTCAAAATATATATTTTAGGGAGTCTTAGTGAACAAATTGACACCCTTAAAATACAAAACAAGAAAAAAGTTAAGAATGTTGCATTATCTATTTTTTTCCTAGATGTAGAAAGAAACATGCTCTGAAATAATGTCCCTTATACTTAAAATCCATAGAAACATGTGTGATATGTATAGAAAATCATGATACTGAAGAATTTCCCTCTATAACAGGTATTAGAGCTGTATATAGTGAAGAGGGAATGAAAAATTTGATAGATCCTCTTTACTCTATTTCCAGAAGACCATGGCAAAATCTTCAAAATCAAAATCAAAATTTTAATTCCCAACCATTTTCACAATATTCACAAGGGAATTGGAATTATGTCATGGCAGACTTGGGCTAAACAACAACCTTAGAATCAAGTGTGGCAAAATCCTTATGGAAGGTATGCTCAATATCAACCATATCCACCTCCCTATCAAATGTTTCCACCATAATTATTTTCCTAGAATAATCAAATACCTCAAGCTCAAACTCAAGCTCAAGCTCAAGCCCAAAATACAAATCCACAACTCTCTCTACCATTCACATAAAAACCAAACCAATTACCCATCTAACCACTTCCAAATCCAAATAATAAACCTATTTACAACATGGAAGGGAAAATTTCTCAAGCTTATATCATAACTCCACTAGATCTAAATAATGTTCAATTAAGATCTGGTAGAGTATTAGAAAATAAGAAGCCATCTATTGTTATTCAAGATACAAAGAAAATTTCTCAAAAAAATAGCAATAAAGTTGAAGAAGAAGAAACTTCTCTTCCTCAGAAAGAAAATGATCAAACAGAAAATATTCACATAATATCTGATGATACTCCTATTATAGAACAACCTTCGGTATATATTAGACCACCTTTTCCTGAAAGGTTGAAAATTGATAAAGGAGTAGAAAAACAAATCACTTTGGCCTGATTATCATATGATGGATGAATTAAAAAATATTTGTATAAGAATCCATTTATTGCAAGCTATAAAATAAATACCAATTTTTGCAAAAACAATTAAGGAATTGAGTACTCAAAGAAAAAGAATGAACATAAAAATAATCCAATTAATTGGGAGAATTGAAGACATCATGATGGGGAAGACAACAATGCAAAAATATTTAGATCCATGTAGCCCCATTGTGAAAATCCACATCAATGGAATTGAAATGCGAAACACACTGATTGATTTGGGAGCAGCCATAATATAATGAGTAAACAAATTATGAATCAACTAAAACTTCCTAACCTTTAATATACACCAACATTATTACAATAGTAGACAGATCAGTAATTAAACCTGATGGTGTGTTAGAAGATATTTTTGTATCCTTAGATTCTTGGGAATATCTTGTTGATTTTATGGTTTTAACACCCAAGAATAATTTAGGAGGACATCCATTCATTTTAGGAATACCTTGGTTAGCTACAATTTATTCTTTCATCAGTTGTAGATCAGGGGACATGTTTATCTCATATGGTAGTTCAACAAAGAAATTTACATTATATCCACCTAAAAAAACAACAATAGATATAGAAAGTGAGGAATGGATAGATGATGATAATGATATACAACCCATTTTTACTATTGCACAAACAAGTGAGGAGAATCAAATTTTAAACTCAATAGAAAATAATGAATCCTCCTTATATTGTGACAATAGTCAAACATTTCAAGAACAATTTAATATCGAATATTTATCATCTAGACAAATGTCTTTACATTTTATGGACAAATTTGGAAATTCTTCAATAGAAATTTTTCTAGGAAAAACATTAAATATTAATGAAAATCTCGAAGAATTAAAAAAAAAAAAATCAATTGGTAGAGACCTTATGGAAACACTCTTCTTCTGATGCATGGGAGTATACAGATATGAAAGGAATTAATCCCAAAAATTGTATGCATCATATCTATATTGAAGAAAGTACTAGACCAATTAGACTACCTCAAAGAAGAATGAACCCAAATTTAAAATAAATTGTTAAAGAAGAGCTACAGAAGCTATTTAATGTAAATTTTATCTACCCAATATCAGACAGTCAATGGGTTTCACCCATAGTAATTGTTCCTAAAAAAAATGGAAACTGGAGGTTATGCATCAATTATAGGGAATTGAATAAAGAAACATTAAAAGATCACTTTCCAATTCTTTTCATAGATCAAGTCTTAGCAGGGAAAAAGTACTTTTCATTTTTGGATGGATTCAGTGGGTATAATCAAATTCAGGTAGCTCTTGAAGTTCAATATAAAACCACATTTACTTGTCCGTGGAGAACTTATGCTTACCGGGTACTTCCTTTTGGATTATGCAATGCTCCATATACATTCCAAAGGGTAGTTCTCCAAATTTTATCTGATATTATTCATGACTGTGTGGAAGTGTACATGGATGATTTCACAGTTTATGGTAATTATTTTGAAGAAGCACTAGAAAATCTAGAAAAAGTTCTAATAAGATGCAAGGAAGCAAATCTTTCATTAAGTCATGAAAAATGTTTTATGATGTTTAATGAAGGAATTGTTTTAGGTCATCATATTTCAGGAAATGGGATAAAGGTAGACTCATCTAAAGTACAGGTTATTTCAAAATTATTAGTGCCAAATTGTCAACAATATGTTAGGAGTTTTCTTGGTTTCACTAGTTATCATAGAAGATTTATAGAAAAATCTCAAAATAGCATCTCCACTCTTCAAATTACTTACCAAAGATTGTGAATTCAGTTGGGACTCTAATTGTCAAAATGCCTTTGAAACTTTGAAAAAGAAGGTCTCTGAAGCACCTATTCTAAAAGGACCTAATTGGAAATTTCCTTTCCACATATCTACCAATGCTTCAGATACAGCCTTAGGGGTTGTATTGGGACAGAAATATCTTACTCCTTATCCCATTTATTACACCAGTAAAAATTTAACCCCAGTTGCGCTAAATTATATTGTAACTGAAAAATATTTTTTAGTCGTAGTGCGTGCCATTAATAAATTCAGACATTACATCATTGGCTAAGAAACTTTCATTCACACAGACCATTCTGCCATCAGATATTTAATGATAAAACCAATCACTAATGGTACAGTAACTAATGGTTTACTATTACAAGAGTTTAACATCACCATTCTAGATTGACTAGGAAAACAAAATACAATTGTTGACTTTTTATCAAGGAATAAAAATGATAATAATGATATGCCAATAAAGGATAAATTTCCAGATGAATAATTTTTTGCAATATCTACTAAATCACCTTGGTATGCAAATATTGCTAATTATTTGGCTACAGGAAAATTACCATCTCATTTGTTTCCCAGAGAAAAAAGAAAAATAATCCAAACAAGTTCTTCTTATTCATGGATCAATGAAGAATTATACAAAACAAGACCATATTTCATCATAAGAATATGTGTACGAGAAGATGAGATACCAAAGATACTTAAAGCTTTCCATGATGAACCATGTGGAGGCTACTTTTCTGACAAAATAACTACTTATAAAATCCTTCTCTTAGGATATTATTGGCCTTCCCTTTTTAAGGATGCCAAAGAATATGTTAAGAGATGTGGCAGTTTCCAAAGGATGGGGAAACATGTTCTTTCAAATGAAATGTCATTGCAACCTCAAGTACTCATTGAACCCTTTGAGAAATGGGCCTTGGTTTTTGTTGGTCCAATTAATATACCTTCTAAACAAAATAAGTATATTCTGGTATGTATTGATTATGTCACTAAATGGGTAGAAGTTAAAGCACTTTCTTTTTCTACTGAAAATGTTGTAGCTTCATTTATTTTTGAGGATATCTTCACTCGTTTTGGTATCCCAAGAGAAATTTTTACAGATCAAGGAACACAATTTACATCCAGAGTAGTACAAAAGATGGTGTAAGAATATAAATCAAGCACTGGAATTCCACTCCATACCATCCCCAAGAAAATGGATAAGTTGAGTCTACAAACAAAGTGATTGAAGCCATTCTCACCAAGACTGTACATTTGCAAAGAATCGATTGGGAAGAAAAGCTTCCAGAAGCTTTATGGGATTACAGAACTACATGGATAAGCACTACAAGACATACTCCCTATGAACTTGTTTATGGAAAGAAAGTCCTATTTCCAATAGAGTTCCAGAGCCAGACTTATAAAACAGAAATCAAGTTAGGACTTGACTTGTCAGAAGCACAAAAGAAAAGGATGGAACAAATCAATGAGCTTGATGAAATAAGACAAGATGCTATCTATTATGCGGAATTATGAATTACAGATAAAAAATTCTTCCCTAAATGTGGTGTAATGCATTTAGAACAATAGGTTAAAGACATTGCAGATAATTTTCCTAACAATAAATAGACACATAGAATAGATCAAGAAACTTACTTGGAATCCAAGCTCTTCCAATTCTCCTTCTGTCGCTCTTGTTGTGGCTTCAAATAAAAGCTAGATCGCTAAAATATTTCCTGCAAGAATGAACACTAAACAGCAAAGAGATAGCAACATACAGATGCCTATTCAAGTTATTCAGTTAAATCAATGAAACATGAACCATATAAATCATATAAGAATTCATAATATGAAAGGCAGAAGCTTATATAGATACATATGTGGGAAAATAAATAGAAATATTTATTAATGGATAGAAGGGGAGGTTACAACCAGCGATTGATTTGATGTCACCATCTCCAGCATCATCCCATCCTCATCACAATGAACATCTCTCCAGCAGTATATCACTCAAATCAATTCCTCAATTGAAATTCCACCAACATTTCTCTACTCAAATTCTTCCTTCTCAAGCACTAGGATCTGTGCTCAATTTATAGATGAGCTAAAGGTAGTTTTACAATCAATGACTTTCTAATAATAGGAAATACATGTTCCCAAGCTTAGAGGTATCAAATGGACACATGGATTCAAAGTTTGATACATATGCACTCTTCTAGAAGGCACTGGCCAAGTGGAGATTCTGGAAAAATGATAATTTTGCTCCCAATTGACCAACACACCCTTGAGTGTTAAGAAGTGCTTTGCAGAGCACCCTTGAGTCAAGTTGCCTACATATGCAATGCACTTAGCCCCTTGAGAGACTACGTTGGTGAGCTCATAGGTGTTATAACATATACTTCAAATCTTGGAAATCTTGCAATGGAATTCAGGGATGATTTGTCTTTGTTCTTTGTCTTGGGGAATGTAGCAACTGAAATGATAGGGGATGATAGAACCTATTCATTGGTTATGGGGATGATTTCCAGTGTAACTAGGTCATTGGGAATGGTGCCCAAATTGACCTATAATAGATTGCCCCCTAAATCATAAATTCAGAATAATAATAACAATATTTTTTGAATGAGATGCTTTACACTGTGATGGGCTGGAGCTGAAGCGAAGTGGTGACCTGCATCAACCTTACAATACATTACATCATGATATATCCTCTTAACCACGAATTGATGAGGGAAGGCATTCCCATGCTCAGCACATAAACTATCTAATAACATGTACATAGTGCAGAAAGTCGTCTACATTGGAATGTTTCCCAATACAGACATGCCTACAGATATAGGCCCATGTTCGGATGATGATCTGTATGTAAGGTCACCATACAGATGATGTGTACAACAATCCTGAACTCACATCCCATATGGTTGAAACTAGATCCGGGGTCTTCTTATCTCGTTCACTCGATCATTTGGGTACAAGTATAGCCGTGCGAATATATGATTTGTAGTCGAACATGGTAAGACATCGTTTGATTACTAGCCAATGATTGTGAGTTGTTAACAAACGTGAGAGAACCACCATTGATGTCAAATGCCCTCAAGGTACTGCAATACATTTCGTAAGGCGTGAATAGATGACTTGATGTCGAACGCCAAACAAAATATTTTGGTCAAAAATCTGGAAGCGAGGATCTTGTCGATGCTGTAACAAGCCTCATGGTACTGGAATACTAAGTGAACTTCCTGGATGATGATTTACCGTTGAAAGGAAGCCACTTTATTGTGAAATGGGAGTTACTGATTTTGGAGACAAAGGATGACTTGATATAGCAATGTTCAGGGATGACTTCCATGAGAATGAAGGTTTATGATTATTGCAGAAGGATGAGTATTCACTGGATGACTTCTCTTGAACATATCGGCGAAACTGAGAGGAGTTGGCAGCATTGACCCAAAACTGAAGTGAAGGTATGATGAACCATAGGTATGAATTAACCATCAAGAAGACTACCCAACCCAAACAGTCACGGTGATGGAGTGAAGTGTCATGTTCAAGGGTGACATGCTACCGTAAAAAGTTATATTCACTTTCCCAAATTTTCCCCTGTCATTTGTCGACTAGTACCTCTTTATTTTTTAACAAGCTTGAGGAGGATAACTTATGCTTGATCTATAATTCAACCCTTCGGGTGAACAATGTATCGCTATTTAATAATTTAACGAGTCTAGCGATGAATGAAACTCGATTCTTGCCATGATTGACAAGATCGTCGCTATTTTATGTTTTAACAAGCCTAACGACAGTGACAGCCCGGTCCTTTTTCATATTTAGAGAGTTTGAAAAAGAGGACGAAAAGAAAACTCCATAAGTACTTTTTCGTAAATTTATCACTCAGATCCGAAAAAGTGTAAAATAATATCTGAGAGAACCTCTTTAGTCATGTTTGACCAAGGTATTCCTTTTTTGTAAATAATCTATCTCAGTCCAGAAAAGAGTTAAACTTATACTGAGTAGATATCAATTCATTTATTTTTACGAGCTTGAAAGACAAGTGCTCAAAAATCTTTTCACATTATCGGAGTCTGAAAAGAGATAAAAGAAGACTCCAAGGGTTCCTTTTTCGCTATTATCGAAGCTCGAAAAAAAGATAAAAGTGTGCTTGAAGTCCTTTTTCATTTTTAACAAAGCTCGAAAAATAAGGATAAAAGTATGCTTTATGGTCAAATCATTCTTGAAATAAATCCGCACGACTAATTTTCTCATCAGTTGTAAAACCTATTCAAAACAACATCAAATGGATTAAAAATACCTGTTTCATGATAAAAATAGAATAAAACCATAGTCACAGTAATAAATATGATTTGAAAATAATCAAATGACTAATAAAAAGAGTTTTACTATTCATTTTTACCATTCAAAAGTTACCATTTTCATTTTGGAGCTCTGAACTTGTTTCTTCCCCCGAACTTCTGCAGTTGATTGCGTGCAATTGGTAAGAATGTTTTGAATGTACCCTGCAAGAGCACATGTTGAATGCCCCCTGCAAGAGAAGATGCCCCCTAAGCTTCAGTTCATTCACCAATGTAAACTAATGGTTAATAATAGCTGGATGGAATGAAGGGTCATTTACGAGATCAGATGGAAGACTCATTGTAATTAGGAGAGGATTTGTTTCATTTTTTAACGAGCTTGACATAGGAAAAGAACTATGCTCATGAACTGTTTCATTTTTAACAAGGTTGGCACAGTAAAAGAACTTTCCTCAAAGGCACTTGTTTCATTTTTTAACGAGGTTGACATAAGAAAAAAGAACTATCCTCAAAACCTGTTTCATTTTTTAACGAGGTTGACACAGTAAAAGAACTATCCTCAAAATCTATTTCATTTTTTAAAGAGGTTGACACAGTAAAAGAACCATCCTCATTGTGCAGTTGGACTAGTGAGTGTGTGCTGGAAAATACACAGTCTAACGGAGTCATCATTTAAGGGGTTTGATGAGCACCACAAATGATAAGTTATAACATGCGTTGACGGGTCTTCTCCAAGGTTTTCATTGAATTTTGGAATTTCAGAGGGTAATTTCTGTGATATCACCGGCCACCAAGGAGAATAACTGATGGGACCGGCTTGATATTTCACTGAAGATGTGAAATAAAGGATCAAGTCGTTCAGTACTCGTAAGGGAGGAACCATATAGGATTCTAGATGATGACATGGGTGAATTCAATGGAAAAAACATTGAAGATGAAGCAACAGTAGATGTTGTCATAGTTGAATTAGATGGTTCAGTCTAGGATGTTATCTTAGCCATGGTCAAATGAACCAATATATACCCTATAGAATCTATGGGAACTCGAAGTGAAACAGGATCAACAAAAGCAGAGGAAGGTGATTGAGGAAAAGACTCGTACAAGTAAAGCTCCTACTGAAAATGAGTTGGAGTTAAAGGTGACTCGTCTTGTGGTATTTCTTCAATCAAAATCAAACCAAGTGGAAGAACTTCACCGTCAGGCCCGAAGTATATTTCAGGTGGTTGACTGCGCGATATGGGAGACTCAATGGCTACAATAGATTGTGGAGTGACCAATACAGAAATAACTTCCGGTTGTTCAACTTCGAGATCAAGATTTTATCCACTTAGGGCATATAGAAACTGAAATATAAGGGGATGATAGACCATATTTCATTGGTCCTGGGGATGATGTCCAGTTTGACCAATAACAGCTGCCCCCTAAAGCATGATGGGATTCAGATCAACTTTTGGTTGAACGACGTTGGGTTTGAGAGGTATGGTCTCACTGATTGGATGGATCGTGACCATAGGTAGTTGTGAGGACTCCATCTCGACAACAGTAGATGAACCCAGATTTTTAGAAACAACTTGTGCCGACTCTGGTATATGGGAAGATGATGCTTCACCAGAGGTACTGATAGTACTGGTTTCAGTAGAGCGATATCACCTTCGCCGACCAGAAGTAACTTCTGGTGGTAAAGGTGATTTCAATGCTAATCTACACGAAGGACGGGGAAAGGGATGATATTCTTCCACGATGACTGATTTATTTTATGACCAAAAATAAATAAATAAAATAAAAGGGTAATGCTAGGCAAAAAGGTTTACCAAGAAACTGTGAACTGCAGAATGCCTCCTGGCGAACCAAGAAGTACGGGTAGGAAATATCCCCGAATGTTGTGTTCGGTGTATCACAATTTACAAGGCGGCCGACTCAGTACACTATGGAGGGATAGCAACCTAAAATTGTCCTCCAAAATATAACCGAAGGTATGTGGAGGCCCAAGTCCGTATTAACGTTGTCTAATGCGAAATTGCACAGTGAGAGCACCCCTTTATACTTTTCGTACTGTAACACCGCCCGATATACCCGAAAGTATGTGGACGAGCTACGATATACTTACGCATGTGGAGTGAGCTATCACACTCGGAATGTATCGCAGACAATTAATGACAACTACTATGTTTTGCGACGACGAAACACATCTCTAGCCTGGACCTTCTAAATGTTATCGTTATGGTTCCAACACTTTGTTATTAGATAAATTGATGTAAATTTTAAGTTGATCTTGTTTATCAATTTGCCTTTCAAGATTCACCACGATGATGTATTGGAAATTCCTAAAATGAAAACTAAAATGATAAGTAATCTTTTCACTTTTAGTTTTTTCAATGAAAATCCTAGCTACTAGAGGGAAAGAGAAATCAATTTGCGAGCAAACAATCAAAGAGCACAAACTAAAATGTAGCTTTCCTAACTGTTCCTATGCAAAACAGACAATCCACTACATGAAAATGCAAATTTTTCTTTTCAGTCCCTTTAATGTGAATGTAGAAAAGGAAACTAAGTGCATCAAATCAATAGAAACAATTGCCTTTAACTTTGAGAAATGAGGAACTGAACAACAATTTCTCTTTTTAGGAAAAATTAAGATTTTAACTAAAATTTCTCCTATCGGAAACAAAGAATTTAATGAAATTTTCCTTTTCAAAAGAAAATGGATCTAATGCAGTAATGAAAATACTTTGAAATTAATTCATCAATGATAAAATAAAACATTTTAAATAAACATTGAACAAACTTTTCTTTCAAAGGAGGAAGAGCTAGGTAAAGTCATTGGTCAATATGAGGCATCAAGCACTTTGAAAACACAGCAAACAAAACTGAAAGCAAATGCAATGACAAATTCAATGGGAATTTGGTTGGCTTTAGGGGCAACGTAGTCTCTAAGGGGAGGCAGTGCATTGCAACGCACCCCTAAGTGGGAAACAGTGCTATGCAAAGCACTGTGTCCTGTTCAATAGTGCATTGGGCGCAGCAGAGAACAAAAACTCAAGTTGTTTAACACACTTCTAATGCAAATTTGAATTCAAAAAGCCTAATATTTTAGAGCAAATTCTACTAGGTTGATAGCAGAGGCAAAATACACCAAGGATGAAGGGTAAACTCCCCAGCGGAGTCGCCAAATTGTTATGCGGATTTATGAATTACGGATAAAACATTCTTCCCTAAATGTGGTGTAATGCATTTAGAACAACAGGTTAAAGACTTTGTAGATACTTTTCCTAACAATAAATAGACACACAGAACAGATCAAGAAACTTACTTGGAATCCAAGTGCTTCCAATTCTCCTTCTGTCGCTCTTGTTGTAGCTTCAAATCCAAGCTAGATTGCCAAAATATTTCCTACAAGAATGAACACTAAACAGCAAAGAGATAGCAATATACAGATTCCTATTCAAGTTATTCAATTAAATCAATGAAACATGAACCATATACATCAAATAAGAATTCATAATATGAAATACAGAAGCTTATACATATACATATGTGGGAAAGTAAACAGCAATCTTTATTAATGGATAGAAGGGGAGGTTACAACCAGCGATTAATTTGATGTCACCATCTCTAGCATCATCCCAACCTCATCACAATGAACATCTCTCCAGCAGCATATCACTCAAATCATTTCCTTAATTGAAATTCCACCAGCATTTCTCTACTCAAATTATTCCTTCTCAAGCACTAGGATATGTGCTCAATTTATAGATGAATTGAAGGTAGTTTTACAATCAATGACTTTCTAATAATAGGCAATACATGTTCCCAAGCTCAGAGGTATCAAATGGATTTATGGATTCGAAGTTTGACACATATGCACTCTTCTAGAAGGCACTGGCCAAGTGGAGATTCCAAAACAATGAGAATTTCGCTCCCAATTGACCAACGCATCCTTGAGTGTCGGGAAGTGCTTTGCAGAGCACCCTTGAGTGGATTTGTTTGCATATGCAATGCACTTAGCCCCTTGAGAGACTACATTGGTGAGCTCATAGGTGTTATAACATATAGTTCAAATCTTGGAAATCTTGCAATGGAAGTCAGGGATGATTTGTCTTTGTTCTTTGTCTTAGGGCATGTAGAAACTGAAATGATAGGGGGTGATAGACCCTATTCATTGGTTCTGGGGATGATGTCCAGTTTTACCAGGTCATTGGGAATGGTGCCCAAATTGACCAATAACGCTATCCAGAAGACTAGTTCGATTCAGCAACAAAGATCTAGATGGCATGATAAATACATCAAGGAAAAGAAATTTCATCCACGAGACTGGGCATTACTCTTCAACTCAAAATTCAAGAATTTCCAAGGGAAGTTCCAAACTCACTGGCTTGGGCCTTAGGAGATCGAAGAATTTTTTGGCAATGGAGAAGTAAGAATCAAGACTATTGATGAAGAGAAAAATCCTTTATTAAATGGACACCAACTTAAGATCTATTAGAAGCTAACGACAAGAGAGGAATTTGTCAATATTTTCCAAGACAATTCTGCTTTAAAGTTGGTTGAGAGGAATTTTTCTTCTCAACCTTGAAAAATTATTTTTCTCTTTTACATAAAAAAAAAGAATAAAAAATAAAAGAATCAATAAAATTTTGTATAAACATGAAAACCAACAAATTGTTGGCATGTTTTATACAAAAAATTCAAGGTGAAAACAAAAATTCTTTGGCACCTTAAAAAAAATTTCCCCTGTTTTCTAGAAAATTTTCCCATTTTCTAAGCATCCTTTTCTTAAAATAAGTAAGCTACATAATTGATGATGTTCTGCAGCTTTGACATATTTATGCAGCCTTGACAATTTCTACAGCTAATTGACAGGAACATCTGATGATCAAAATAAGTGATTGACTCTTTATGAAATAGAAAACCTGAAAGATGACAATCAGAGGTTAGCAAGCTAATAAATCAAAGTTATTTAGTACTTTAATTTAACAGTAGGGGTCAATAAATTAATATATGAATTATATGGGCATGAAATTACCGAGCACATCGAAATCATTATGAAAGGTGACAGTGTTATAAAAAATCCCTCATAATTCGCTATACTCGATTCATCATTATAACACGATTTTAAAGTCTTGATTCATTTATTTGATCATCGCCTCAATCATAACAGTCATAACCATGCATGGATAATGGCTAGTTCACTTAATTATACCTCCATCTCATACCTACTTGACCTCTCATTTTTCCATCACCATCCGCCATTTCTGAAGCAAACCCTACCAAGTTCGTTACCATGTCAACAAAAAAATTTCTAGAGGTGAAACATTTACAATCATGGGTGTAATTGTCCAAACATAGCCAACAGGAAAGAAATTTTTGGAAGAATATCCACAGCCAAGAGAATTACTACAGAAAGCACAATGGCTGGAATTTATGGAGAAATTTGATGGTTTTCACAAAGAAGTCACAAAGACTTTTGCAAGGGCTTTCGATGGCATAGAAGTGGAGATAGGAGACATCAAATTCACTGTGATAGAGTCCCTGATTGCAGAAGCTACCAGATTTTCATGTATAGTGGGAAAGTGGTTCAAGAACAGAGGAACGTTGTGAAACAAGCTCTAAAAATAGAAGAAAAGTGATATCAATGCCTTAGAAATAAGCCACTTTGAGGGGGAAACCTCCAATACATTACATGAATGAACAATTATTGGATGATACAAATGACAAAACTTCCTTTCTATATATAGGAGTCCATGGTGCAACAATGTAATCCTATAGAAATTTGAATAACTGATATGTTATCCACCAAGATTCTCCTGATCACACACTATTTTATCTTCATGCACAATATAGAATCTCTTCTACCATTGATCATTAATTGTGGAAATAAAAACAATCGCGTGCGCACATTAAAACCATAAAAAATCACACATATGAACACAGTATTTCATGGGAAAACTTAAAGCTGAAAACCCCCAACTATCTGTATATTATATGTCATATATATCATGTAACAATCATTGTACAAAGCTCCTCACAAGATCTCAGTACAATCTCGAATTGCTACACACTAATCAAGCTAGATCTAGCAAAACACATTCTCCAATCTCTGCCACCTGATAGCCTGCCTCTATTGCATAATAAATGCTAAATAATGGCTCATAAATAACTTCGAACCACCTGGCTTGTACTGCGCAATCCTCATTGGTATCTCCAATCACTGGTTGTTGCAAATCATGCAACAGTATAGTCACAACTGATAGTCACACTGCTCTTTCACCTATCTCTTCACTGGTCTCCACTGAAACTGTCCATACACTGAAGTTAACTGATGTATTCTTTAGTTGATTAATGAGTTTATAATTAGTGAATTAATTAATAATTAATTCACATCACTCTCACTAGTGTATCAATCAGTTAGACTAGATACAACTAGCTCAACTATGTTTAGATTAGTTAAACTGAACACAACTCCATTAACTTCCTCAATTAACTCCACCAAACTCTCTCACATGAGTTCTAACTGAAGTATCCATGCAATAGCTCCACTTAACCCTTAGGAATAGCGTAATTCCTTTTGTCAGCTCCTGTGCCACATCTGTGCACTTAACTGAAGTGCTCCAAGAGAATAAGATAATGTTTATAGTCCAAATATTATTAAGAGCTAATACTATTCGACATATCTATTTTTAGACTGGCAATCTAAAAATAGATTCCGCCCAATATGTCTAAAAATAGAAGTACATATATTTTTCCAACTTGACCAACCCTCCACAAATAGCATCCTGCAACTCATAGAATCATGATCGACATGTCTAAAAATAGACATATTCTAAAAATAGACTTTGCGCCAAAAATAGCCTGCGGGCCCACTTAGTGAAGGCGACTTCTTTCCACTAAGCTCATCATCTTGTTGCAATCTCAACACTCCCTCTCAACAAGATAAGGATTATCTGCAACCCCTATCCTGCCCCCGTGGTATTCGAATTTTCTCCTGGTGAGCGCCTTCGTCAAGATATCAGCATCCTATCTCCCAATAAAGGAAAGGCATGATCTTCCGCCCATGACATTCCATATGATGATATCGAATGTCAACAAGCTAGATCTATCATGAAATACCTCGATTAACCTGAAAGTCAGTATCAACTCGATTATCACAATATACTACAAGAGATCTAAGGAACCAACAACCCGCATCAGAAAGATCTTTCTCATCCATACAGGTTCGCATGCACCAAACTCGCCGCCGCTATATACTCGATCTCCTCGAACGATGCCACGGAAAACCGTATTTCACCAAAGAAGAAAGAAGCTCCAATTTGTATGCCATAGTACCAATCTTTTGCAAAACCTTGTAAGGACCATAGTACTTTGGCGATAATTTATTATCCTTCTTAGCTTGCTTGAGGGACATTTGTTTGTATGGTTGTAGCCGTAAAAATACCCAGTCTCCCACATCAAAACTTCTCTCACTGCAATGTTGATCTTCCTATTGTTTCATTTGATTTTGTGCCAAAGTTAGGTTGTCCTTTAAGAGTTGGAGAACTTCTTGTTAATGCTCGATGTGATCCTCCACTGCTTGAACCCTAGCATTTTCCCTTAAATAAGATGTGATGGATGGTGGATGATATCCATAAAGCGCCATAAATGGGGTCATTTTTGCCGTAATATGGAAGGAAGTGTTATACCACCATTCAGCCAAAGGTAACCACTTGACCCATTGTGCTTGCTTATCAAATACAAAACAACGAAGATACCCTTCCAAACATTTATTCACTATCTCTGTTTCACCATCGGATTGAGGATGGTAAGATGAGCTATGAGCTAGTTGAGTACCCAAACAAGAAAATAATTCCGTCCAAAAAATTCCTGTAAAAATGGGATTTTTGTCACTTACAATAATCTTTGATTTTCCATGTAGCTTTTGAATTGTTTCCGTAAATGTAGTAGCAACTGTACTCGCTTTAAATGGATGAGATAATGCACAAAAGTGTGCATACTTGGTAAGTCTATTAACTACCACCATGATGACACTCCTTCCTTCGTACTTAGGTAAACCTACGATAAAATCCATTGAAATATCCTCCCAACGTTGACTTGGAATGGATAAAGGTTGTAGAAGACCCGGGGTCTTAATTGTCTCCACTTTATTTCGTTGGCAAACCAAACATTCTGCCACAAACTTTTGAAAGTCGTATTGAAGGCCATCCCAAAAAAATTCTTTCTTCACCCCCGTGGTAAGTTTTTAAAAATCAGAGTGTCCTCCTAAAGGAGAAGTGTGCAATTCCTGTGAATATTTTGTCTTAGTTAAATTCTTCCAAACATAGTTTTATCTTTTGTACCATAATCATTTTTCCAACTAAATTTATTAGATGTACTAGGATCTTGCTGCAACTTTTGAATGAGAATCCACACTTCTTCGTCCTTCTTTCATTCATCCCTTGCTTCGGTTAACCAATCTAGTTGGATAATTGAAATGGCACAAAGCAATGCTTCCACCTCTTCATCCTTTATTGAGAGTTCATCTGCAACAACATTTAGCTTCCCTTTTTTGTAGAAGATTTCAAAGTCATAACCCAACATCTTTGTGACCCATTTTTGCTGCTCTTTTGAAGATAGTCTTTGTTCCAAAAAGTGTTTAAGACTATCATGATTAGTTTTTACCTTGAAGTGTCTTCCCATTAGGTAAGGTCTCCATTTCTTTAGTGCAAGTAGTATTGCCAACATTTCCTTCTCATAAATAGCCCTTTGTAAATACTTTCCTTTGATAGAACGACTTTAAAAAGCAATGGATCTTACTTCTTGCATTAAAACAGCACCAATTCCATTTCCTGAGGCATCACATTCCACAATAAGGGTTTTTGTGAATTCTGGCGTAGCTAAGACTGGTGCTAGGCACATTGCCTCTTTAAGATGTTGTTGTGAAACCAACTCCAAAAATAGAAGAAAATATATATCAACGCCTTAGAAATGAGCCACTTCGAGGGGGCAACCGCCAATACATTACATGAATGAACAATCCTTGGATGATACAAACGACAAAACCTCCTTTATATATATAGGAGTCCATGGGGCCACAATGTAATCCTAGTGGGGCCGCAATGTAACCCTAGACGACCTAACAATAATAATGTAAGGGCACAATAATAACAATATGGGGGTTACAGGGGTACAACAATAACAATAAGGGGGGCTACACTAACATAATAAGGGACTACACTATTAATATAAGGACTTAACATGCCCCTCTCCTTCAAAAAAGTGTTGTCCTCAACGCTTGAGTAGCTCTGGGTGCTTCTGTATAAAATTCTCATCCTCCCATGTAGAATCTTCAGTGGGTAAGTTCTTCCACTTCATGAGATACTCTGAAATTGATCGATTCCGTAGTTGTCGAGTTCTTGTTTCCGTGACCGCTTCAGGTTCCAATATGATTTTTCCTTCCTCATCAAGTTCTGGAAATATTGTTTGAACTGGAACATTTTCACCTATAACCTTCTTTAAGCATGAAACATGGAAAACTGGATGCACTCGTGAAGAAGCAGGAAGCTCCAATTTGTATGCCATAGTACCAATCTTTTGCAACACCTTGTAAGGACCATAGTACTTTGGCGATAATTTATTATCATTCTTAGCTTGCTTGAGGGACATTTGTTTGTATGGTTGTAGCCGTAAAAATACCCAATCTCCTACATCAAAACTTCTCTCGCTGCGATGTTGATCTGCCTGTTGTTTCATTCGATTTTGTGCCAAATTCAGGTTATCCTTTAAGAGTTGGAGAACTTCTTGCTGATTCTCGATGTGATCTTCCACTACTTGAGCCTTCGAATTTTCCCTTAAAGATGATGTGATTGATGGTGGACGATATCCATAAAGTGCCATAAATGGGGTCATTTTTGCTGTAGTATGGAAGGAAGTGTTATACCACCATTCAGCGAGAGGTAACCACTTGACCCATTGTGTTTGTTTATCAGATACAAAACAACGAAGATATCCTTCCAAACATTTATTTAATATCTCAGTTTGACCATCAGATTGAGGATGATAAGATGAGCTATGAGCTAATTGAGTACCCAAACAAGAAAATAACTCCGTCCAAAAATTTCCCGTAAAAATGGGATCTTTGTCGCTCACAATAACCCTTGGGCTTCCATGTAGCTTTTGAATTCTGTCCATAAATGTAGTAGCAACTGTACTTGCTTTAAATGGATGAGATAATGCACAAAAGTGTGCATACTTGGTAAGTCTATCAACTACTACCATGATGACACTCTTTCCTTCGGACTTAGGTAAACCTGTGATAAAATCCATTGAAATCTCCTCCCAACGTTGACTTGGAATGGATAAAGGTTGTAGAAGTCCCGGGATCTTAATTGTCTCCACTTTATTCTGCTGGCAAACCAAACATTCCGCCACAAACTTTTGAATATCAGATTTAAGGCCATCCCAAAAAAATTCTTTCTTCACCCTGTGGTAAGTTTTTAAAAATCCTGAGGGTCCTCCTAAAGGAGAAGTGTGCAATTCCAGAAGAATCTTTTGTTTTAGTTGGGAATTCTTACAAAGATATAAGCGATCTTTGTACCATACAGAATCATTTTTCCAACTAAATGTATCAGATGTACTAGGATCTTGCTGCAACTTTTGAATGAGTGTCCATACATCTTTGTCCTTCTTCCATTCATCTCTTGCTTCGGTTATCCAATCTGGTTGGATAATAGAAATGGCACAAAGAAATGCTTCCACCTCTTCATTCTTTCTTGAGAGTGCATCTGCAACCACATTAAGCTTTCCTTTCTTGTAGATTATTTCAAAGTCATAACCCAACATCTTTGTGACCCATTTTTGCTGCTCTTCTGAAGATAGTCTTTGTTCCAAAAAGTGTTTAAGACTATCATGATCAGTTTTTACCCTGAAGTGTCTTCCCATTAGGTAAGTTCGCCATTTCTTTAGTGCATGCAGTATTGCTAACATTTCCTTCTCATAAATAGGTTTTTGTAAATACTTTCCTTTGATTGGACTACTTTCAAAAGCAATGGGTCTTCCTTCCTGCATTAAAACTGCACCAATTCCATTTCCTGAGGCATCACATTCCACAATAAAGGTTTTTGTGAAGTCTGGCGTAGCTAAGACCCGTGCTAGGCACATTGCCTCTTTAAGATGTTCAAAGGCCTTAGTTGCTTCAGGAGTCCATGAAAATGCATCTTTCTTCAATAATGTTGTTAGAGGTGCTTCTATTCTCCCATAATTCTTAAAAAACTTGCAATAATACCCTGTTAACCCAAGAAATCCTCGCAACTGCTTTATGGTTGTGGGGACTTTCCATTCCTTAATGGCTTTAATTTTGTTAGGGTCTACCTTAACACCCTCGTGAGGTACAATATGACCCAGATATTCCACCTCTTGTACTCCAAAGAAACATTTGGATGTTTTTGCATATAATTGTTTCTCCTACAATAGTTTGAGCACCCTGTCAACATGTTGAACATGATCCTTCCAAGACCAGCTGTAGATTAGTATATCATCAAAAAATACTAGCACAAATTTTCTAAGGAAGGGTTTGAAAATGGAATTCATCAACCCTTGAAATGTAGAAGGTGCATTGGTAAGGCCAAAATGCATGACCAAAAATTCATAATGACCCTCATGAGTTCGAAATGTTTTTTTCGAAATATCTTCAATCTTCATTCTAATTTGATGATATCCTGAACGAAGATCCAACTTGGTAAAATAAATTGGTCCATGTAATTCATCCAATAATTCATCAATCACGGGAATGGGAAATTTATCTTTAATGGTGAGCTTATTGAACTCCCTATAATTCGGACACATGCACCATGATCCATCCTTCTTGTGTACCAATACTACAGGAGCAGAGAAAGAACTTTGACTAGGTTGAATTAAACCAGCCTCTAACATTTCTGCAATCATACGTTCAATTTTTCTCTTTTGGACATAAGGATATCTATAAAGCCTGATGTTTGGAGGAACACTTCCTGGAATAAAATGAATAGCATGATCATGATCACGAATATGTGGGAGTCCTCTGGGAGTTTCAAACACCCTGGAATGATTGTCCACGACTTTTTGGAGATCTACAGAAATAGATGATTTTGATGTTGGAACTTCTAGTGAGCATAATTGTGAAATTACGCCTCGTTGTTGTTTCTTTAGAAGCTTTTTCATGACATTAGAGCTTATTATCTTTCCCAGCTTCCCTGCAATACACCGTAATTCAACTTCCTTTCCTTCTGAAAAAAATTTCAAGAAAATTTCTTGAAAATTAAAAGCTATCATCCCCAAATATTGTAACCATTGTACTCCTAGTAAAATATCAGCACCTCCCATAGGAATGGAAAGCATTGGACTATTCAATACATATTCCCCCATGGTTAGCCTCATATTATGGCATTTTCTAGAGCAATTTATAGTTCCTCCATTTGCAACCATCACTTGACATTCTGGTGTTGGGTATAGGAAACAATTCAATTCCTTGGCTACCTTACAATGAATAAAATTATGGGTACTACCAGAATAAATCAACACTATTACCTTTTTCTTATTGATATGTCCTTCTATATTAAGAGTTTGAGGAGTGGTAATTCCTGCCAATGCATTACACGATATGGTCGGACTCATTTCTTCCTCTTCTAGGGCTGGTTCCTAGTGTATATCCGCTTCTTGTTCATTTTCTTCTTCCTCTTCACAATCTATGTAAAATCATTTCTTCTCAACACACTTATGACCTTTAGTGTATTTGCTATCACAATTGTAGCAAAGCCCTTTTGCTCTTTTTTCTTCCAATTGTTGTGGTGTCAACCTTGTAGGTTGTGGAAATTTAGGAGTAGCAACACTTCCATCTTTATAGAAGTGAGTGGTAGGCTTCCTTGTTGCCATAATTTTACATTCAATTTTTCTTGCCAACCTGAATGCCTTCTCCAATGAATCAGGTTCCAAAACGTGACTTCATGTTGGATGTTATCCTTTAAAGTACCTATGAAGAGATCAATCCTGTGTTCCTCTAAAATATCAGTTACCCTTATATTCAATTTTTGGAAGTCCTCAATGTGCTCCCCCACTGAACACTTTTGCTTGAGATTTATCAATTGGCTAAAGAAAGTGTTGCTCTTTATATCCTCATAATGTGCTATCATTTCCTCCGTAAAAATTGACCAAGTGACAATTTTTTTACGGGAGCAAAGACATCGATACCATACAAATGTATTTTTTTCTAAATGTAAAGTTGTAATGCGTACCTTTTGTGTGTTTTGCACATTATTGAGATCAAAATATTGCTCCATCTGTAGTATCCATGTTACAGGATCCTTTACATAAAACTTCCTCATATCCATTTTTGGAATATGGTGGTTCTTCCCTCCAACATTAGAGTTTTTGAAATCATGATTAACATTTATTTTGTTCTCATCATGAGGTTCCTCTACTATATTTTCACCATTAGGAAACATTTCTTGTATCAACTTTGTCAAACCTTCCATGTCTGCTTTTAGATCATTCTTCATGTTTTCCATGTTGTTTTTCAATTTTTCTTCCATGTCATCCATCTTAGATTCCATGCCAGCTTCCATGCCATTCATCTTAGCTTCCACTCCTTTCTTCAAACTATCCATCTTCGCTTCCACGCCTTTCTTCAAAACTTCCATTTCATTTTTTGTTGCTCTTTGCGAGAGTGAAATTTGGTGCACTTGCTCTTGTAATTTTGATAGATCATGTTGCAATTCTTCATATTCATGAGTCATAGTAGAGCCTTCTGAAGGCTTAATGGGTGTTGAATTATTTTTACGGGGCATTTTTAGAACCCAATACTGATATCTATTCTACAATATTCCCTTGGAATCAATTCAAATTGATTCTTCAAACAAGACTTATGCAATTTGGAAAAAATTACACCTTTTTCTTACTTTTGAGGAGCTCGATATTTAAATTGGACTATCGTTGTGGTTACGGCTCTTCAATATCTGATATTTGGTACTGAGGTAGCCTTCGAAATCCTATTTTTAATGCCACAGATTTGAGCTTATTTGGATTCTTCAAGATAAATTTATGTCCAATCTCCCACAATGACCTAATTAGACTGTTTCAGTAGATCAAACTTGTACAACTTTCCACGTGTCACTGTTTCATCTTTCAGCTTTGAAATTGATAACAAAGCAACTACAGTCTATGTATTTGTGGCCACTTTTTACGGATCTCCAATCCGATGCTCAGAGAGAGATTTATGAAGCTTTTCCCATGATCACCTCTTTGAGATGAAATTCAGGAGACTAAAAAAGCACTACCTTCCACAAATCATATCTCTGAAAATATTCTAAACCAAGCTCTGAAATTTTGTGACGTGTTTCCTCTGGATTTTAGCTTCACGCCCTAAAAATTTCAAATTCTGAATCTTCATAGAAAAAACGTTATAGCGCAAATGCCACGATGACCTGTTTATATTAAATTGAGGAGCCTGCAAAAAGACCTAACTTCCACAAATCATATCTCCGAAAATATTGCAAACCAAGCTCTAAAAATTTTTGACGATGTTCCTCAGGATTTCGAATTCGCACCCTAAAACTTCAGATTTCGAAACTTCGTAGAAAAAAATTTATAGCAAAAATTCCACGATGACCTGTTTGGAGCAGCGAAACCCTAGAATCCAAACCTCTGATACCAAATGTTGTGAAACCAGCTCCAAAAATATAAGAAAAGAGATATCAACGCCTTAGAAATGAGCCACTTCGAGGGGGAAACCTCAAATACATTACATGAATGAACAATTCTTGGATGATACAAATGACAAACCTCCTTTCTATATATAGGAGTCCATGGGGCCACAGTGTAATCCTAGTGGGGCCACAATGTAACCCTAGCCAACCTAACAATAATAATGTAAGGGCACAATAATAACAATATGGGGGTTACAGGGGTACAACAATAACAATAATGGGGCCTACACTAACATAATAAGGGACTACACTATTAATATAAGGACTTAACAGATGTTCAAAGGCCTACGGTTGCTTCATGAGTCCATGAAAATGCATCTTTCTTCAATAATGTTGTTAGAGGTGTTGTTATTCTCCCATAATTCTTAACAAACTTGCGATAATACCCTGTTAACCCGAGAAATCTATGAAACTACTTTATGGTTGTGGGGACTTTCCATTCCTTAATGGATATAATTTTGTTAAGGTCTACCTTAACACCCTCGTGAGATACAATATGACCCAGATATTCCACCTCTTGTACTCCAAATAAACATTTCGATGTTTTTGCATATAATTGTTTCTCCTCCAATAGTTTGAGCACCTTGTCAACATGTAAAAAGTGATCCTTCCAAGACCTACTGTAGATTAGTATATCATCAAAAAATACTAGCACAAATTTTCTAAGGAATGGTTTGAAAATGGAATTCATAAACCCTTGAAATGTAGAAGGTGCATTAGTAAGGCCAAAAGGCATGACCAAAAATTCATAATGACCCTCATGAGTTCGAAATGTTGTTTTCGGAATATCTTCAGTCTTCATTCTAATTTGATGATATCCTGAACAAAGATCTAACTTGGTAAAATAAATTTCTCCATGTAATTCATCCAATAATTCATCAATCATAGGAATGGGAAATTTATCTTTAATAGTGAGCTTATTGAGCTCCCTATAATCTTGACACATGCGCCATGATCCATCTTTCTTTTGCACCAATACTATTGGAGCAGAGAAAGAACTTTGAATAGGTTGAATTATACCAGCCTCTAACATTTCTGCAATCATACGTGCAATTTCACTCTTTTGGACATAAGGATATATGTAAGGCCTGATGTTTGGAGGAACACTTCCTGGAATCAAATGAATAGCATGATTATGATCACGAATAGGTGGGAGTCCTTTGGGAGTATCAAACACATTGGAATGATTTTCCAAGGCTTTTTGGAGATCTGGAGAAATAGATGATTTTGATGTTGGAACTTCTAGTGAGCATAATTATGCAATTACACCCTATTTTTCTTTCTTCAGAAGCTTTGTCATGAAATTAGAGCTTATTATCTTTCATGGCTTCCCTGTGATACCCCGTAATTTGATTTCCTTTCCTTCCAAAAAAAATTCAAGAAAATTTCTTGAAAATTAAAAGCTATCATCTCCAAAGATTTTAACCATTGTACTCCTAGTACAACATCAGCACCTCCCATTGGGATGGAAAGCATTGTACTATTCAATACATATTCCCCCATGGCTAGCTTGATATTATGGAATTTTCTAGAGCAATTTATAGTTCCCCCATTTGTAACCATCACTTGAAATTATGGTGCTGGGTATAGGAAACAATTCAATTCCTTGGCTACCTTACAATGAACAAAATTATGGGTACTACCCAAATCAATCAACACTATTATATTTTTCTTCTTGATATTTCCTTCTATCTTGAGAGTTTTAGGAGTGGTAATTCCTGCCAATGCATTACATGATATGGTCGGAATCATTTCTTCTTCTTCTAGGGTTCTTCCTGGTGTATATCCTCAACTTTTGAAGCTTCTTCTTCATTTTCTTCATCCTCTTCACAATCTATGTAAAATAATTTCTTCTCAGTGCACTTATGACCTTTAGTGTATTTTCTATCACAACTGTAGCAAAGCCCTTTTGCTCTTCTTTCCTCCAATTGTTGTGGTGTCAACCTTGTAGGTTGTGGAAGTGTAGGAGTAGCAACACTTCCATCTTTATAGATGTCAGTGGTAGGCTTCCTTGTCACCATAATTTTACATTTATTTTTTCTTGCCAACATGAATTCCTTCTCCAATGAATCAGGTTCCCAAACGCAAACTTCATGTTGGATGTTATCCTTTAAAGTCCCTATGAAGACATCAATCCTGTGTTCCTCTGGAATATCAGTTACCCTTATATTCAATTTTTGGAATTCCTCAATATGCTCCGCCACTGAACCCTTTTGTTTGAGATTTATCAATTGGCTAAAGAAGGTGTTGCTCTTTGTATCCTCATAATGTGCTATCATTTCCTCCGTAAAAATTTACCAAGTGATAATTTTGTTTCGGGAGAAAAGCCATCGATACCATACAAATGTATTTTGTTCTAAATGTAAAGTTGCAATGCGTACCTTTTGTGTGTTTTACACATTATTGAGATCAAAATATTACTCCATCTGTAGTATCCATGTTACGGGGTCTTTGCCATCAAACTTCCTCATATCCATATTTGGAATATGGTGGTTCTTCCATCCAACATTAGAGTTTATGAAATCACGATTAATATTTATTTTTTTCTCATCATGAGTTTCCTCTACTATATTTTCACCATTAGGAAACATTTCTTGTATCAACTTTGCCAAACCATCGATGTCTACTTTTAGATCATTCTTCATGTTTTCCATGTTGTCTTTCATTTTTTCATCTATCTTAGCTTCCATGTCATCCATCTTAGCTTCCAAACCATTCATATTAGCTTCCATGCCTTTCTTCAAACCATCCATCTTAGTTTCCACGTCTTTCTTCAAAACTTCCATTTCATTTTTTGTTGCTCTTTGCGATAGCGAAATTTGGTGCACTTGCTCTTGTAATTTTGATATCTCATGTTGTGTTTCTTTGGCTTCATGAGTCATAGTAGAGCCTTCTGAAGGCTTAATGGGTGTTGAATTATTTTTAGGGGGAATTTTAGAACCTAATACTGATATTTGTTCTTCAATATGCCCTTGGAATAAATTCAAACTAATTTTTTTTCAAACGAGACTTATGTAATTCAAAAAAAATACACACCTTTTTCTTGCTTTTGAAGAGCTTGATATTTCAACTGAATTATCTCTGTGATTTTGGATCTTAAATATCTAAAATTTTGCCCTAAGGTAGCCCTCTAAATCCTCTTTTGAATGCCACAGGTCTGACCTGATTTGGATTCTTCAAGGCAAAGTTATGTCCAATCTCCCACAATGACCTAATTATGGCCTCGTTCAGTAGAGTGAACTTGTATGACTTCACACGTGTCATTGTTTGCTCCTTTGGCTATGAAATTGATAGACTGGAAACTAAAGTCCATTTACTTCCAGCCACTATTTATAGAATTCCAATCCGATGCCCAGAGAGAGAGTTATGAATATTTTTCCATGATCACCTCTTTGAGATGAAATTCGGGAGCCTGAAAATTACCTAACATCCACATATCATATCTCCTAAAATATTGAGAACTAAGCTCTGAAATTTTGCTACGTTGTTCCTCAGGATTTCTTCTTCGTGCTCTAAAATTTTCAACTTCTGAACCTTCGTAGAAAAAAAGTTGTAGCGAAAATTCCATGATGACCTGTTTGGTGCAACGAAACCCTAGAATCCAAACCTCTGATACCAAATGTTGTGAAACCAGCTCCAAAAATAGAATAAAAGTGATATCAATGCCTTGGAAATAAGCCACTTCGAGGGGGAAACCTCTAATACATTACATTAATGAAAAATTCTTGGATGATACAAATGACAAAACCTCCTTTCTATATATAGGAGTCCATGGGGCCATAATGTAATCCTAGTGGGACCACAATGTAATCCTAGCCGACCTAACAATAATAATTTAAGGGCACAATAATAAAAATATGGGGGTTACAAGGGTACAACAATAACAATAATTGGGTTACACTAACAACAATAAGGAACTATACTAGTAATAGAAGGAGCTAACAAGGAATCAAAGGATATGACTGGAGGGTTTTCTTGAAGAAACCAAGCATGGACATTACTATCTTTAGGAAATGCATTCCTAGTTCTGCATTATAAAGTAAGTGGAGGAACTTTCTCTTATCATCCAGAAATTTGTTACTTGTGAAGGACAATTTAGTTGTGTGTTTTTCTACCATATAAGACTGTTGATGAATTTTCTTGATGAACATGAAATGAACCTTCCATATTTCTTATTAAATGGACTTAAGAAGATGTCAGGGAATGTCCAAAAGAGAATTTATTTCATAGAAAACACAATGTACCATCATGGGCTGGTAAAACTACTTGTCGAATTCCATCTTCAAAGTATAAGGGATACATGGGAAGCCTTTTTAGTTAGAAATAATTTTGAAGAGGAAAAATTAAACAGCCAAGTAGTAGCATAACTCAGAAGAAAAGAAAAATGGAGACACCATTGGAACAAGAGCCACAGTAACAACAAAATTTTTCAAAGGATGACATTCTAATTGCAGAAATTTTAAAGCAAATGGGTACAAAGGATGTTAGAAGAAAGAAAGCTAGCAACAAAGCAGAAGTTTTGTCTCAAAAAGAGAAGCATAAAACCCCAAAAATCCCTGTCAAGGGACTAAGAAGGAGTATCAGGCTTAAGACAGTGAAGGAAGTGTCCTCAAAGGATGTAGAACACATTGATTTAGAGTTTGATGAAACCATGGCAAATTCTCTGAGGGCATCACCACCTGCCTACATTTCACCGCCTCAAAGTCTAGAGCAAAGCATAGGTATTGATCTAGTACAACAGGAGATTTATGAATACATAGAATCACTGGAGAAAATAGAAGCAACCGATAAATCAGTTCACAATATAAATGAAGAGAAAGACCAATTTAATGAACCATAAGAACCTCCAATTCTCAATATTCTCATAAATGAAATCTTCGAACTGGAGACATTAAACAAGTATATTAAAAGTGAAAATCAATCTCTGAAAGCTCATAATGAAGTTCAAATTGCCAAAAGTGATAATATCCTCTTACATTTGAGTTTGTGGTACAAAAATAACAAGAAATTAAAGGAAGAAAACAGAGCCCTGAAGAGGAAAATCATTAACCTGAAATACAAAATCCTCATAAAGAAACCAAGGATGGAAGTAACAGGAAAAAGGGTAAAAAGGATGAAATTGGATGTGCTGGCAGAAGCATCTAAGGATATGTAGTGACTAAACATAAATGACAAAATTTTGTAGTTGTATAAGGACAAACAAAGCCTGCAGTATGGGGGAATGTAGAGTCTCATAATTGTTTTGTTTTGACACCCTTTTTGCATCATATCTTCCTTCTTTCCCTATCACTGTCAACTTAATAATGCAGCAAACACATGATTTTGGAAAGGTAAAGTATATGTGTGTCCTATTATTCATATTTATTAATATACATTATTGTTTCATTAAATATTACATTCAGCTACATGATTGATACAATTCTGCAGCTACTCCACAGATCCGCAGTTGCCTTCATTGTTAGCAGGGTTTATTTGCATCAAATCAGAAAAGGAGTACATGGATGGATAGAGGATGATCCCCTCGTGGATTTCCTCCTACTTATCTGAACCTATTCATCAAGAATACCAAGCATTCCTTGAGTCAAATATAGCATTCAACACGTTGCAGCGTCCAGGAACAGAATCCGGAAATAATATGACTGTGTCGATTTTCCTTTTCAATAACAAATCGACAGATAAGCGATATCTCATTTTTTATTTTAAGTTGTATAAGGATTCTAATAGAATATCCATAGGACTAGAATGCACATATGGTTGAGTGCATCCTATAAAAACATAAGAACTCTGTGTAATCGGGGCGCGCTAAATTTTCATTTCCTGAACATTTTGTTTGAATATTTTATGTTAATTTAAAGTTTCTTTTCGTGCAATTTGATGCATTGATATATTTGAGAACCTATTTCATTACGGAGGGCCCCACCAAGTAGACCAGGTCATTTTACTTTCAGTTTTTATGCATCTAAACTGAATTGCTAATTCGTAATTTAGTATATGCTTTTGATTCCTGCTTTATTTCCAATTATCAGTTTCAATAGTTCAGCGTTTTGATTGTGTTATTTTGTAGAACAATTCCTTGAATTCATTCTGTTATGCTTTATATAATTTAGTTCAATTTCTTTTTCATTTATATTTCAAACTAGAATTTACGATAAAATTTAGTTTAATTTTGTCTTCATAGCATTTAGACTTCATGTTTTCACAAGATTAGAATTGTATCATATTCCATGCTTTTTCAGAATTAGTTTTATTATTGCTGCAGCATAAAATACTAAAATCAACTTGATAAAAATATAATTGATTATTTCTTTTGAAAAGAGTCATATGTTAAACTATTCTTGAACTCGATTCAATGGAAAGTTATCATAGAAATAACATGTAACTTAGATGATAGAATTGCTTTAACAAAAATCACTAATCCATAGGAATTTAACACTGATTCATAAGTTCAAAAATTATAACAAAAACTCTAAAATTTCAAAACTCACTTTAAATGACAAAGACTTCTAACACATATTGTGCACTTGCGCTTCTGTAATATTCCCAATTTTCCATTAGTTAATTGGAATATTAGAGTTCTTACTTTTCTTAATTAAGTAAGTAAATAAGAGGGTGGAGGGACCCATAAACCCATAGATGAATAAAATCCACTTTTGATGTGTGTATGTGGATAATTTAGAAGTAGATCTGCATTATGGAGTAGTGGAGCAGCTTCTTAACGAAGGAAGAGTGGAGATCATGCAGCATCAATGATAAGATCATAAAGATCATGGAGGAAGTCAAATGAGATCATGGTGCGTTAAAAGTAAGATCATAGAGCACTAATGATGAAATAGTGGAGGAAGTGGTGCATCTAATGCACACATGATGGAGAGAGTGGGAATTAAATGCAGAGATGGTGGAGAACATGGAGAGACAACGCATTCTTCATGAAGGCTAGTGGCCACATGTGCAGCGCAGTTATGAGGTGGGCCAAGGCTATGGAAGGCTCAGAAGGCATAAAAGGGAGATGAAGATAGAAATAGAAGAAATATTTATATTTTGATATTTGATCTATTTAGATCTGGATTTTTCATTTGACATTTCTATGCACTCTTCAATTGTTCATCTAAATCTGCAGTGTTGTTTATCACACGGGTGTTTCAGAGAAAAAATCCCACCCTTACCCATGGGGAATTTGAGTGCCTACTCTGGGAAGGTTTCTTTGAGATGTCATACATCATTAGGCATTGGTGCCACATTCATCCCATCTCTACAACACATTCAGTCTTAGGAATTATGCATTTTTGCTTGAGGATTTGAGAGGAGGAGGTATTTCTTGGCATTTCAGCTAAGAAACCAGTGGAGGATTCATCCTTTCACCTTGTGCTTCAATATAAGTCTTCCCGAAACAGCATATTGATATCCGGCATTCAGGCCAACATTACACACCTCCATGCAACAGCAATTCCCCAAGGGATTACGGTGTCCAGTCATGTAAATCTATTGGAGGAGGGAAGTTTCCAGTATTTCAACTGGAAATCATGTGAGGGACCATCTCCTCACTTTGGGCATACTATTTTCATCATTCAGGAGCTAATTTGCAATATCTAGCATCAGGCTATAGAGTCTCCATCCTTGACAGTGCAGTTTTACTCAGTTGTTTTGTATTCAGCAGCTGCATTGAATGGAGGAGGAAGGAGGAGCTAGATCTTGATCTTCTAGCTTAAGGATATAGTGAAGGGATCAATCGTTCAAGCATTGAGATGATTATATGTCATTGCAGGCATCTATTCTTTAGTTCATGCTTTAGATCTGCATACCCAGCAGTCATATGTTGTAGGCCCTAAGAGGGTGATTTTCCAATATTGTCATATCTGGAAATCCTTTCTGGGTTATCTTGGGTATTCATCATAGAGCCTGGATCTTAAATCCCGGCATCATCTTAGCTCCAGAACTACCAGATCTACACTTCTATTTTCAGCCGGCAGTTGCAGTCCCGGTATTTGTAGCAGGGACAACACAGTATTACCTCTAATAGTCCAATAGTTATGCAGACCCTCTTGTGGGAGGACCTCTGGGTCATTCTAGCATGCTTGATTGGATTGAGTGTCTCATATTTTGAGCACTTTTGTACTTATTTATCCACCTCCATATAATATGGCTCAATTATTCTGTATATTTTTATGGTGTATTTAGATTATTTGTTCATTGTTGTAGTTTAAAGCAATTGTGTTTTTCTATTACTGCATTCTCCCTTTTGGGATATTACAGTGGTATCAGAGCATGATATTTGGCTCAGCTTGTGGGCACTTCATCTTTAACATCAAAAGAAGAAGCAAAAAGTAGAGATCTACAATGACGGAGCATTTAAGTTGTTTCACTCTTCTCTTTCGATCTATGCAAGATCTCTCCAAGGAGGTCAAACAAATGAAAAGAGAAAGGAAAAAGGAGGATCCAATAAGATTTCATAATGAGGAAGGTCCAAGCACTTCCTTTCAGCAGCAGAAACAACCGACAATGCAAAGATCTCCACAACATTCTACTAGATCCACTTTTTTTGAGAAGGAAGGTGAATGGTGTGAATATGGAGGAGACTTGGGGTACGAGACCCTAATTAAATATCTTTCCAAGTACAAATCATAACCTAGAGAACTCAAGGAGAATCTAACTCTCCAATAGTTTTTACAACTCAAAGAAGAAAGGAGATCCCGTAACAGCAATAGAAGAAAGAGGCATAGATTCTTCTTGATGCCAGGATTCTACTATAAAATAGATCCTTACATATAGTAGAGTGTTTATTTCGTTCAGTATGAAAATTCTCATCTAATTCTTCATTACAACTACATTTGATTCAGCTCAAAATATACATAAAGAAAACAAAACCAACACAAACCAATACTGGCATACAAGAATAACCAGAAAATTATAGATACAAACTAATTGCCCAAATATTACATTTGTGGGCCTCTCGGCTCTTGGCCTTTTCAAAACTCTCACACCATTCCACTCTCTCTATATATATTCCTCATTTTTTTTCATCCTCACACAATCCTCCTATTTATACATAATTATGAATTTATTTCAATCCATGATTTCCTCCACACAAATCTCAACCAAAATCTAAAATAGATTTATCCCTTTTTTGGACTCAACTAAGTCCCGTTTAAGGAATTCATAATCCCTAGATTATCTACCTAATTCAAATCCACTCATATCCTTAATTTATTAAAATGATATTTACAATAATCCTCACACTTACATTTTCCTCTCAATTTATTAAAAATGAGCATAATAATTGATAAAATAATTAAAAAGACATCACCCCCTATTTACACGATATTTTAATGAAAAATCAAGCAAGATGCTCCTGCATCAGGCTCCCCATTTATAGAAGTTTCCATAGACTCCTGTCTATGAGGTCTGTCGCTTTTCTATGATAATGCGATAGCCACAAGTCTTGATGACTTGCTCCCTCCTGGATTCTAAACTTTGTTCTGTCGCTGGTCCTTTAACGTATCAAATCCATTTTGTAATTCATCACTTACTCTGTCAATTGGATTCCATCGGTCTTTACAACAATTGCTTCTGCCAATTCCTCGGAGTAACTCCTCTTTTTTTGATTCTTTCATCTTCAATTGCGTTGAATACTCAACTTTCTGAAGTGAAGAATAATTAAGAATTTCTTCTTAAACATAACTATAGTCATTGATTGCTTTTATAGCAACAACTTTCTCGTCCGGTGTTGTACCTGCATTCATCAACAAACTATTAGTTTCAAAAATACAAGACCTTTCTGCCTCTTTTGATGCTTCAAGCACCAATCTCCCATCATTTACTTTCTATATTTCAAAAAATCTTGTTTTGAATTGCTGGTTGCTTTCATCTTTATCTTGCTGGTTCAATACTTATGTTTCCATTATGTCTCGAAAGACATAACTTTCTTGCTGCTCCTGATTTCTTGTCTCATATCCAAATACTTTCTGCTCAATTTCTCTGATTTCAACCTCATATTTATTTATGTTTCCTTCTATATCTACAGCCATATTATCATTTGAAAAGTTATAACATTCACTCAATTCTATAAATGTTAAAAACATTTCATCTTTATCATGCACAGTAACTACAATCTCTTCTGTATCACGTTCTGCAAGATTCATCTCCCCTTCAAGTTCCTTAAGCCACCGTTCCAAGAACTATATTTCAATGTGAAATATTTCCAACATTTCACCACAACCTTCATTCCAAGCTTCATTCTTCTTCTGGAAATCTTCTTGAGTTATCCTGTTGTCTATATCATCACATTGAAAAATTTTGTTATCAATTTCATTAAACAAATTCATTTGTTTACCTCCTTGGAATATCACTTCGGCATTTTCATTATGCTTATGCTCCATAACAGCTTCAACTAGCTATTTTACACCAAACAAGAATTCATTTATGATTTCTTCCTGCTGCAACAAATCAGTACCTTCCTCCTCTGAAAATAATTCTCCTTCATACTTCACCTTAAGAGTTTCATTCATCTCTGTGACAGTTTCACCATACTCTCTGTAATCACTCCAGTAAATTCTTAAGTTGTGGGATTTTGGTTTTTAGTCAAAGAATACTAGAGGTAACCACAAACCTACTTCAAACTCTAGGATCTAGCCTTCCTAGGGTTCAGAGAGGGCTCTCTCTTTCAAGTTTAACTTTGTTTTAATTTATGAATATTAGGCTAGCTATTAAAGTGCAATTTTGGTTTGGTTTTGTTGGAGTTGTTACACCATTTTTTGGTCATCTAACCTTCTATTATTAGATGGACCCAAGTACACCATGTAAGACCAGTTTTACCCCAAGTAAAACTGCTTTCACTATGTTAATTAAGGAAACCCCAAAAGGAATAATTAATTAAACCATAATTTAATTATTATTCCCAATCATGTTTAACCCAAAAACAAAGAAATTAATGAGATACACCCATAGTTATCTTATTATTTTCTAGGAATAATTATTTAAATAATATTCCTTGTTAAATATGACCAAATCAACTAATTAATCAAATAAATCATTATTTATTTGATTATATTCCAACCACTTCCTTAAAAAGATAAATAAATCATTTATTTATTTATTTTTCACTAATCAAGGGATTTGACCTAAGTCAAACACCCTTTCCCTCCAACAAATAATAATAAAATATTCCATAGAGGTGGATCTAGATGTGATTAACATTATTTTAATCATGCACCAAGATCTAGAAGGACCCAATATTTTGTTATAAATAGGAGTGTTTTCCCCATCATTCTTCACCTTTTGTTGCATACTAGATCACTCTGGATCTATACACTCGGTCTCATTTTCTGCCATTGTTGCTCCCATTGAGCTCTACCTTCTACATTGGGTTTTCTACATCTACAAGAGAGAGAAAGCTTAGATCTGAAGTGCTGAGGACTACAAAGAACTCATCCCATTGAGGAGATCTGGATACACCTTCTTGTTTCCTCCCAGGTGCCCTGTAATATAAAAATTCATTCAAAAATCGTGTTCTTGTCTTGTCTGTTGGATGCATGGAGCAAACTCTTTACTTTACCGCTTAATGTCTTTCCATTTATAGATCTGTTTGTTGCAGCACTTTAACCACTAATTGCAGATCTGAAGATGTTTTGCAGCCATTATTGTTGTTAGGGCTATTAGTTATGCGTAGCTAAAGTGGTTCTTTTTCGTACACTTCGACGAAGAATTCATACTAACAAATGGCGACTCCACACGGGTTTTAAATTACGACCGCCGTCGTTTTTCATTTTCCTGCATATCCAGCTACTTCAGGCCCTAGGGCTTCTTTTCAGCTGCTTAGTTTTCCTCTTTTTATGTCATTTTTCTCACATAAAACCCTAAAAACTCCAAATTTCTAACTTCCGTGTGTTTCTGGCCCTATTGCGCAGGTAAGCGACACCAGCCGCACCTGAGACGACAACTTTTCTGAAAATCTGCCGCCGAGACAACCGGAACGGGGGGTCGCACTTTTTGGCCCTAAAAAAAAAAAAAAAAAAACCCGCGACCTGCCTTTTTTCCAGTTTTTTTTCTGCAATTTTTCTAGGTTCTGCTGCAGCTTCTGCCAGGGTTTTCCAGCCTCTGTCTCAGCCCGCCTTGACCAAGATCTGATCTGTTTTTACTCATCTAAGTGGGAACCCAGCCCCTTAGGGCTTTAGTACCCTCCACTTTTTGTGGAAGAGTTTCTGCTGTTTCAGCCGTCGGTTTCAGAGCTTCAGCCCCCTCTTTTTCCAGATCTGTGACCTCACTTCCAGATCCTTTGAAATCAGCCTCTTTTCCTTTCAAATCACCTCTTGTCGTTTTGTTTGGACCTCCTCTCAAGGCCTCTGCCTTGCCCCCCCCCGGTTTTTTGCTGATTTCCCTTTTTCCAGCCACCTTGCCTCTGTCTCTTGGCTGTGATCTGCACCCCTTGTCTGCAGCTTTATCCTCCAGATCTCTGTCCCCTTTGACCCTAGATCTGTCGAGCGTCCTTTGTGTGTGTTTCCATAGTTTTTCCCTTTCTTTTCAGCATAGTTGTGAGAGACCCACCTTCTGGGGTTAGATAGATGCATATGTAGCTGTTATTTCTTTGTTATTTTAGCATTTTATTCTGTTCTCTGTAAGTTTATTTTCAGCTACACAACACACTTTTTCTTGCTCTCAACAACGGAAAGGGTTTAAAAATTAAAATTAACGCACGCCACACACCGACCCTAAGTGAAGAAGCGCCTGGTTAACACCGCCCGGCAAAGACTCTAAAATCAATTGTCACTGCACCTTTTCTGCCCTTGACCGTAATTGATTATGTCCCCTTGTTGCCCCTATCGGTTTCCTTCTTCCTGTCATCATTGCGCCCCCAAGGCGCCTTTCCCGGAGACTTCTTGGCCTTCACCCTCAGTTTCCGGTTGATCGACCTGCTCCGCACCGCCGTCGTCGAGCCAGTCCACCTTCGAGTCCGCACTCCGACTCCTCTCCCGATTCATCGGGTCCCCCTTCTCCTTCCGGTTCTCCCCCTTTTACCTTCACCATGTCCGGATCAGGGCCTAATGCTAGCGGTTCTCCCGGCCCCAATGCCGGCCCTACTTCTAGCGGAACTGTCACAACCACTACTCCGGCCACCCCTGTGCTGCCGTACATTGCAGGCCTCAGCCTCCCCGATTTCCATCAGTTGATTAATGACCCCATTCACCATAATACTACCCGGCCCGCTATGCCCACCAAGCTACCCTCTGATATCCCTAAGTTTGAGGGCCTTAATGGCGAAGACCCAACCAATCACGTCCGGTCTTTCCACATGTGGTGTTCCTCCAACTCCATTACCGATGACTCCATCCGTCTTCGTTTGTTCCAACGCACGCTTACCCGCGAAGCTTCTAAATGGTATGTCGAACAGGCCACTTCCTCCCATACCACGTTCGAGACTCTTGCCCAAGCCTTCTTGTCGTACTTCCAGCTCCCTCTCCGATACGACACCGGTACGGAGCTCTTGACTTCATTTAAGCAATCCTCTTCCACACGCCTTTCTGCCCATGTTCAGGAATGGCGACGAAGACGGAGCTTATGTCGAGCCCCTCCCTTTGAAGATCGGGTTTACATGGACTGGTTCCTTCGCACCCTCCCGTCTCCCATCGGCAAAGATGTCGCCTCTCACTTTCCTCAATCCGAAGAAGCCGCCCTCCAAATAGCTTTAAAATATGACCTGATCTACGCTCAATCTGGTTATGTTTATACCGTTCTTCCTGACATCCCCAGGCCCGGTGGCGCTAACGCCCCGGGGGCATCTCATTCCGCCAACGGTATTGTTGGATCTCTTTCCCACCCACCGTGCCCAACCCCCGCTACCTCAATGTCGCCCAACCCAACCCTTACTTTTATCCACAAATTTCGGTGCGCCAGCCTCCTCCGTTAAAGATATGCGCTTCCGCCTCCCTTGCTTCCTCACCACCTGCAACAGCCCGTACAACCCCCTCCAGGGCAAGTATTTGCACAGCAGGGTGCGTTTATTCCCCCTTCTTCTCAAAGAAGGCGGAGAGGCAACCAGAACCCATCTGCCCCCCGTAACCGAGGACCCAATTCTGGTATGGACCCTAACACTAGCAACCAGCCTCAGGGCATCCCGCCCAGGCCGGACAGGCCGCTTCGCACAAACAAGCCCTATTCGTGTTGCGGTGTTTACGGTCACCACACTCACGATTGTCCTCTCTTACCCCAGATGCGACAGATGTGGGAGTCTCAAGCCACATTGCGCGGACAACACGCCTCCCCTCACGCTCCTCCTAATGTGGCCACTACCCAGCCAGCTGTGTTCACTGATCCTTTCCCTCAACAGAGATTCGTGGCTACCCAATCCCCCGACAGCCATGTAGCCCCCCCCTCGTCCATTTCTGGTTCCTCTGACTACCAGATCCTTATGATGCGCTCCGATCCTTCCCCTTCCGTCGACCTTCACCTTCAAACTCGGTCTCGCCAGTACCCCAAGCCTCCTGCTCAGTCTGCCCCCGAGCCTCCATCTTCAGGTTCTACAGAGCCTCTTTCGACATCCAGTGGCCCCTTACACATCCCTCAACCCAAAGTTGAGGTTCATCCAAAGATTCCAAAGGGACCATTACGCCGAAATGCTGCTTCCGGTCGAGCCGCTCAATCGTACAATATAGTAGATGATTTGGCACAATCCCCTGCTGCCATTTCCACACTGGAACTCCTCCAGTCGTGCCCTTCTCAAAAGAAGGCTCTACTATCTGCCGTGGGCGCTGTTGATCCTGCCGATGACCAAATGATTGTTTTCGACGCCACTCAATCGGACCACCCTCCTCTTCCTCCTTCCGTTGCTTTCCAAATCCCAGTCAAAATCCGGAACGCCACTGTATCCCGGTGTATAATTGATGAGGGGGCATCCACCTGTGTGATGTCCGCTTCGATTTGGAAACAACTCGGATCCCCTGAGCTGGCCCCTTCCACGATCACCCTTCGAGCGTGGGACGGTCATGCCTCCCAGCCTATTGGCCTGTTTCGTAACTGTCCCATCACCCTCGCCGGTAAGACCGTTTGCGTTGATGTCGAAGTCATTGATGCCCCTCTAGACTACAACATCCTATTGGGGCGAAGCTACACCTACGCCATGTCTGCTGTCCCATCCGCGGTTTTCCGCAAGATGTCTTTCCCACACAATGGGAAGATAGTCACTATTGACCAGCTATCTTATCATGAGCCGCCATCTCAGACCTCCTCCGAGACGACCATCTCTTCTGTAACCAACAAGCAAACCGTCGATTCCTTGACCAGTGTCTCCCCCGGCGTTTATAAAGATTCCACCCTGCTTGGAACTTTTCCTCACCTTCCCCCCCCTCCTATTACGGATCCCAGCTTGTCGAATATTTGCATGATGCAATCGTCTCAGGCTGCCCATAAACGGCCTGCCTCAGCTAGTCCGCACCCTCCCCCCGCCCTCCGCAACCCGCTCCTAGCCATTCATCTCCGCCAGCCGGACCTCCTCCTTCCGGCCCTCCCCCTACAGCTGGTATCCCCGAACCTCTTTATCCTCCAGGCTCGGTCCCCCCCGGCCTTAACCATCTTGGAACCGTACCTCCTGGTCACTACCCTGCTGGACAGATCCCCTTCTTGGCTCCCCCTCCTGGAGTATATTCCGTCCCCGTCATGGCCACCCTCTCTCTCCCTAACTTGACCTTGGGCATTCCGGTCTGGTACCTTGACCCCCCAGCCGCCACCCCCCCTGGTCACCCCAAACCTTATATGGCTTTGACACCGGTTCAACCGATCCCCCTCGCTTCCTCCATAGCCACTGTGCCCCCAGCACCTCCACAGGACCCTTCTCCTGTTGTGACGGCTCCCGGGAAGACCGGCAAAGCCCGAAGGGGGGAAACCCATCACGATCCGGCCCCCCCGACATCCCTTACCCCCCCACGACCACCAAAGCCCCCCATTCGATGCGCTTTGTGTGATGTCGTCGGTCATGCCACTCACATGTGTCCTGAATTGCCCCACCTCAAGCTTCTGGTCAACGAGACATCCCCCGACTCTGATCTCCCAGAAGTCCATGTCACTATCCCCGACTCCCTCCCAAAACTCAAACACTTGCGCACAAATCACCCTTGTGCCTTGTGCGATTTTCACGGCCATTACACCCACCTCTGTCCCCGCCTTGACGAGTACCGTTCCTCCTTGGACTTGTACCGCCAATTCAAGGCCGCTTCGATCGGACCAGAGGACATTCACATTCCGCCTCCCGCTTTTAAGCCAACGGAGCTCTCAGTCACCATTTGTACCTGTCATCATCCATGAGACCATTGGGGAAAGTTCCATCTGAATCCTCCCCTGTTGTTTTGCTTGACCTTCCTTCAGCGGTCATCTTGGGCTCAACATCGGTAGATCCGTTATCTACTTACTCTTCGGTCACCCATTGTGACGATGCGCATGTGAACCTCTCTTCTTATGATGATGATTCAGGCCACTTCACCATGTCAGGTGGTTCTTCTTCCACCAGTCACCCCATCTTATATCACGATGCCGACATTATGGAAGAAATTCCCACCCCTGACTTTATCTATTCCCCCTTACATCGAACCCATGCGTTGACACCACATCCACCTTGTGGCCATTACATCAACACCCAATGTTTGGGTAAGGGGGCACCCACATTTGAGAGACCACGAGACGCCATTCTCCACCGCTCTCCTAGTGTATCTGGTTGTGTTGACTCTAGACCCAGTATTCTTCCACATTTAGAAGAACCTCTAGAGTCCCATATCACTTCAGATCACTCTCGGGACGATACCCCTTATCGTTCCCTCATCTTACATCAGCAACCCAGTCTCTTAGACATTATTGTTGACCAACCTATAGCTTTTCTACGAGAGCATCAATTCATTATCTCCAAATCTTCCTTTTGGGATAGTGACACCAGGTATGCCAATTCGGAAACTTAAAGTCCATTTGATCCCTATATGCAGTACCAAAAGAGATTGGCAATCCTCCATTTCCTTTCTCAAACTGCATAACCATAACCAGAACAAATGGCACACCACATCATTAAAATGTGTTTAGATTCCCATTTTTCTAGATACATTTTGGCATGACCACACCATGCTTGGGGGCACCTCTGCCCCCCAACCATAACCCTCCTCACCTCGTTTTCGGAGAGGAGGTTGTCTTACCAATCGAGTGTGAAAATTCCTTCTCTACAACTAGCTGTTGAACTTCTCCCTGACACCCCACCGCTAGAACAATGACTTATCATGCTTGAGCGTGCCTCCGAAGACCGCCGTGTTGCCTTGCAAACCATGGAAGCGGCCAAAAAACGCACCAAAGCTCAGTATGACCGAAAAGTCCAACCTCGCACTTTTCGCGAAGGCGACCTTGTTCTAGTATATGACCAGGCCCATGATGTCCGAGGTCATGAGAAGTTTGACTCATTATGGCTAGGCCCTTACATCATTTGTAAGGATTTGTAAGGATAGCCAGCATCTGTTTTTTCATTTTTCCTACTTCACCAGCATCCAACTCCCAGCCATAAAACAGCACCAAACCCCCCTCATCTCCCAGGTCGCAGTTTTCTGCCATTTTCTGGACCAGGTCGCACTTGTTGCCCTAATACCTGCGTCCTGGGTCGTACTTTTTGCCCCAAAAAAGTGCGACCCGGCCATAGAGATGAAGGAGGGGCTGTTTCTGGGGGTTTTGGGCCCTCAACTGCAAATGTAATCCATAAAAATGCAAGAGCAAGGTTAGGCCTCTCGCCTCCAACTGACAGATCTCGAATCCAATGCTCGGTTTGTCCGCTACGTTCGCCGCAAGATTTAGGGCCTTCTCTCCTCTCCACATTCACCACAACAACAATAGCAAATGAATGATTTTGGAGGGAAAACCGCCTCATTAAAAAAGAACCCCTGTTTCTTCTTTCGACTGCTGCGACCACACCGTAGCCCCGTTCGATGAACCGTCAGCACCGCTGGATAGATCTCACCGAGCTCTCAAATGGGTTTTACTTAGTTTTTGGTGATTTGATACTTCACCCGGACACTTTTTTCCACGAAGGGTCACTTCACCGCTCCTTAAAATCGAATTTCCTCACTTACGACACTTGTACTTGGGGCACCATATCGCCCCCTTACTTGCCCATGTTCGTGTTGATTTTTGTCATGAGTGCCCAATTTGTACTCATGTTTCTATGACCCCCCATTGGGGCCTTTACTGTGTGGCAGCACTATACAGTCGCCCTTGTTTAGAGCATCCAAGTCGAGTCATCATTGCATTTCATGGAGTCTACCCTGCGTCCTTTTACACCCCACTATAGCCCTCCATCCTTCTTTGCTTGGTTCCTCTCTTGTGTCGCATATCATGACCTTCAGCCTCACTATCCCCTGTCCCTTTCGATATTGTGTCAGTCGCTGCCTTGTCATTTATGCCCTTTATTCTCTAACAAGGGAAGTCGTCCATTCGCCACTCCATCCTTCCCATTTCCACTATCATCATTAGTGTCAGTCTGTCCGTCGCTCTATTGTTCTTCTCTCGTGCCTTAGTTGAGGATCTCTCATTGCCTCACCTACGGCGGACCTCCTTCTGTCTACATCAGCACATTTATTCCAGAAGCAAGGTCTAGAGGGCGGTGTACCTTGGTTCCAGCTTCCACTCTTGTTCGGTGCCTCGGATCAGGCAGGGGGATCTCTCACTTCCCTTTGACTTGATTACTTCTCCAGCTCCTTTCAGCATGATCGCGATGAGTATATTGGACAGTCCAGTGACCCAGCAGCAGCTCTTGATGATTCCCGGCCGTGTGTGAGATGTCTCAGCCCTCATGAGGGGGTGGCCCTGCAGGTAGCCCCCCACATGCCCGGATGACCTCTTCATTGCAGCCTTTGATGCCGCTCCAGATTTTGATGATGTTGGCTTTAGCCACTTGCAGCACCTCTATGATTTGCATGTATCAGTCAGATTTTGTGAGCCCTTCCCCATTTACAGGGGCATTTGGGTTGTATTTATCTCATGTACTCAGATATTATTGTACTAGTCCTGGCTATTATCCCAGGCACAGCATGTATGTGAGACTCTTCATTGTATTATTATCTGGCTCTTGACTGTGCCAGCTGTACTCTATGGTTCGGTCCCTTGTTTACTGGACACACTATTCTTTTGTACTTTGTCTCGGCGGGCATAGGTATGCCTCCCCCGCCGCCTTCAGCACAGGTACCCTCTCATAAAAAGAGACTTGTTGCACCTGCGAGTCTCGTCTCCTTAGGGTCTAGTCCTTCAGCACACTATCTACCTCACACTTCTCTCTCTGACACCCCTTTTGTTGTCTAGTGATTGTGTTCTTACAACGTACTTCGGTCATACGATTTGCTCCTGACACTCGCACGCTGGGGGGCAATCTGTTACACCATTTTTTAGTCATCTAACCTTTCATCATTAGATGGACCCAAGTACACCATGTAAGACCAGTTTTACCCCAAGTAAAACTGCTTTCACTATGTTAATTAGGAAACCCCAAAAGGAATAATTAATTAAACCATAATTTAATTATTATTCCCAATCATGTTTAACCCAAAAACAAAGAAATTAATGAGATAAACCCATAGTTATCTTATTATTTTCTAGGAATAATTATTTAAATAATATTCCTTGTTAAATATGACCAAATCAACCACCATTAATCAACTAAATCATTATTTATTTAATTATATCCCAACCACTTCCTTAAAAAGATAAATAAATCATTTATTTATTTATTTTTCACTAATCAAGGGATTTGACCCAAGTCAAACACCCTTTCCCTCCAACAAATAATAATAAAACATTCCATAGAGGTGGATCTAGATTTGGTTAACATTATTTTAATCATGCACCAAGATCTAGAATGACCCAATATTTTGTTATAAATAGGAGGGTTTTCCCCTTCATTCTTCACCTTTTGTTGCATACTAGATCACTCCGGATCTATACACTTGGTCTCATTTTCTGCCATTTTTGCTCCCATTGAGCTCTACCTTCTACATTGGGTTTTCTACATCTACAAGAGAGAGAAAGCTTAGATCTGAAGTGCTGAGGACTACAAAGAACCCATCCCCTTGAGGAGATCTGGATACACCTTCTTGTTTCCTCCCAGGTGCCCTGTAATATAAAAATTCATTCAAAAATCGTGTTCTTGTCTTGTCTGTTGGATGCATGGAGCAAACTCTTTACTTTATTGCTTAATGTCTTTCCATTTATAGATCTGTTTGTTGCAGCACTTTAACTACTAATTGCAGATCTGAAGATGTTTTGCAGCCATTATTGTTGTTAGGGCTATTAGTTATGCGTAGCTAAAGTGGTTCTTTTTCGTACACTTCGACGAAGAATTCATACTAACAGGAGTTGGTGGGAAATTTTCACTTGGAGGGTAGATAGAGGGAAATATACTTGTCCATTGGGCTATGGAGTCTAATTCAAGCTAATCAAGGCCTAAGAGGTCAAATGTCTGCAGGGCAAGATAGATAACCCTTGGAGATCTTGGGAAAATTGGTTTTTGAGATGGTATGATCGGGATAAAGCACACTTAAGAATCCTTAAATCTAGAAAAGGGAAGTAGAAGATAGAGGTTAAACGGGAGAGGGAGCAATTAAGGGTTCCCTACACCGGAAATCAGAAGAAAACAAAGAAATGATAACTAGTTAAAAACAGGGTGCTATTAACATGTCCTGTAGTAATACTCCTAGTTATACATTCAGATTTAGATTTAAAACACAGATGCATGCATGTAACAAAAGAAGATAACAATGACAAGTTTAAGAGAGTACTTCACTCCAGATAGCTTATCACAGGGATCCTGAATTATGATGCCAAATAGTTGATCCAGTCTGCTACTCAAAATTGAAATCCAAAGCCTTCAAGTCAACAAAATATCTATAGTAATCTCTAGCAATTTTATTCCACACAAAAATACTTCAAAAGAGTGAAGTACTTATACATAATTTTTGACAAAATATCCTAGATGAATTCTAGGAATTAACTTAGGAACATAAAATATCTTACAACAATAATAGTGACATCTTACTTAACAAATCAGCAAGTTGTCATATTTTATTCAAAATAAATAGAAACTTTTTTAAGATAAGAAGCAGTTGGCTGCTTATGTGTCCTCTTTGCTGGCCTTTTAGATATTTTTCAGAATCTAACTTGTCTTCACTAATACTCTTTCTCACTGATACTCTTTCATTTCGGATACTCTTTAACTTCAGTGAAATTGCTTTACTGTTGTAAAATCTGTTTTGACAGTGAAACAGTAAACATATTTTTTCTTCTTCATTTGTTTGCCTTTCATTCTTCATAGCAAATCAGTCAATGCTTGCCAATCCTCACTTTTAGGAATTTGAATATTTTTGAGTTCCTAAAATTCTCATCAGCCTCAGTGTACCTAGCAAATGTGGGCTTGATGACAAATAAGTGCTTGATTTCATACTGCAAATAAAACAAATCTTCAAAACTTTTTAATAATACCTTTCATGTGGGAATACCTTGACCTGTTGGCTTGTTCACCTGCTCCTTGGCATGTTCTCTTATCTTATTTTCATAATCATTTTGAGGCATTAACTTGTCATTAATAACCATGATATCAGGAAGTCCCTTTTGCCTTAAATTGGTGATTTAACCATGAATCTGGTTATAGCAGTATTCATTCTTCACATTTCTCTTCAAGCTGCCTTATCAAATTTCTTTTGGTGGTAACTTTCCTAATTTCTAGGATAGTTGTTGTACTCTCATTGATCTTTAATTCTTCAAGCTCCTGTCTATTCTTGTTGTTGAGGAAATTGATTAACCTAACAGCTTGTTCTGGTTTACAACTAAATCAGCTTGTGTCTTTTGGATCTCTGCTTGGGCTGCTAATAATAACTCTCTTTGCTCAAAAATTACCTGAATTGAGGGTCATACATCATGGATGGCTTCAATTACATTATTCCATAGGTAATTTTTAATATATGATATCTGATCCTTGAGAGTTAATTCTTTTTGGAGTTTCTTTACCTCTTCACTCAATTTGTGGGCATTTTGTTCATGTATTTTGGCATCTATCTGAGTTGATTTGTTTGTCTTCTCAATATTTTCAATTATCTTTATCAATCTATTGATTTCATTTGTCTTCAAGGACATCTCTTCCATTGCTTTTACTAGCTAACTGCTTTCATCTGTAGGTGGCAACACTGTTGTAGAGGATTCAGTTACTGAAGTTGTGAAGAAGTCACTGGCACTGCAGTGGTCAGTGGCTCTTTGGGTGTCAAATTTTCTCCTAAATTTGAAGGCACTACTACAGTAATGACTAGGATAACTGTGGGAATCACTGCTTCTTTTACTGTCTCCTTTTCTTGGACAAGTTGGTCCATTTGTACTTCCATTTCCTTAATTTGAGATTTCAGTTGAAGTATCAAACTCATCATTTCATCTTTTTCCTTTTGATCCTGTAAAAATTCCTTTGTCTGAGGATGCTCACCTTGAGGAAGCTTGAGTTGTTTTCTCAAGGTAGCTATGTCCTCATTTTTCTTTTTAACCAATGCTTCTGTTGCTTTGATGTTTGTAGGATCATATCCTACCTATAATACTAAATCTTCTAAGGCCTTTATCCTTAGATCATTTGCATATAATGAAGCTTTATCCATCTTCATTTGATCTTTCATATTAGAGATGGTATTTTGAAGCCTATGAGCACTCATAGCTTTTGTTGTGACTGTGGAATAGAGCATCTCTGAGGTTTCCCTATGAAACTCAATCTGATCCAATTCATGGATTTTGTCTATAGCTACTTCCATATCAACTTTTTTATAGTCAGCAGCTATCTTTGGCACTGATACTGTGGGTTTTAATACTGACATAATAAATTTTTTAGTTGAATAATCAAACGCTAATAGGAATTTGTTTTGATTATCTGGCTTTTGCTTCAAAAACTGAGAATATATTTCAGTTTTGATTTCCTCATTCTTCAATTTGATTTGCCTGTATTTCTCCTTAATATCTAAATCCTTCTCCTCAGCTGAATGTGAGGAAGAAGCCTCCATACTTTGTTTCCTTTCCATTAACTGAGCATCTTCATTATTCAATTGTTCTTGATTTTGATTTGGCTCACTCATCATTACAGTGGCTACATTGGTCTCTGGCTTTTCAGTGTTGGTATTCAAGGATTGTGTTTCTTCAACATCTATTGTTACTTTACCTTTAGATACGGTATCCAGTTTTTTCCTCTTGTTGTAAATGATTTTAAACTTTGCTTATGTTGTGGTATCTGCAATATAAGCTCCTTCTTCTCTGATTCTCTTAGTGGATGTCTCTAGCTGTTTGGCAATTTCCAAAGTGTCACTAGTATTCCTTTGGTTAACTGCCTCTGTTAAAGTGTTTTCAACCCACTCAATTTGATTAGCAAACTTCTCTATTTCTCGCTTTGACTCATGGATAAAGGGTGTCAATTTACATTTTACCCTTAGTTTACTTAAGATCCCTTGTGGATCATAATTCCATGGGAAGCTTTCTTCTAATTTATATTCCAGTAGTTGACTTGCTGCTTCCTTTTCTGCATCTCTGTGATTACATATAAAAGGCCCAATTTGATTTTTTAGTTTGAATTGGGTCTTCTTTTTGGCTGCCATGAAATTAATTGAACCTGAATTTAGGATCTGCCTAATGTACTCTAAAGAAAATATCCTCATTGATGGATGCTTAGGTAACTTGTAAGGCAACAAGTTAGAACCAAAAACTCTGATTTCAATGAATTTCTCATATAAATACCAATCACCTACATTGCTCTACTCTGATAGCTGCAATATTTTCTTCATTTCCTCACTGATTCTAGGTTGCTCTGTTTTTGTCAAGATGGTGATCAATGGATGTAAAAACAACTTTGCAAACTCTGAATAATTGAATTTTGTATCTTCTTTTCTGAGCATAGATGTCCAAAAGATAACTGATAAAGGTTTTCCTTCTATATCAAACTTTTGAAGTGAAATTGGAAAGCTCTCTTATTGAAATAATAGAAACAAGTGGAACAGATAGGAGGTATATCTGAATACTCCTACCAGCTGCAAATTATTCAATTGATAGTGAATACTATCAGCAATGAAACCAGCATAGTCAAATATAACTGAAGGTGGCTGACCTGGAGAAAAGGTGGACAAAAATCCCAAGATAGATTCATCAGTGTGCTCATTGGTGAAATACCCAAGTATGAAGGAAAGCATGGAGATTACATGCCTTAAACCTTCAGGGAACTTGGCAGTTGAATATGGAGGGTTTAACTTGGGAATTTCAACATGCAAGGGCATAAAGGTTTGAAAAATCATAAACCTTTTAGGGAAATCTAAGCCAATGTATAGCTTAGTGAGGGCTTCAATAGAAAAATGTACTGCTTAGGGGTCTGGTTGAAGTTGCAGCATTTGGTTTATTGACTCTGTAGTGATGGTAAATAGGACCTCTTTATTTGCATTCACAATAGCTCTTTGTTCAGGAATGTAGTACTGGTGGCATAATCTGATAATTTCTTAACAAGGGTGAGTCAGGGGGACTACATATTTGGATAAATTGGATTCCCAAATATGAACTTCTTCATGATCATCTAAGGATTTTTTAAAACACCAGTTGTGGATATCTAAAAAATTGAATTCAACTATAGGATCAGCTATTTTTTAGTCAATATCAGCTAGGGGAATATGCTCAATATCAACAACTGGGGGTTGTAATGGGTTGACTACAATTGCTGTATTTGGAGTCATGGCAGGAGTAGGTTTAGGAGTTTTAGAACCTTCAGGCTTGTTTACACTCTGTTTTTTAGGCATTTTGATTGGCTTCTACAAGTTTAAACTGTTTGCAGAGACAATTTTACTATAACAAAGGTTTGATTGGGAAAATTTAGAAAAATAGAATGTCCTTCTGGATTTTATTCTCAATTAGGTTTCTCAAATAAGTTCTAAGGCTTTAAAAACTGGCATAAAACAGAAAACAGGGGTTTTCTGAGTTTTTCGACTGAAAAATGGGCTAAAACTATGTTGAAAAAGGATTTACAGAAGATTAGGGCACCTGCAGAGGATTTCTGGCCTTTTATAACTTTGAAATTGATCATTAAATATGCAAAATTGATAAATTTCCTTGAAAATACCACGCGACAAACAACTAGGGTTTCTGGAAAAAATTTGCCATAGTTTGGCCTGTTTCTGGGACTTTTGGGCAATTGGATTTAATCAATTTCTTAATTTTAGAATGTTTCTCTTTCTTTTAAAAGGTTTTTAAATTTGACTGCAGGTTTAAAACTCAGAAGAATACCTGTTTGAATGCAGGTATTAGATTTGAAAAGGTTTCTTTAGTCTTTGGTCGAATTGATGGCTTTCAGCTATTGAATTGGAGCAGGTGCGGCTCCTTAGCAGTTTTATAGGTTTCTTTTGGTGGATTCGGAGGTTCTGGGCATAAAAATGGGTATCAGGGGCTTTCACAGGTTTATACATTCAGGAAAGCAAAAATAATGGTTAAACGTGACAGATAAATGAATTAATGCATTTACCAAGGTTTTATTAAAATGTATGAATTTGCATTGATCAGCATTGAATGCGAGTCGCGATCAGGCAGGAAGGTGGTTTCGGAAATTCAAAAAATGGAAAACCGGTGGTATCGCATGGAGTTTTAGTGGTAAATGGTTTTAATCAAAACCCACGCGATCCAATGATGAGAGGCCACATGGAAGGGAAGGGTCGATGGGAAACCATCCATTTCGCATGGCTTTTTCATTGGGGTGGTCGTGCATCTAATCTATGCAATATCAAACATCGACCATCAGATCAAAAGGTTTGAAGCGAACAGTCGCGATTATGTCGAGAGTTGCATTTAAAAGTAATGGTGTGACCAGGGTGGATCAAATGTAGCGGAAGGGTTTATAATGCATTTAAACCTTTATGATATAACTGAGGGTTAAAGGTTTAAAACATATAATACAAGGCTTTAATAAAATGTATATGGGAGTGGGCTTTATACATAAGTGGTTATGGTTTAATATGTGGCGGGGGCTTATGATAAGTTTAAACCTTTATAATATGGCCAAGGGGTAAATGATATAAAAAATATATGAAATTTTTTAATGACGGTATATGCAGATTTAATCAGTTTTTTTTTTTAATGTTTTTAATGTTTTTAATAAAACATAAGCAGGCGGGTTTATATATTGTATTTATATAGTTTTCAACCATTTTGATAGTTTAAAAAACTATAGGAGCAGGATACATTAGAATAATGATAATTTTTTAGACCAAAGGGCTTTATATTTTGGGTTTTTCATTTACGCACATGGGATAATAGACTTTGGTCTAAATGTTATAATAGTGGGTTTTTTGGGATATTTAGATATAATGGAATTAATAACTATGGGAAGGTATTCCTTAGGGATTTAATAAAAGTAAGTTAAAGTTTAATATGAAAGGGTAGTGTACTAAAAAAAAATACATATTATCTCTGAGTATAGTATAAAATCAAGCATTGCTCATCTTTATATTTCTTTCACTAATACTTAGGCTAAATGTAATTTTGAGGGTTTTTTTGAAGTCTTTTGAAGGGATGAAGTTAATTATTCTACGGTTACAGTTTTACTAAGCAAGAATGTGTGCTTACTTAGGAAAAAGGGGTTTTAATGTATGAATGAAGGGTAAATGATGATAAATGAGGATTTAACATAAGAACTCAATATTTTTAACTAACCAGTCATAGAGCCTTGGGTCTGGTCCCAACAAAAGTCAGAGAAATGCTCTGAGCCTGTTTGAATGATAGCTTAGAATACTGAATACTCATGGGGGAGGGGAAATTAGTGATTTTTCCCGATAATGTATTATTTACATGATTGCTCCACTGCTTTCTACCTACCCAACTTTTATTTCTAACATTTTTTTCTTCATTTTGCAGGTGCATTTAGGCTTGCAATCTTAAAACATTTTCTTTCAAAGCATAAAACTAATCTAGATCTACCTTATTTCATCTCAGGGCTTAGATTAAACTTTTGAGCTCCTTATTATTCTCTACCTATCTACTGATTTGTCAAGTTTAAATTGTTTGACAAATCTTTATTCACTATCTAAAACATGAAATTGAAAGCATGAAAAGTTAAGATTAAACTGTTTAACTGATCATGGATTATGGCATTTATTGACACTCTGCACATACTCATTATTCTTGCAGTAAAAGTAAAGTAGTGGCATTTGGTCTTCCTCACTTTCAGGTCTTATTTCTTTTTCTTTTGGGGTTTATATTTTCTAAGTCCTTTGATCTTTCTTTTAGGACTTTTTACCCTCTTTTTGATTTTTTATTATTTTTCATTTTTTTCAAAATATGAGAAAACAACTTGCAAAAAGCAAGGTATGTACATATTTTCCAGACTTATCAAAGTAAATTCAAAATTTTATGAACCCTATTATTATAGGACCCTAACAATGGCTCCACATGGGGATGACATTTCCTGGTGAAATATCAAGGACTCTAAGACTAGTAGCCTTTGAAATTTGAATGTGATGACCATGTAAATGTCTTCTGATATCTGCAACTTATTTATATTTATGATATTTACATTTCAAAGCTTAGGGCCTTCTCTTCGGGCTTCAAATTTTCTAAGGAAACATCAAATCCAATCTAAACTTTGCAATGTATATGTACAATGATCAAAGTGAATAAAAACTAACTATTGGTTAACTCAGGTGAGTAGTAGTGCTTCAGCATTCTGCCATTAACTGGTCCTTCTTGTAGATCTGTTCCATCCAATTCTTTCAAAAAGAAAGCATTATTACCTCTATATCCATAAATTACATAAGGTCCTTTCCATAGAAAATCAAATTTTCCATGTTTTCCTTTGTCTTCTCTTCTAGAATCCCATTTTAGCACTTTATATCCTATGTAAAAATCATCCTCTTTAGTCTTTTTATCATATATTTTCTTGATCTTATCCTGAATGACTTGAGTTTTGATATAAAATTCTTCCCTTGTTTGTTGCAAGTGAATAGTTTTATTTATCTTCCTTTGGATGTCATTTGTTTCAACCTGTAATTCTTGGATAATTTTCATCACTGGTACACCTAGGGAGGAAGGAAAAACAGCATCCATTCAATAACTAGTTGGTAAGGTGAAGTACCAATGGATTTTTTAGTAGTAAGTCTATCTGTCCATAAGGCATTGACTAACTTCTTATTCCAAGTCTTTTTATTGTCTTCAAGTAACTTTTTGATGATATTTACTAGGCTTTTGTTTGAGGATTCAGCTAGGCCATTACCTTGGGGGTCATATGCAGTAGAGTGGCCTAGGGTAATATGGTATTTGTGGCAAAAATCAATCATTTTCTTGGATTTGAATGATGTTGCATTGTCAATAATTATCTTTTGAGGGCACCCAAATCTTGAAAGGATGTTGTTTTCTAGGAAGTAAATAATGACAGTATCTGTGTATTGTCTGAAGGGTATGGCTTCAATCCACTTGGTAAAATAATTAGTGGTTGTCAAAATCCACTTATGTTGGCCTGAAGAGGGGGGGTGAATTTCACCAATGAAGTCTAAACCCCATTGTTGAAATGGCATTTCAGTTGAAATTGGCTTTAAAGGGAGGGGTAATAATTTCTTCTTACCCTCAAAAATTTGGCACTTATGACATGAAGTAACATATTTTTTGACATCAGCAAACAAGGTAGGCCAGTAAAAACCAGCTCTCAAGATCTTGTTAGCAGTATTTTTCCAGTATAAATGTCCTCCACAGTCACCTACATGAAATTCTTCAAGTATTTTGTCAGCTTCTTCCTTTAGTAAACGATTTAGTAAAATCCCACTATGATCTCTCCAAAAAAGTACATTATCTAAGATACAAAATCTTACTCCTTTAAGTTTTAAAAATATAGCTTTGGTTCTAGATAATACAAGAGGAGCTTGTAAGTTTTGGAGTACAAATATGATATATGTATAACAAGGTGAGTGTGAAAAGGCTTCACTGATCGATGGATTCGCCATCTCTTCCTGGTCATCTACTTGAGCAATAAAATTTATATCTAGTGCATTAAAATTGGATTCAGCCATAAGTCTGGCTAATCCTTGACCTTTAATGACCTTGGTGGGTTTTATCTCTATGTCATCTTCTAAGATAGTGGCAATCCACTTACCTCTTCTTCCATCAGGACCATCCTGAGTAAGAATGTCTTTAACTATAGAATTTGGGACATAGGCAATAATGTGTGAGTAGAGAATATAAACTTTGAAGTCTTTAATCACCTTAACCAAGGCTAGGGCTTGTTTTTTCATAATTTTGTACTTCAAAGGAGCATCTCTAAGAGCTTTACTGAAAAAACTATGGGTTGTTCAAATCCTTGGTCATTTTTCTGCAGTAAAACTGCTACAATGGTGTGTTCTGAAGCAAATGAAAAATTCATGAAATATTTCTTAAAATCAGGACTTATTAGGACTGGAGTTTTGGTTAAGGCTTGTTTGATAGAGTCAAATGATTGCTTAGCCTCAACAGTCCATCTAAGAACTGAATCCTTTTTTAGCATGGTATTCAATTCTCTAATTATCTCAGCTAAATTAGATATGAATCTTCTTAAAAAAATTATCTTACATAGAAAGGCTTGTAATTCTTTGATGTTTCTTGGTGGGTTGATGTTCAGAATTGCTTCTATTCTAGCAGGATCTATCCTAATTCCTTCTTTTGAGATTATGTGTCCAAGTAACTTACCTTCTTCTAATCCAAATAGACTTTTCTTAGGATTTAAAGAGATGCCATATTTCCTACACTTAATAAAAACTTGTCTCAAATGATCCAAGTGCTCATTATCTGTTTAGGAAAACACAGTAATGTCATCTAAGTAAATTACTAAGAACTCAAGTATTTCCTTTGCAAAGGCTATGTCCATATCCCTTTGAAAGGTTTCTCCTGCATTCATTAGACCAAAGGGAATTTTTACATACATAAAAGTGCCCCAAGGAGTTGTAAATGTTGTTTTGGCTTGGTCTTATTCTTGAACTAGGATCTAGTGTATCCTAAAAAACCGTCTAACAATGAAATCCTTGAAGAACCCACTACCCTTTGTAATATGTGGTCCATTTTAGGTAAAGGGTAATTATCCTTTAAGGATGCTTTGTTAAGACTTCTAAAGTCAACACGCAATCTAATTTCTCCTGTTTTCTTTCTTGTTGGGACTAATTTGGAAACCCAATCAGAATATCTGATTGGTGCAACGATCTAGGCATCATACATTCTTTTAACTTATTTTTCAATCAAAGGTAATAAGACAGGGTTAATCCTCCTTAACTTCTGTTCGAATAGCTTTTGATCTTCTTTTATTGGAATTTTATGTTGGATTATGTTTGTATCATAAGATTTTAAATCTTCATAGCTCCAAGCAAACACATCTTGATATTCCTTTAAAAGGTCAATATATTTATCCTTTCCTTGTTGAGGTAAAATTTTGGACAGTTTGATTATTTTTGGTTTTAACTCTGTACGAATGTTACATTCCTCTATGTCAGATCTTACTAGCTCCATTTTTGGTTTTCTAGCTACATCATTAGAGTCAAAAAGATCCTCTAACGGGGTTAAACCTTTAGGTAAAAAATTATCTTTAAGATTCAATATGTCTGATTCATCTTCAATAATTTCTTCAATTTCTACTTTCTCTAAGCTATCTATGTCAGCTTGACTAAATCTAGTAGGTTTATCAAATTTTATTCTATTTACATCTAAGTTATTTAAATCTATCTCATAATCAAAATCATGATTTATTGTACAATCTGTATCTATAATATAATTCTGAAATTCTCCTTCATTGTTCATAAATTTGTAAATTTGTTCATCCTGAGAAAAAATTTGCCAATACTTAACATTATCTAGAATTTTTGGCCTATGTTTGACTTCAGCCAAATATCTATGATTAGGTTGGAATGGTAAATTGCATGTACTAGCAAAAGTTGCAAGACAATGAGCTTGTATATTTTTCTTTCTAGGTATAACAACAAACTTTGCATTCCAATAAATCATCAATTAAATCTATGACAGTGTCTCTATATCTGCTTAGTCTAGGATTGTAAACAGAATAAACTCCATTTACTTGTTTTATGATCAAATCTGAATCTCCCGTGATTAAAATTCTTTTTCCTCCTGAGTTCCTAATGATTTGGAGTCCTAGGATGAGGGCTTCATACTCGGCCATATTGTTTGTACTTTTGAAATGAGCCTGAAAGCATGACCTTCATAATGATTGGTCTCCATATTTGTTATCCAGACTCCTGCTCCTACTCCTAACTTATTCACTGAACCATCAAATTCTAAATGCCATTGAGATTCATGAAAAATGTTATCATTGTTTGGTGCTCTCTTTTTATCTACTAGTTCGGTTTGGATTTCATTTGTTTCAGAGTTACAGAGGATGAAAGAATCAAGATCAGTTGGTGTAGAGTAAATGGGGTAATTTATAGATCTTTCAGCACTACTGACCATGTACTTCATTAATGTTTACCTATATAACTTTTTAGGCTGGCCAAACACTGATATAGTAGCATAAGACATGTCCAATTGTAGAGATCCTTGCAACATTGCTCCCCATGAGCGAGAAAGTAGGATACCATATTCTGGTGGGATATCAACTACTACAATGTCCATTAATATACTTTTACCAGGGTATTGAACTAGTGTTACACACAAATTCTTGATTAAACCTAAGCATTTAACTTTACTGGAATCAAAAGAAAACAAATCTTTGTATAGCCTTGTAATTTCTAAATTTAGAGTTTCCATGATGGCTTTTGGCATTAAATTATGGGAAGCTGCTGAATCTAGCATTGTGTTATGTATAATTTGATCATGAATAGTGAGACTGATATAAAATGGAGAAAATGCACCATCTGCATGTTTTCCATTTACATCTAGGCCAAAAATCAACTCTTGTTGATCATCATTTAGATTTATGGAGTCTTCTCCATCATTCACATTTAATGTTTCAGTTATTCTTGATTTATACAAGTCATTCTTTACCAATTCAGTCAAAGGAATTGGTATTTTCAGTTTTGCAATTTCTAATTGTATGTTGAATGCAGGTTGAATTTTACTGATTTGAATCGGTTCTTCTTTAGTAACTGTAGTTTGTGTTGGTTTGTCTTGCTTTTATACAGTTGTTTTTTCATTTTCAAGTGTTTTAGGATTCTCTGTTTGTGTTTCCTGTGTTTTATTACTTCTAACTTTATTTTTCAGGGATTGTTTGTGAAGCAATAGATGTTTTTTCTGACTTAGAATTATCAGTAGATGTTTTTGAAGTAACAGCTTTTGGGTCTACTGTTTTAGGATCAGCAAAAGGTTTTTTGGGATTTGAACTTGTTGTTTTTACAGAATTAGAAGCTTTAGCAGTAGTAGATTTATGTGAATCTTTTGCAGCTTGAGCAACTTCATCAATAATATCAACAATTTTAGGGCCTGGTGCTTTCTTAGGACTAGAAATGTTTTGGGAGGAATTTCAGTTTTGCTTATTTTCCCTTGGGAGAATTTGCAGAACTTTTATTTTAGGAGCTTTTGTTGTTTTCTGATTCTGATTTTGGGAAGTTTTCTTAGTAGAAGACTCATTGTTTTTCTTGTTTTCTAAGGTTATACTGGTTGTGTATTTCATTATTGCATATTCATAACCTTGCTTATATTCAAAGGATTCACTAGAATCTAATTTAAGCTGTTGAAGTTCAAACAATTCCTGATCTTCCTGAGTTAGGAAAATAGTATTATTGTCATCAATTCCCATTAGATTAATAGTATCTTCCTCATCATCATTATTATTCTGAGAACTTTGAGCGTAGTTCTCTTGGAATGGTGGCCTAATAGTTTGGTCTGGGGATGTTTCTTTTGCTTTTCTAGAATTTATGTTTTTTCTAAAATTGGGATTTATGATCTGTTGTTCGTTTTCCCACTGAGGTCTTCTCTCTATATTATCTAGTCTATCAATCGCTCTTTCTAAAGTTTTAGCTATAACATCCATTTTTGTGTTTGAATTAGCATTTTCTTCTTTAATGGTCACTCTTCTTTCATTTCTAAGTCTAGCTTTTCTAGCTAGAATGTTCACCTCTACACTAACTGCATCAGTTTGCATTTTTCTAAGGTGTCTGCATCTATTTCCCTTAATTGGTAAGCCATATCTGTGTCAAATCCATCAGGGAATTTGAGCAGAACTGAATAAGGAGTAGGTTTCATATTTGCAGGGATAGAATTATAGACACTATTATATCTGGTGCAGTAATCTTGGACTGACTCATTTGGAGCTCTTTTTAAAGAATAAAATTCAGACAAAATTTGGAGGGGGTTCTTTTTCTTTTCCCATTTATTTAAAAAAAAAAAAGTAAAAAAGACAGCTAAATCAATTACACTACCAGCAGCTAAATCTTTAAACTACTTCTTAACTGCTCCTGTTAAAGTTTGAGCAAACAGTCTCATTTGAACACCTGAATCATCAATTTCATAAATTTCAAAGTAGTGCCATCAAACAATGGTATTTTATTTTCATAGTCTTGTGGCATATCATGAAGTTGTTGTGGTAGGAAAAGGAGAGCATATCTAGCAGCCATAGCTTGAAGCTTGGCTTGGCTAAGAGGTAAGGTAGAACTGCTTGGAGCTGTGTTGGAAATGATAGTAGATGAACTAAATATTGTATTTGAAGTGCTGGGAAATGAGGATGATGTATTTAAGAAATCAAAAGGTGAACTAATGGATATAGTGGATGAAGTGATTGGTGGAAATAATACTCTGGGTTGTAGAGGTAACTTGGGGATAAATGGATCTGTAGATGAGCTGATAGTAGAATTTATGAATGATGTAATAGCATACAGAGATGAATCTCTAGATAGAATTATTGTGGTGTGTAATTGAGAAACTAGAGGTTTGTTTGCATAAGCCAATAAATGAGCTAATTCAATAGCTTCATCAATATCCTTTAGAATAGTAACATTAATTTCTTCAACTTTGGTCTAATATTCAGCTTTCTTAGATTTAGAATTTATTGCAATAAATTTTTGTTTTGCATTCAAAAATGAAATAAAAGCAGGGTCTAAAACAGCAGTTTTTAAATCACTTTTAGATTTACTTTTAAATAATGAATGCTCAAATTTCAAATCAAAATCAATATCTTGCAGACTTACTAATTCACTTAGTAATGAATTGACTCTTATTAATGAGATTTCAGCCTCTAAATTTTCTGTTTGTTTTTCTTTTTATCAATTCGGTCTGGGTCATCTACTGTAATAGCAGGCTTAGGATCCGGGTTAGACCTGGTATAATAGGCTTTCCTAGAAGCCAGAATTACAATTTTTCAATACCCACAACCTATAAAAACAATCTTAAAGTAAAAGGATGAATTACATTATTCCTTTAAGACTTTTTATGACTGAGGATTGGTTATTTCCCCAGCGAAGTCACCAGTAATGTTATCACTCCAGTAAATTCTTAAGTTGTGAGATTTTGGTTTTTAGTCAAATAATACTAGAGGTAACCACAAACTTACTTCAAACTCTAGGATATAACCTTCTTAGGGTTCAGAGAGGGTTCTCTCTTTCAAGTTTAACTTTGTTTTAATTTATGAATATTAGGCTAGTAGTATTAAAGTGCAATTTTGGTTTGGTTTTGTTGGAGTTGGTGGGAGAATTTCACTTGGAGGTTAGATAGAGGGAAATCTACTTGTCCATTGGGCTATGGAGTCTAAGTCAAGCTAACAGAACTGGGATCAAGGCCTAAGAGGTCAAATGTCTATAGGGCAAGATAGATAAACTTTGGATATCTTGGGAAAATTGGTTTTTGAGATGGTATGATGGGGATAAAGGGCACTTAAGAATCCTTAAATCCGGAAAAGGGAAGTAGAAGATAGAGGTCAAACGAGAGAGGGAGAAATTAAGGGTTCCCTACACTGGAAATCAGAAGAAAACAAAGAAATGATAACTAGTTAAAAACAGGGTGCTATTAACATGTCCTGTAGTAATACTCCTAGTTATACATTCAGATTTAGATTTAAAACACAGATGTATGCATGTAACAAAAGAAGATAACAATGACAATTTTAAGAGAGTACTTCATTCTAGATAGCTTGTCACAGGGATCCTGAAGTATGATGCCAAATAGTTGATCCAGACTGCTACTCAAAATCGAAATCCAAAGCCTTCAAGTCAAAAAAATATCTATAGTAATCTCCAGCAATTTTATTCCACACAAAAATACTTCAAAAGAGTGAAGTACTTATACATAATGTTTGAAAAAATATCCTAGATGACTTATAGGAATTAACTTAGGAAAATAAAATATCTTACAACAATAATAGTTACAGCTTGCTTAACAAATCAGCAAGTTGTCCTATTTTATTCAAAATAAATAGAAAATGTTTTAAGATAAGAAGCAGTTGTTTGCTTATGTGTCCTCTTTGCTGGCCTTTTAGATATTTTTCAGAATTTAAATTGTCTTCACTGATACTCTTTCTCACTGATACTCTTTCATTTCGGATACTCTTTAACTTCAGTGAAACTGCCTGTTGTAAAATCTGTTTTGACAGTGAAAACAGTAAATAGATTTTTTCTTCTTCATTTGTTTGCCTTTCATTCTTCATAGCAAATCAGTCAATGCTTGCCAATCCTCATTTTTAGGAATTTGAATATTTTTGAGTTTCCTGAAATTCTCATCAGCCTCAATGTACCTAGAAAATGTGGGCTTGATAACAAATAAGTGCTTGATTTCATACTGCAAATAAAACAAATCTTCAAAACTTTTTAATAATGCTTTTTCTGTGGGAATACCTTGACCTGTTGGCTTGTTCACCTGCTCCTTGGCATGTTCTCTTATCTTCTTGTCATAATCGTTTTGAGGCATTAACTTGTCACTAATAACCATGATATCAGGAAGTCCCTTTTGCATTAAATTGGTGAATTTAACCATGAATCTGGTTATAGCAGTATTCATTCCTTCACATTTCTCTTCAAGCTGCCTTATCAAATTTCTTTTGGTGGTAACTTTCCTAATTTCTAGGATAGTCATTGTCCTGTCATTGATTTTTAATTCTTCAAGTTCCTGTCTATTCTTGTTGTTGAGGACATTGATTAACCTAACAGCCTGCTCTGGTTTATCAGCTAAATTGGCTTGTGTCTTTTGGATCTCTGCTTGGGCTGCCAATAATAACTCTCTCTGCTCAAAAATTACCTGAATTGAGGGCCATAAATCATGGATGGCTTCAATTACATTATTCCATAGGTAATTTTTAATATATGATATATGATCCTTGAGAGTTAATTCTTTTTGGAGCTTCTTTACCTCTTCACTCAATTTGTGGGCATTTTGTTCATGTATTTTGGCATCTATCTGAGTTGATTTGTTTGTCTTCTCAAGGATTTCAATTATCTTTGTCAATCTATTGATTTCATTTGTCTTCAAGGACATCTCTTCCATTGCTTTTACTAGTTGACTGCTTTCATCTATAGGTGGCAACACTATTGTAGATGATTCAGTTACTGAAGTTGTTGAAGAAGTCACTATCATTGCAGTGGTTAGTGGCTCTTTGGTTGCCAATTTTTCTCCTAAATTTGAAGGCATTGTTGCAATAATGACTGGGATAACTATGGGAATCACTGGTTCTTTTACTGTCTCCTTTTGTTGTACAATTTTGTCCATTTGTACTTCCATTTCCTTAATTTGAGTTGTCAGTTGAAGTATCAAAATCATCATTTCATCTTTTTCCTTTTGATCCTGTAAAACTTCTTTTGTCTGAGGATGCTCACCTTGAGAAAGCTTGAGCTGTTTCCTCAAGGCATCTATGTCATTTTTCCTTTTAACCAATACTTCTGCTGCTTTGATGTTTGTAGGATTATATCCTACCTATAATGCTAAATCTTCCAAGGCCTTTATCCTTATATCCTTTGCATATAATGAAGCTTTATCCATCTTCATTTGATCTTGCATATTAGAGATGGTATTTTGAAGCCTATGAGCACTCATAGCTTTTGTTGTAACTGTGGAATAGAGCATCTCTAAGGTTTTCCTATGAAACTCAATCTGATCCAAATCATGGATTTTGTCTATAGCTACTTCCATATCAACTTTTTTATAGTCAGCAACTATCTTTGGTACTGATATTGTGGGTTGTAATACTGACATAATCATTTTTTTAGTTGAATAATCAAATGTTGATAGGAATCTGTTTTGATTACCTGGATTTTGCTTCAAAAACTGAGAATATATTTTAGTTTTGATTTCCTCATTCTTAAGTTTGATTTGCTTGTATTTCTCCTTAATATCTAAATCCTTCTCCTCAGCTGAATGTGAGGAAGAAGCCTCCATACTTTGTTGTCTTTCCATTAACTGAGCATCTTCATTATTCAATTGTTATTGATTCTAATTTGGCTCATTGATCATTATAGTGGCTACATTGGTCTCTGGCTGTTCAGTGTTGGTATTCAAGGGTTGTGTTTCTTCAACATCTATTGTTACTTTACCTTTAGTTGTTGTATCCAGTTTTGTCCTCTTATTGTAAATGATTTTAAACTTTGTTTATGTTGTGGTCTCTGCAATATAAGCTCCTTATTCTCTGATTATCTTAGTGGATGTCTCTGGTTGTTTGGAAATTTCCAAAGTGTGACTAGTATTCCTTTGGTTAACTGCCTCTGTTAAAGTGTTTTCAACCCACTCAATTTGATTATCAAACTTCTCTATTTCTGGCTTTAACTCATGGATAAAGGGTGTCAATTTACATTTTACCCTTAGTTTACTTAAGATCCCTTGTGGATCATAATTCCATGGGAAGCTTTCTTCTAATTTATATCCCAATAGTTGACTTGTTTCTTCCTTTTATGCATCTCTATGATTACATATAAAAGGCCCAATTTGATTTTTGAGTTTGAATTGGGTCTTCTTTTTAGCTACCATGAAATTAATTGAATCTGATTAGGATATGCCTAATGTACTCTAAGGCAAAGATCCTCACTGATGGATGCTTAGGTAACTTGTAAGGCAATAAGTTAGAACCAAAAACTCTTATTTAAGCGAATTTCTCATATAAATACCAATCACCTACTTTGCTCTGCTCTGATAGCTGCCATATTTTTTTCATTTCCTCACTAATTCTAGGCTGCTCTGTTTTTTTCAAGATGGTGATCAATGGAAGTAAAAACAACTCTGCAAACTCTGAATAATTGAATTTTGTGCCTTCTTTTCTGAGTACAGATGTCCAAAAGATAACTGATAGAGGTTTTCCTTCTATATCAAACTTTTGAAGTGAAATTGGAAAGCTCTCTAATTGAAAGAATAGAAACAAATGGAATAGATAGGAGGTATATTTGAATACTCCTTCCAGCTGCAAATTATGCAATTGATAGTGAATACTATCAGCAATGAAACCAGCATATTCAAATATAACTGAAGATGGCTGACCTGGAGAAAAGGTGGAAAAAAATCCCAAGATAGACTCATCAGTGTGCTCATTGGTGAAATACCCAAGTATGAAGGAAAGCATGGAGATTACATGCCTTGAACCTTGAGGGAACTTGGCAGTTGAATATGGAGGGTTTAACTTGGGAATTTCAACATGCAGGGGCATAAAAGTTTGAAAAATCATAAACCTTTTAAGGAAATCTAAGCCAATGTATAGCTTAGTGAGGGCTTCAATAGACAAAGGTATTGCTTGGGGTCTAGTTGAAGTTGCAGCATTTGGTTTATTGACTCTGTAGTGATGGTAAATAGGACCTCTTTATTTGCATTCACAATAGCTCTTTGTTCAGGAATGTAGTACCGGTGGCATAATCTGATAATTTCTTGACAAGGGTGAGTCAGGGGGACTACATATTTGGGTAAATTGGATTCCCAAATATGAACTTCTTCATGATCATCTAATGATTTTTCAAAACACTAGTTGTGGATATCTAACAGATTGAATTCAACTATAGGATCAACTATTTTGTAGTCAATATCAACTAGGGGAATATGCTCAATATCAACAACTGGGGGTTGTAATGGGTTGACTACAATTGCAGTATTTGGAGTCATGGCAGGAGTAGGTTTAGGAGTTTTAGAACCTTCAGGCTTGTTTACACTCTGTTTTTTAGGCATTTTGATTGGCTTCTACAAGTTTAAACTGTTTGCAAAGACAATTTTACTATAACAAAGGTTTGATTGGGAAAATTTAGTAAAATAGAATGTCCTTCTGGATTTTATTCTCAATTAGGTTTCTCAAATAAGTTCTGAGGCTTTAAAAACTGGCATAAAACAGAAAACAGGGGTTTTCTGAGTTTTTTGACTGAAAAATGGGCTAAAACTATGTTGAAAAAGGATTTACAGAAGATTAGGGCACCTGCAGAGGATTTCTGGCCTTTTATAGCTTTGAAATTGATCATTAACTGTGCAAAATTGATAGATTTCCTTGAAAATACCGCACAGTAGACAACTAGGGTTTCTGGAAAAAAATTGCCATAGTTTGGCCTGTTTCTGGGACTTTTGGGAAATTGGATTTAATCAATTTCTTAATTTTAGAATGTTTCTCTTTCTTTTAAAAGGTTTTTAAATTTGACTGCAAATTTAAAACTCAGAAGAATACCTGTTTGAATGCAGGTATCAGATTTGAAAGGGTTTCTTTAGTATTTGGTTGAATTGATGGATTTCAGCGATTGAACTGGAGCAGGTGCGGCTCCTCAGCAGTTTTTACAGGTTTCTTTTGGTGAATTCTGAGGTTATGGGCATAAAAATGGGTATCAGGGGCTTTCACAGGTTTTTACAGTCGGGAAGGCAAAAACTATCGTTAAACACGATAGATAAATGAATTAACGCATTTACCAAGGTTTTTATTAAAATGTATGAATTTGCATTGATCAGCATTGATTGTGAGTCGCGATCAGGCGAGAAGGTGGTTTCGGAAATTCAAAAAATGGAAAACTAGTGGTATCGCACAGAGTTTTTGTGGTAAATGGTTTTAATCAAAACCCACACGATCCAATGATGAGAGGCCACGTGGAGGGGAAGAGTCGACGGGAAACCATTTATTTCGCATGGCTTTTGCATTGGGGTGGTCGTGCATCTTATCTATGCAGTATCAAACGTCGACCGTTAGATCAAAAGGTTTGAAGCAAATGGTCGTGATCGTGTCGAGAGTTGCATTGAAAAGTAATGGTGGGACCGGGGTGGATCAAATGCAACTGAAGGGTTTATAATGCGTTTAAAAATTTATTATATAACTAAGGGTTAAGGGTTTAAAACATATAATACAAGGTTTTAATAAAATGTATATGGGAGCGGGCTTTATACATAAGTGGCTATGGTTTAATATGTGGCGGGGGCTTATGATAGGTTTTAAACCTTTATAATATGGCCAAGGGGTAAATGATATAAAACATATATGATATGTTTTAATGATGGTATATGCAGATTTAATCGTTTTTTTTATTTAAAACATTTGTTAAATGTTTTTAATAAAACATAAGCGGGCAGGTTTATATATTGTATTTATATCGTTTTCAACCGTTTGGATAGTTTAAAAAACTATAGGGGAGGATACATTAGAATAATGATAATTTTTTAGACCAAAGGGCTTTATATTTTGGGTTTTTCATTTACACACATGGGATAATAGTCTTTGGTCTAAATGTTATAATAGTGGGTTTTTGGGGTATTTAGATATAATGGAATTAATAACTATGGGAGGGTATTTCTTAAGGATTTAATAAAAGTATGTTAAAGGTTAATATGAAAGGGTAGTGTAATAAAAACAAAATACATATTATCTCTAAGTATAGTATAAAATCAAGCATTGCTCATCTTTATATTTCTTTCACTAATACTTAGGATAAATGTAATTTTGAGGGCTCTTATGAACGCTTTTGAAGGGATGAAGTTAATTATTCTAGGGTTACAATTTTACTAAGCAAGAATGTGTGCTTACTTAGGAAAAAGGGGTTTTAATGTATGAATGAAGGGTAAATGATGATAAATGATGATTTAATGTAAGAACTCAATATTTTTAACTAACCAGTTATAGAGCCTTGGGTCCGGTCCCAACAAAAGTCAGAGAAATGCTCTGAGCTTGTTTGACTGATAGCTTAGAATACTGAATACTCATGGGGGAGGGGAAATTAGTGATTTTTCCCGATGATGTATTATTTACATGATTGCTCCACTGCTTTCTACCTACCCAACTTTTATTTCTAACATTTTTTCTTCATTTTGCAGGTGCATTTAGGCTTGCAACCTTAAAACATTTTCTTTCAAAGCATAAAACTAATCTAGATCTACCTTATTTCATCCAAGGGCTCAGATTAAACTTTTGAGCTCCTTATTATTCTCTACCTATATACTGATTTTTCAAGTTTAAACTGTTTGACAAATCTTTATTCACTATCTAAACATGAAATTGAAAGCACGTAAAGTTAAGATTAAACGGTTTCACTAATCATGGAATATGGAATTTATTGACACCCTGCACATAATCATTATTCTTGCAGTAAAAGTAAAGTAGTTGCATTTGGACTTGCTCACTTTCAGGTCTTATTTCTTTTCTTTTGGGGTTTATATTTTCTAAGTCCTTTGATCTTTCTTTTAGGACTTTTTATCCTCTTTTTTATTTTTATTATTTTTCATTTTTTCAAAATATGGGAAAAAAACTTGCAAAAAGCAAGGTATGTACATATTTTCCAGACTTATCAAAGTAAATTCAAAATTTTATGAACCCTATTATTATGGGACCGTAACACTGTCCACCATCTTCCACACATCCTGCAAACATACACAAACTATGAGATTTAAAAATACAAGGCTTCATAGCCTCATCTACTTCTCTTGTAAACAATTCTTCTGAACTATTCCAATAGTCCTTGAGATACTTCTCATTGATCTCTTCACCCAAAATTTCACCATGTTCTAGGCCACATATGGAAACTTCCATTTTCAACTCAGCCTCTCTGAGTTCTTCACATCTCATTTGTATGCTCATCATCTGCTCGAGCTTCCTCAACTCTTTCGTCAATTGTATGTTTACCTGTTGTTCCCTCTTTGCGTGTAGCCTCTGCCACTTCACTTTCTTCCTCATGGTCCAACCATGTCTCTAGTCTTTATTTCTCTGCAACAATTCCATAAATAACTCAAGGTGGACTATTATCTCTGCTTTCTCCCGCTCATACTCTTCATTAGACAACTGCTTACATATGCCATTTGCCTTGGCATTTTCCTTCTTCTTTCTTCTGCTGCGATCATTCTCAGAATCTCTAAAATGGCTGACACTAGTCATCTTCTCCTCCTTTGTGAACTTCATCTGTTCACATGTGGATTTCATTAGAATCCCCTTTTTAGTAAGCCTTCATACTGTCCATTCAGCAATATAAGCTCTCTACCTATGCTTGATCTCTTTCAGTTCTCTGTCTTGGAATCATTTCTGGTAACTCTCTTACTCCTCTTTGCTGTAAAACAACAACTGTAGTATTCCATGTGTTATAATGACCAAACTCTTTGGGTGTCGAGCTCCGCTGATAATGCACCCAATTATATTCAAACCTTTGACTTGATTTGATACTCTTTGATTCCAGACTTTACATCAACTCTTCATCTTGGATGAAAAATACACCTTCTTGTACAATAACTCAATCTTAACTCAAGCTATCTAAATTTTCATTTGACCCTAACATCTGTTTGACTTCAAAGCTTGACCCAATAATTAAAATAGTGGATATTTTGACTTAATTCAAGTTATACGATCTACCCACAAACATCCACCCTTAATACATTTTTATGATGTAAAATCTTCACTCTCTCTCATACTCCATTCTTAAGAATATATCACAAGTCATCAAATTACATTATCTCCCATTATCATTTACTCACATGATACTTTGGCCTTTAAATTGAAATGAAATCCACTTTTCCCAAAACTTATTTTATGGTGAAAATAAAATAAACCATTTAATTTTCAACATTCAAAATACCTTTCTGAATTATCATACCTTATGCTCCCGTTAAGGTTATTAATAAACCTTCTCTTTGCAATTTCAACTTTCCGAACTTCACTCTTCTGTGTTGTCTTTGTCACTATGAATATTCACATGCCCTTCATACCATAACCTCGTCATCTTAGTGCAAACATTTTTCCTGCACTTTCATGCACCATACAACTGCACATTATAAATTTATACATCAATTCAGATCTCTTCACCTGTGTACAAAGAACAATTTATTCATGTTTTCAACCTCTTTGATGAATAATCTACAACTCGTACATTGTGCCCATCCTGAATAACACCTCCTTAGGTGCCGCCACATAATGGTAAAAACAAAGATTCTACAACATCGAGCAATTGTGGTTTGTTTGTGTTTTCAATCTTAAACACAAATCAAAAGAATTCTCCCATTTCCAACTACAAGCTTTGGTCCAAAATGACGCAGCCAAAACTGCGAAGAACCCACACTATGCATAATAAACCCTCTCATATGCATGCTTCTCTTTATATTACCCAGTATAGCGCATTCTCCTTTTCCATTCATTTAAGCGGAACTTAATTTTCTTTAAAGCTATTGTGGTGATAAAACCATATACCTCCGCATTTACAACATTTTCACTTTAATTTTGAACCGCATGTTGACATATCTATAAATCATTCCCGCAAAAATACTTATCTATAAATTCGATTTTGGTTAAGAAAACCAAAAATGTCAACATATAATATGCTCGCCCACAATTTTACATAACATACCTTTGCCCGAAATTTACCACGCTTCTTTTATGCTTTGAACTTCATTTTATCGAACATTTTTTTTTTAATTTTGGTCATAGGCTCTTCACTGTTGCCTCAGGATATGCCCCTACTACACTCTCACCAGTAAGCATAACACAATCAGTCCCATCCAGAACAACATTAGCCACATCTGTAGCTTCAGCATGGGTAGGGCGAGGAGACTCAATCGTGGATTCCAATATTTGGGTAGCAGAGAAATGCAGAGATCAATGATCCAAGTGATAATTTGGACATAGTTGTAGCCCCGACAGCTACACCAAGCTCTCTCATTTTTCTCTTCAATTTCTTATCCTCTACACCTCTCAACAACCAAGACGAACTCAAGATCTATATCTCCTTAGATCTAGTTGAACACACATGCAGTGTCAACTTCAAAATGTGTTTCTAGAGAAGCAAAAGCACCTATTTTTGCTTCTTCGGCTACGACTACCTTCTTGGCACACAATTCAGGACCTTGATTCTGCCATGTTCTGTCGTCTCTACAGATCAAGACTCTAAAGTGCTTTTAACCCCTCTAAAAATTGGATCAAAGAAGAAAACAAATTGTGAGGCCAGTTGTATGAAGCAATACTTTGGCTCCGAAATCACAGCGAGGCTCGTCTTCAAGAAAAAATCAAACTTCAAATGGCTCAACAACTCAAAAAAAATCACCGATAGGCTTAAATTCATGCCCAACTCCAACTTCATACAAGTTGTTGATCTGGAAGAAAATGTTGCATTATTGCAGTCGAACAATATCAAACGTTGGCTTATTACGATGACCCACGAGGATTGCGTTCAATTATAAACGCAGTTATAATGATTGCAGGGAATTTGCAACCATACACACCAAAACGTAGAATAGACTATGCCACTGCTTCCATGATTCCGTTGTGAATATGATGTCTCAAATTTAGTATATGATGGCCGCATAACCCATCTCCACAGTCTACAACTCCTCCATTTCTTGCGTCCACACAAACCATCACACAGCAATCAAAGCAGATGTAACCAGATTACACGACTGCAACATTAAATGTATTCATTTTGGAAGAGCACTGCATATATATTCTTGTTAACATAAAACTGAACGCCTTACACCATAAATCCACGGAAATTTCGTTTAACATTTCCTGCAGTCTCGTGGGAAATTGAACCATGCATACTAGAATGCATGTTGCTTCATGGTGACTGTGTATATAATATCAGAATGCACGATATGTATACACTTTTTCTAATGCCTGGACGCACACCATGATCCACAGGGACTCTGTTTAATGTTTCACGTAGTCTCCAAGAAGCTTGATCCACACACCCAACCGCAGCGTGCAGACTATGCTAGCTACACTTCACGATTCTGCCGTAGTTGTGTCAATACAAGTCTGCGGTCTTCAATATTCAATCGTGCTTTTACTCTCTGTTGCACTCCACTACAGTAAGTTAAGACTGCAATCTCATGGCCACTATTAATGATGCACTCACACAATATGTTAAGGTTGCACACCATGCATATGTTTTAAAACAAAATCGAACCATCCATTTCAACTGCTAACGCAGTATAAAATATAATTCACGCTCACAATAGATCTTCACAAGGTAGACTCTTAAAGAGAATATACATTTGGCAACTAATCAAATCCCACACAGTCTTCTCCAACCTTAGGCTATGATACCAAATGATGCCAGGGTTCTACTATAAAACAGATCCTTGCATATAATAGAGTGTGTATTTCGTTCAATATGAAAATTCTCATATAATTCTTCATTAAAACTACATTTGATTTAGCTCAAAATATACATAAAGAAAAGAGAACCAACACAAACCAATACTGGCATACAAGAATAACCAGAAAATTATAGATACAAACTAATTGCCCGAATATTACATTTATGGGCCTCTCGGCTCTTGGCCTTTTCAAAACTCTCACACCATTCCACTCTCTCTCTCTCTCTCTCTCTCTATATATATATATATATATATATATATATATATATATTCCTCATTGTTTTTCATCCTAACACAATCCTCCTATTTATACATAATTATGAATTTATTTCAATCCATGATTTCCTCCACACAAATCTCAACCAAAATCTAAAATAGATTTATCCCTTTTTTGGACTCAACTAAGTCCCGTTTAAGGAATTCCTAATCCCTAGATTATCTACCTAATTCAACTCCACTCATATCCTTAATTTCTTAATAATCCTCACACTTACATTTTCCTCTCAATTTATTAAAAATGAGCATAATAATTGATAAAATAATTAAAAAGACATCACCCCTTATTTACACGATATTTTAATGAAAAATCAAGCAGGATGCTCGTGCATCACTTCGTGCCTGCATTTGATGGATCATCCTCAAGCACATCAAGTGCTTGGAGGAAAGAGTTAGATACATTCTTTCAGCTATATCTAGTAGTATAAAGAGAGGTTGTGAAGATTGCAGTGTTGCACCTTGAGGGTGAAGCAAAGATTGGTGGTTCTGTCATTTGTTACATGCCAAAGTGACTGCTTATGTATATTTCTATCAAAGACTGAAGAATAAGTTTGGTAGAAGGAAACCGAAGACATTTCCCATAGAGACACTTCCCATCATTGATGAGAGAGTACATGAAGAACCAAAGGAAGATGCCAGCATTATAACTATGGAAGAGAAGCCCTTGCCACCACCATCAGTTGCAGAAGTACTTGCATCAGGAGGAAGAGAACTTACATATTTGCAATATGGTCTTAAGCTCTTGACATTTGGAGCCCCATGCAAGATTCAGGAGATGCATGAGGAGGAGGAGGTAGAGACCAGCATTGGTACAGTAGAAGAGATGCAGCCATCACCATTACTAGCAATTGGAGAGGCCATTGCACCGGTTGGAGGAACTCTTCTAGTTGTGCAATATTTTCCTGAGATTCAGGTTATCCAAGGTTTGCAAACATTTTCATCTCATATTATTTCAGTACCTCATATTGATATTTGTGATAACATGCCATCAAAACAATGGCATAACCAAGTATTAGAGCACCTTGTTGATTTGGAGCAACAAATTATCACTGCACAGAGGACCCTTGACTTGCTCAGGGAGGAGATGTATAGCTATCCTATTTTATCATTGTTGAGCTACACCCATGATCAAGAGACCGTTTCCATGTTATGCAAATTGCTCAAAAATGAAAGTGTTCAAAATCAATTGCAATCTGAACAACTGGAAAGTTCTCGTCGCTGCGATTCTGGCACCATGAATGGTTCAAAAAATGAAGGTCGTATGTGAAAGTTATTCAGGTTTGAAGTCTCCAGTAAACTCCTTTTTTCAGTTGACCAAGTTTGACATTCAAACTTTGGAAAAATTAGAAAAAGAATATTCCAAGGAATATTTCAAGAATATTCCATCTAGGTGAATCATTGATGGACAAGTGGTAAATTCTCATTTGACAGTGGTTTGACTTCATTTGATCATGGCCAATTAATGGGTGCCACGTGGTAAGCCCGGAAGCCGCTATGTGGCCCCAGGCTGAGGAGGATTGGCGTATCAAAAATATTTTGAATCCACGAGATTTGAACCATAGACCTCCCGCAGGCCAACACAGCGTACTGACCGCCATGCCACAGGATTGCCTCTTAACCACTATGGATCAAAAGTTCGATTTATTGTTTATATTTGATTTTGGCGGAAAGAAAAGGGGCTAGCCCGACCCCATGTGTCCAAACGTTCGCGACTGGGGGCTTCTTTACCCGCAGCAGTTGGCTAACGGTTTATGCGGGCTTGGTCACATGACACATGTCTTAATTTATGTCACTTTTTGCTGCTATTTTTATGAATAATGTTTCCGTCGGTGGTCTAAACGGTGCCGGTCACATGCGCCCCACTAACCATTAAATTTTGAATTTAATGCCACCACAAATGATTATGCTGGCAGCTTGGGCAGAGAGGGTCATGTGACCACTCTGCGCTTAAACATTAAATTCTAGGTTGAACAGTTACCGCCAAATTTGGTCGAAGTCTGATAAATTCAGAATTTTGGCCAGTTTAGTAGGATTAACTCCAGTTATCCCACATTTAGTGGGGTTTTTTAGTGACATTGGGAAGTTTTCTTTGGGAGGCTGTAACTTCCTCATTATTGAACCAAATTGGAAAAAAATTTAGTCAATTTTGGGTCTCTTTGACCTTCTGAATAGTTTGACATAGGTTATAGGTCGAACAGAGGTCATCTTCAGAGGTTTTTGCTTCGAGGAAGATGAAGGGGCCATAAGGGCCACCATGAGGCCCAGCCAGGAGATCTAGAGTCCTTCCAGAGTTCCAATAGTCTAAATTGGATAATTCAGATGTTCTAAATCTGATGATATGGTTTGTAGAACCTGTAGAGAACGTTTGAAGGCCAAAAAGCTTCAGTAAAGTTCCAGGGGCCATTAGTGCCAACTTTTGCCAGCAGCAGTGCAGGGCTTAGCCAGAGCTGCTTGAGACCATATGACATGAACCAGTGGTCATTATTGACGGAAAACATATTTTTTATTGTAATGACAGAGGTTTCAGCAAGTGTTGAAGACTTCTAGAGGTCGAAAACTTAGCAGAAAAGTTTTCATTGACCCGAGTGCCAGGGGGTGCCGATAGGTGATTGAGGCGAAACCGGAGCAGCCGGAGGCCATTTTTGATGAATGAAAAGTACATCTTGACTATTTAAGACATTTTGGAACCAATGGAAGTTTTTTTATAACATTTTTAGAACTTATAGATCTCTAGAAGCTAATGTGAAGTTTTGGGCAGCCCTGGGCAAACCGTGGAGGATAGCCTAGTTTGGTGATGTTGTGGTCGATTTGAGCAATTTATCAATTGGTATTTGGTGTCTGATGCGTGTTGGATACAGAAGGATTGGTTTCAGTGACAAAAATAGAATTCTGAGGGATTTTTTTCCATTTAGAAGCTCAGAGTAGCTTAGTACCGACAGAAGGAATCGTGTCAACAAGAGCCTAAAGTTGTTTTGCAGAATTTGGACAGCCATTAGAGGGATATTTATGGTATTCTCAGTCCTTTGGATCATTTTTTTATTCATTGGAATGAATTATTTACTTGTAAAAAAACTTACCATAATCCCAAAGAGCTGAGTCATGATGACCAAGCTCAAAGGAGACGTAGCCCACGAGATTTCGAGTGAACTCCTAGATTAAAATTTTTGTTGTGTTTAAATGATGTATTTGCTGCATTATGTTGCTGATATACATGTTAAATTTCAGAAATAACAAATGAACTTAAGACATATAAATAGTGAAAATGCATACACCACTTTCAAGTAAATAATTTCGTAAAATTGTTAAGTACAAGCTAGATTATTTAATTTAAACTGAGCGGTAGGTTCTTGAAATGCATACAAGTTATCCAGAAAATTTTCAGATCAACCCAACACTTTTTGTTGAAGTGTGGAGTTTTAGAGGATGGGATGAGCACAGTCCTATTTAGTACAATTCCGGGCTATGAGTTTAGCATTGTGTATGGCCATGAGACAGCAGATGTATCACCATGTAGATCTACAGCGTTGTCACTGAGCAGCATTGATGAGATGAGGGCCCCATTACACTTGGAGCATTCTGAAGGCAGCTTCACTCATGAAGCATTGGAGGGAAAGATGATAGATGGTAGATATCTTATGGTGGAGAGAATTTACCATTATCAAGATGGAGTTTTCTTGATGAGCCTCTCACATCTCAAAGAGAAATTTCTACCTACAATATGGAACCTTATGGGTTCTATTGGGCCATTGATGAGAGGATCTCATGGAGAGACTTCAAAGGAGGTGCACTTCAACATTTCATGGAGTGCAAATCTTTGAAGATAGAAGAGAATGGTATTCTACCTTGGGTGAATACCAAATATGAGCATGACATGATTCATCATCCACAGTGGGATTGATAGATGAGAAGGGTGAGAAAGGAGTTAACCAACTACTTGCAGATCTATGATACAGGGCATCAAGAAGAATGGTTGCACTAGTTTCTTTTGGGTGAGTATGGTTACTACCCAACATCTCACATTTTTATGGTCCATGCTATGTATGTCATTGATATTATGCAGCAGCAGAAGGCATGGTTGTGTTGGTTATTGTTGAGAGAGTTTGGCCATCACATGACATATCTTATGTCAATGGGTATGTTATTTTTTGTAACATTTCATGGCACTCACATGATGTGGCAGCATGTAATATCTGAAAAGGGAGAATGCATTAATACTCAAACACAATATGAGAACTGCAGAAAAGTAAACAATAAATCTAAAGAAAAAATCAAAATATACAGAGAAGATAAGCCATTTATTCATTAGAGATGGATTACAGTTACAACAGTGTACAAATAGAGGTACTCTAGCCAAAGTAGTGGGCTAGAATGACCCTGCAAACATGCTACAACAAGCACTGCGTAACTGGAGAGATGCAAGAAGCAATACTGCATTGTCCCTTTAGTTGATGATGTACATATAGATGTTGAAAAGGGGAATGCAGATATATGGAGCTCAGGAGCTCTGGTGATGCCAAGATTCAAGATCTAGCCAATGTGATGGAAACCTAAGATAACCCAGAAAGGATTTTCCAAATCTATGAGTTTGGAGAATCACCCTCCTAGGGTTTGATCCCTTAACTGTTGGGTTATGCAGATCTGAAAATAGATCTGATCCAAAGATGGTTGAAATATGTTATACAAATAGATCTAAGCTTGGAAGGTTGATCCCTCCTTCAGATCTCCAAGATATAAGTTGGAGATCTTGTCTCTGCTTCATCCTCCACAAAATGCAGCAACTAAATATGTAGCTGCTGAAGAAACTATGTTGTACAAGAGGGAGAGACTAAAGCCTAATGTAAAATGAAGAAAATAAGCTCTTGGCTAACAGAAATAATGATGGCAAGGTGAGGGGATGACCCCTCACAGGATTCCTAGCTAAAATGCTAGAAACTTCCTTCCTCCTCTGGATCTGCAATGATGGACTGCGCAATCCTTGGTAAGACTGCTGCTAATAGGAGGTCAATAAAGTTTGGCCTGATGCCAGATCTGAAATTAGGCCCTAGGATCGCTGATCTTGAAGTCCAAGGTGATAGGAATAATCCTTCACCCATTCTCCAGGTGAAATACTGAAGACAACCTCCTCCTCCCAAACTGATCTTCAGAAATTGTGTAATTCCTGAAGGTATGTGTTCTGTAGAGAGTGGAAATAGTGTGGCACCAATGCTTGATGATGGATGGAAGCTCAAAATAACCTTCCCAGAGTAGGCACACAAGTCCCCCCTAGGTAAGGGTGGGATTCTCGCTCGGGAACACCCTGTGCTAAACAGCACTACAAACTTAGCTAAACAGCATAAAAGTGCATGGAAATGTCACCTGACAAATCCAGATCTAAACAGATCATCAAATCATAAACTGAAGCCTTCCTCCAATGTTTCCTTCATCTCCCTTATATACAAAGTGAGCCTTCCCAAGCCCTGGCCCACCTCTAAACTGTGTTGTCCATGGTTGATTGTGTTGTCTCTCCAATTCCTCCATCATGTCTACATGTAATGTGCACCCTCTCCAGCATGTGTACATTAAAATCATTACTTCCTCCAGCACCTCATCATTAATGCTCTATGATCTTACATTAGATTCCCTCCATGATCTTAGTTGACTGCTTCAACCTCCATGATCTATCTCATTAATGAGACATGATCCTCACTCCATTCACATTAGTAGCTACTCCACTACTCCATTATGTAGATCTATGTCTAAATAATCCACATTCACACATCAAAAATGGATCTTATCATCTTTGATGATTATGGGTCCCTCCACTCTTTTATTTACTTAATTAATTAAGTTTATTAAGAACTCTAATATTCCATATATCATGTGAAAATTTAGGAATATTACAGTCCTCCCCAGCAAAATGTTGCTTGTCCTCAAGCAACTGCAAAAGTAGATGCAAAGCCATCTATTCCCCTCCAAATGGCATCCACATAAGGAATTCCTCCTCCATTTGCTGCAATGTGTTATGCATGTTTGGTTCCAAATTTGTCTCCAAAGAATGCATAGAATGACCTCCAACTGTATAGTTAGATGTCCTTCTTCCTCCAAGAAGTACCAAGTGACAACCATAAGCTACCCAACATCATCATCAATACATGAGATACATAATATAAAGTGGTTCTTCCCACAAAGGAGAAGCTCCATCTCACACAACATCTCTTCATCCCATGCTTTATGAAGTAGATTGAGCATTGACATGCCCTCATCCTTAGCCTTGTTGGCCTTGTTGGACCCAAGCATCATTCCAACATCATGCAAAATAAGAAATAGAGACATATGGGTAGACAAATATTTCAAACCATATTCTCCCAATAGTAACCTCCGGAGTAAGGCCTCTTACTGCCACCCTCCATCTCCACCATGCAAGATGGACAAGCCAAACTCCCCCAAAAGCAACCAAAGCAACAAGAGATCTTGTTGCCTTCTCAACTCTTCATGTGCATCATGGAGTAAAAACATACTTATAGACATGTTGAATGTCACATCAACCCAATACAAGCAAACACAATCAATAAACATCATGAGAGTACCAAGAAAAAGTTCTACACAATACAAAAAACATAGACATAAGAGATGTCATGTGATGGCAAAAATCTCTTAAGGAAAACCAGAGTGAGCATGTCTTCTTTTGTTTCATTCTATCATTGATACACAAGGCACGATTCAAAGAAATATGAGCCATTAGGTGGTAACCATAATCACCTAAGAGAAGCCAACGCAACCATGCCTCCTTCTTCATTACATGAGTGTTATTCAGGGCATGGATCAAAGAATTAGGAGCCTTTGGGTAGTAACCAAACTCACCCAAGAGAAACCAACATAACCAATCTTCTTGCTGGCCCATGTCATATATATGCAAGTGGTCATGCAACCCCTTGCTTATCATCCTCACCCACTCATCCCAATGTGGATGATGAATGATGTTTTGCATAAACATGGTATCCTCCCTTTGTATAATACCATCCTCCTCAAACTGATGAAGAACTTTGCACTCCATGATATTTTGAAGTGCACCTCCAATGAGATATTCTTCTCATTAATGGCCCTCCAAAACAAATAAGGTTCTGGATCTGTTGCAGGTAGAAGCTTCTCTTTGAGCTGTGAGGTGCTCATTGAGAAGGAGTCATCTTGACAGGGGAAAATATTTCCCATCTCAAGATGTCTACCATCTATCATCTTTATCTTCATTGCTTCATGAATGAAGTTGCCATATGATTGCTCCCATAAGGAATGGGTCCTCTTCCTTTCATTGTTGCTCCTTAATGGCGATGTAGATCTGCAAGGTAAAACATGTGCAATCTCAAATCAAGGCACAATGTTGAACTCATAACCATCCATTGTACATAGGATCATACTCATCCCATCTTCTGAAACTCTACACTTCAACTGAAAGGGTTGAATGTAGTTCATCAATGACAAACTAGGATGGTTTTTCATTATTTTTTTGATCAAATCAAGGGTCCTCTGCGCAGTGATATGATGCAACTCCAAATCAGCATGTTTTTCTAACCCTTGGTCATGTGTTAGCCTTGATGGTATGTCCCCATAAGTTTCAATAAGAGGTACTGAAACAATATGATATGGAAATGGATGTATACCTTGGATCAAATGATATGTGGGAAACTCTTGCAAAACCACAAGATTTCCTCCAACCGGGACAATGGTGTCTCCAACTACTGGTAAGAGTGATGGCTCCTCTTCTATTTGGAATCTACCTCCTCTTCCTCATGCATATCCTAAATCATACATGGAACTCTATGTGTCAAGAGCTTAAGACTATATTGCAAAGATACAAGTGTCTCTCCTCCGGATACAAGTACTTTTGCAGCTGGTGGTGAAGGTAATGACTCTTTGTCCAAAGTGACAAGAATGACATCCTTCTTTGTTTCCTTAGGAAATGTCTCTTTGTGAAGCATCTCTGGTTTTCTCACATCAAAATTCTTCCTCAACTTGTGAAAGAAATTTGGATACTTAGTCACCTTTGCATGCTCCATGTGACCAAACGACCAATCATTGGCTTCACCTAGAAGATGAAGTGTTGTAATCTGAACAACCTCTCTTTCAGCTACAGGATGTAGCCTGAAAAATGCCTCTAACTCCTTCCTCCAAGCCTTAACAACACTTGAAGAAGATCCATCAAATGTAGGCAAATAGAATCTATTGTGCCTCTTTCTTCTATTGCTTCTATAGGATCATCTTTCTTCTTCAATTTTGAAGAATTGTTGGAGAGTTAGATTCTCCTTGAATGCTCTAGACTATGCTTTGTACTCTTTAAGATATAGACTGAGAGTCTCATGAGTCTCAGGTTCTTTTCTTTCTTCATTTCTATACCATTCACCTTCTTCAGAGAAAGTGGGCATAGTAGATCTATGAGGAGATCTATGATTCTCCAGGCTTCTTTGTTGCTGATAAGAAGCATTGGGACCTTCTTCATCCTAAAACCTTCTTGAGGTTTCTCTTTGCCTTTCTTTCTTCATTTCTGTTATCACCAAATTGAAATTGATTGGCTGCTCATCAAACAACTCAACGTAACTTTTTCAAACCACTTCCAACTGAATATTATCCTCCTCAGTTTGAGCGGGCTCTCTCAAGGGGGGTTTATTATTTTGAATAATGATAGTACTAGATGGCTAAATCTATGGAATTGTAACTTGTTTTGTATGATTGCAGGTTGAAAAATGTAGGCATGCTACCATTGGGATTATGGAGTCAACAATCAGTAGTCTTAGTGACAGTGGTTCTTCACATGGAAGCTGAGGCAGATCGAAGTTTTCAACAGAGAGAATTCACACATACAACATAGGAAAACATAGTGATTTCACCACTAAAGAAGTCAGATCATAACATTATGTATTCTAAGAAATTAGGGATGAAATCTACTGCAATTGATAAAACATAAGATAAAGCTCAATAACATATCAAAAACCTCATGAGAATCTCAATTATGTAAAGAAAAATGTCGCTTTGTATTACTGATATTGGTCAAAAACATACAAGCAGCAGTCTTTTGCAAATGTTCTCCAACCCTTTGCTTCTTCGATGTTTTGTCTTTAAATAGACATTATTTACAACAAGGATGATCTACCTGGTGGCTAGATCCTCGAATTCTCCTATGACACCTTTCATAACTGAAATACATAATTTTCAATAGAAAACTAACAGCTACCTTTTAAAGAAACCATCTCCTAATAGGACTCTAACTCCTATTTATTACATTTATGTATCCTATCTATGAAACAGTTATATGATGGTTACAAAATAAATATCACATGTTCGAAGGACACATGACCAAGTTCACTACCACTTTACATATTTAAAACATCCCTAGACTTGTGGAGCATAGCCCTGTTTTTTAGGAATGGATAACCCTTATCTTCAATGTTGTTTTGACTGATGACCTGTCTTCATGGCACTCCCTTTGAATCATAAATATCTGATAATAAGCTCCCTTGACAAGCTGGAGGTCTCCATCTGGAAAAAACTGCTTTTAAGATGCTCAAAACCTTCAACAATTTCTCGTTACAAAAACAGGACAGTTTCGTAGCGAGTTTTGGTAGCGTGGGAAAAGTGGCTTCTCCATCCATTTTCTTCACTTATTTGATGTTCCATCGTGTTAATCATGTCATGACAACTTACCATCATGGATTCCCCCTCCTTGAAACATACAAAAACTGAATTTAAATGCAAAAAGGCACCTACAAGTTTTTTCGTAGCGTATTTCTGGCTTCAAGCCTGAGGTACGCTACGAAATTGTGTAAAAAAAAAGAAATTTCCCCTTTCAAAATTGTCTTTAAAAATTGACCTTTAGCTGCAAAATTTTGATTTTATGCATGTTATGAACCTCCTAAGGCATATTCCATCTCAAATTATTACTCCTATGGTGTTTCCTCCTCATTTACTATCAGTTGACTTATAGGTTCTTCTACCACTGTCATTTTCAACCCTTTCTTTTCCAATTCCTCATGAATCAGCTCCAATTTCTCTTCAAGGTCTTGCACTTTGTCTTTTAATGCCATGTTCTTGGATTGCAAGTGCAAGTTTATCATTTTTATGTGCTTTACCTCTCCTCTTATTTTTTGAGTCCACTTTATCAGCTTTTCTGTATTGTCCAAAGTCTTTGAGACACTTGTGACTTGATCCTCCCATATTTTCCTTATTTGTTCAAACTGAACCTTCTCATCTCTATGCTTCTTTGCCTCTTTCTTCAAAACTGATATCTCCCTGCCTGCCTCTTTCAACTGCTCCTTAAGGGTTTCAATTTCTGATTTTTCAGTGATTTTCTCTTCACCCTTCTTTTGTTGTGAAACCAGCTCCAAAAGTAGAAGAAAAGAGATATCAATGACTTAGAAATAAGCCACTTCGAGGCAATCTCCAATACATTACATGAATGAACAATTCTTGGATGATACAAATTACAAAACCTCCTTTCTATATATAGGAGTCCATGGGGCCACAATGTAATCCTAGTCGACCTAACAATAATAATTTAAGGGCACAATAATAACAAAATGGGGGTTACAGGGGTACAATAATAACAATAAGGGGGTTACATTAACAACAATAAGGGACTATACTAGTAATATAGGGACCTAACATGTCCCTCTCCTTCAAAAAAGTGTTGTCCTCAACGCTTGAGTAGCTCTTGGTGCTTCTGTATAAAATTCTCATCCTCCCATGTAGAATCTTTAGTGGGTAAGTTCTTCCACTTGATGAGATACTATGAAATTGATCGATTCCGTCACAGTCGAGTTCTTGTTTCCGTCACCGCTTCAGGTTCCAATATGATTTTTCCTTCCTCATCAAGTTCTAGCAATATTGTTTGAACTGGAATATTTTCACCTATAACCTTCTTGAAGCATGAAACATGGAAAACTGGATGCACTCGTGAAGAAGCAGGAAGCTCCAATTTGTATGCCATAGTATCAATCTTTTGCAACACCTTGTAAGGACCATAGTACTTTGGCGATAATTTATTATCCTTCTTAGCTTGCTTGAGGGACATTTGTTTGTATGGTTGTAGCCGTAAAAATACCCAATCTCCTACATCAAAACTTCTCACGCTGCGATGTTGATCTGCCTGTTGTTTCATTCGATTTTGTGCCAAATTCAGGTTATCCTTTAAGAGTTGGAGAACTTCTTGCTGATGCTCGATGTGATCTTCCACTGCTTGAACCTTCGAATTTTCTCTTAAAGATGATGTGATGGATGGTGGATTATATCCATAAAGTGCCATAAATGGGGTCATTTTTGCTGCAGTATGGAAGGAAGTGTTATACCACCATTCAACGAGAGGTAACCACTTGACCCATTGTGTTTGTTTATCAGATACAAAACAACGAAGATATCCTTCCAAACATTTATTTACTATCTCAGTTTGACCATCGATTGAGGATGATAAGATGAGCTATGAGCTAATTGAGTACCCAAACAAGAAAATAACTCCGTCCAAAAATTTCCAGTAAAAATGGGATCTCTATCGCTCACAATAACCCTTGGGCTTCCATGTAGCTTTTGAATTCTATCCATAAATGTAGTAGCAACCGTACTTGCTTTAAATGGATGAGATAATGCACAAAAGTGTGCATACTTGGTAAGTCTATCAACTACCACCATGATGACATTCTTTCCTTCAGACTTAGGTAAACCTGTGATAAAATCCATTGAAATCTCCTCCCAACGCTGACTTGGAATGGATAAAGGTTGTAGAAGTCCCGGGTCTTAATTGTCTCCACTTTATTCTGCTGGCAAACCAAACATTCCGCCACAAACTTTTGAATATCAGATTTAAGGCCATCCCAAAAAAATTCTTTCTTCACCCTGTGGTAAGTTTTTAAAAATCATGAGTGTCCTCCTAAAGGAGAAGTGTGCAATTCTAGAAGAATCTTTTGTTTTAGTTGGGAATTCTTACAAAGATATAAGCGATCTTTGTACCATAAGGATTCATTTTTCCAACTAAATGTATCAGATGTACTAGGATCTTGCTGCAACTTTTGAATGAGTATCCATACATCTTTGTCCTTCTTCCATTCATCTCTTGCTTCAGTTATCCAATCTGGTTGGATAATAGAAATGGCACAAAGCAATGCTTCCACCTCTTCATTCTTTCTTGAGAGTGTATCTGCAACAACATTAAGCTTCCCTTTTTTGTAGATTATTTCAAAGTCATAACCCAACATCTTTGTGACCCATTTTTGCTGCTCTTTTGAAGATAGTCTTTGTTCCAAAAAGTGTTTAAGACTATCATGATCAGTTTTTACCTTGAAGTGTCTTCCCATTAGGTAAGTTCCCCATTTCTTTAGTGAATGCAGTATTGCTAACATTTCTTTCTCATAAATAGGTTTCTGTAAATACTTTCCTTTGATTAGACAACTTTCAAAAGAAATGGGTCTTCCTTCTTGCATTAAAACAGCACCAATTCCATTTCTTGAGGCATCACATTCCACAATAAAGGTTTTTGTGAAGTCTGGTGTAGCTAAGACCGGTACTAGGCACATTGCCTCTTTAAGATGTTCAAAGGCCTTAGTTGCTTTAGGAGTCCATGAAATTGCATCTTTCTTCAATAATGTTGTTAGAGGTGCTGCTATTCTCCCATAATTCTTAACAAACTTGCGATAATACCCTGTTAACCCGAGAAATCCTCGCAACTGCTTTATGGTTGTGGGGACTTTCCATTCCTTAATGGCTTTAATTTTGTTAGGTTCTACCTTAACACCCTCATGAGATACTATATGACCCAAATATTCCACCTCTTGTACTCTAAAGAAACATTCGGATGTTTTTGTATATAATTGTTTCTCCTACAATAGTTTGAGCACCCTATCAACATGTTCAACATGATCCTTCCAAGACCTGATGTAGATTAGTATATCATCAAAAAATACTAGCACAAATTTTCTAAGGAAGGGTTTGAAAATGGAATTCATCAACCCTTGAAATGTATAAGGTGCATCGGTAAGGCCAAAAGGCATGACCAAAAATTCATAATGACCCTCATGAGTTTGAAATGTTGTTTTTGGAATATCTTCAGTCTTCATTCTAATTTGATGATATCCCGAACGAAGATCCAACTTGGTAAAATAAATTGCTCCATGTAATTCATCCAATAATTCATCAATCACAGGAATGGGAAATTTATCTTTAATGGTGAGCTTACTGAGCTCCCTATAATCTGGACACATTCGCCATGATCCATCCTTCTTGTGTACCAATACTACAGGAGCAGAGAAAGAACTTTGACTAGGTTGAATTATACCCGCCTCTAACATTTCTACAATCATACGTTCAATTTCACTCTTTTGGACATAAGGATATCTATAAGGCCTGATGTTTGGAGGAACACTTCCTAAAATCAAATGAATAGCATGATCATGATCACAAGTAGGTGGGAGTCCTTTGGGAGTTTCAAACACCTTGGAATGATTGTCCAAGACTTGTTGGAGATTTGCAGAAATAGATGATTTTGATGTTGGAACTTCTAGTGAGCATAATTGTGCAATTACGCCTCATTATTATTTCTTTAGAAGCTTTGTCATGACGTTAGAGCTTATTATCTTTCCTGGATTCCCTGCAATACCACGTAATTTGACTTCCTTTCCTTCTGAAAAAAAATTCAAGAAAAGTTCTTGAAAATTAAAAGTTGTCGTCCCTAAAGATTGTAACCATTGTACTCCTAGTACAACATCAACACCTCCCATAGGAATGGAAACCATTGGACTATTCAATACATATTCCCCCATGGTTAGCTTGATATTATGGCATTTTCCAAAGAAATTTATAGTTCCTCCATTTGCAACCATCACTTGACATTCTGGTGCTGGGTATAGGAAACCATTCAATTCCTTGGCTACCTTACAATGAATAAAATTATGGATGCTACCTGAATCAATCAACACTATTACCTTTTTCTTCTTGATATGTCCTTCTATCTTGAGAGTTTGAGGAGTGGTAATTCCTGCCAATGCATTACACGATATGGTCAAACTCATTTCTTCCTCTTCTAGGGTTGGTTCCTGGTGTATATCCTCTTCTTGTTCATTTTCTTCTTCCTCTTCACAATCTATGTAAAATAATTTCTTCTAAGCACACTTATGACCTTTAGTGTATTTTCTATCACAACTGTAGCAAAGCCCTTTTGCTCTTTTTTCTTCCAATTGTTGTGGTGTCAACCTTGTAGTTTGTGGAAATCTAGGCGTAGCAACACTTCCTTCTTTATAGAATTGAGTGGTAGGCTTCCTTGTCGCCATAATTTTACATTCAACTTTTCTTGCCAACCTGAATGCCTTCTCCAATGAATCAGGTTCCAGAACGCGAACTTCATGTTGGATGTTACCCTTTAAAGTGCCTATGAAGAGATCAATCCTGTGTTCCTCTGGAATATCAGTTACCCTTATATTCAATTTTTGGAAGTCCTCAATGTGCTGCCCCATTAAACCCTTTTGTTTGAGATTTATCAATTGGCTAAAGAAGGTGTTGCTCTTTGTATCCTCATAATGTGCTATCATTTCCTCCGTAAAAATTGACCAAGCGACAATTTTTTTACGGGAGCAAAGCCATTGATACCATACAAATGTATTTTGTTCTAAATGTAAAGTTGCAATGCGTACCTTTTGTGTGTTTTGCACATTATGGAGATCAAAATATTGTTCCATCTGTAGTATCCATGTTACAGGATCCTTTCCATCAAACTTCCTCATATCCATTTTTGGAATATGGTGGTTCTTCCCACCAACATTAGAGTTTATGAAGTCACGATTAACATTTATTTTGTTCTCATAATGAGTTTCCTCTACTATCTTTTCACCATTAGGAAACATCTCTTTTATCAACTTTGTCAAACCTTCCATGTCTAATTTTAGATGATTCTTCATGTTTTCCATGTTGTCTTTCATTTCATCCAGCTTAGCTTCCATGCCATCCATCTGAGCTTCCATGCCAGCTTCCATGCCATCCATCCTAGCTTCCACGCCTTTCTTCAAACCATCCATCTTTGCTTCCACGCCTTTCTTCAAAACTTCCATTTCATTTTTTGTTGCTCTTTGCGAGAGCGAAATTTGGTGTACTTGCTCTTGTAATTTTGGTAGATCATGTTGCAATTCTTCATCTTCATGAGTCATAGTAGAGCCTTATGAAGGCTTAATGGCTATTGAATTATTTTTACGGGGCATTTTTTAGAACCTAATACTGATATCTATTCTACAATATGCCCTTGGAATCAAATTCAAATTGATTCTTCAAACAAGACTTATGCAATTCGGAAAAAATTACACACCTTTTTCTTGATTTTGAAGAGCTCGATATTTAAATTGGATTATCTCTGTGGTTACAGCTCCTCAATATCTAAAATTTTGCACTAAGGTAGCCTTCTAAATCCTCTTTTGAATGCCACAGGTCTGAGCTGATTTGGATTCTTCAAGATAAATTTATGTCCAATCTCCCAAAATGACCTAATTATGGACTGTTTGAGTAGATAAAACTTGTACGACTTGCTACGTGTCACTGTTTTGTCTTTTAGCTCTGAAATTGATAGCAAATAAAATAAAGTCCATGTACTTGTGGCCACTTTTTACAGCACTCCAATCCGATGCTCAGAGAGAGAGTTATGAAGCTTTTCCCACGATCACCTCTTTGAGATGAAATTTAGGAGCTTGAAAAATCACTACCTTCCACAGATCATATCTCTGAAAATATTTTGAACCAAGCTCTAAAATTTTTCAAAGAGTTTCCTCAGGATTTCAGCTTCACGCCCTAAAAATTTCAGATTCTGAACCTTCTTAGAAAAAAAGTTATAGCGCAAATTCCACGATGACTTGTTTAGATTAAATTGAGGAGCCTGCAAAAAGACCTAACTTCCACTGATCATATCTATGAAAATGTTGCGAACCAAGCTCTAAAATTTTGTGATGATGTTCCTCAGGATTTCGGCCTCGCACCCTAAAACTTTTAGCTTCTGAAACTTCGTTGAAAAAAAATTATAACGAAAATGCCACGATGACCTGTTTGGAGTAGCGAAACCCTAAAATTCAAAGCTCTGATACCAAATATTGTGAAACCAGCGCCAAAAATAGAAGAAAAGAGATATCAACGACTTAGAAATAAGCCACTTCGAGGGGGAAACCTCCAATACATTACATGAATGAACAATTCTTGGATGATACAAATTACAAAACCTCCTTTCTATATATAGGAGTCCATGGGGCCACAATGTAATCCTAGCCGACCTAATAATAATAATTTAAGGGCACAATAATAACAATATGGGGGTTATAGGGGTACAATAATAACAATAAGGGGGTTACACTAACAACAATAAGGCACTATACTAGTAATATAGGGACCTAACATCTTTTTTTTGATAACCAGCTCCTCTTTTGCAGGTGAAGAGAGATCTATGATGCTTGGTGGCTGAGCAGTTTCACTGACCTTCTGAGTCTCTTTGCTACTTTCCGTGACCTTTCTTGCATGTCTGGTCATTAGCTTTCTAGGTTGAAACATGAAACCAGAATCATCACCTGCAAACTCTAACTTTTTAACTGTCTCGAATTTCTTTAGCTTTCTTCCCCGATCTTCAACATCTTCAACTTGGACAATGGGTGTTTCTTCGATATCAATTGCATGCAAGATTTCCTCTAAGTTACCCTTAACCATTGTTTGGCTTCTAGTAACTCTCTTTCTACTTTGTTTGCTAACTGTTGGCTTTTGTTTTGCAGGTGTTGTTTTAGGTGTATGAATCTTCTGCAAAGGCTCTGTATCCATGCTCACTGGTTCGAGTGGGGATGATCTATTCCCTTATTCAACATCCTCTTCCACTGTAGGTGATGAAACATTTCTAGGTTTGGAAACTCTTTTAGGAGTGACAGCATCAACTTCAAAACCAATCATGAATAGAAAGGATGTCCAATCGATGTCTAGTCTCTTCAAATCCTCTAACACCAACAACTTAATCAAACCATGGTGAAAGAGAGAAGCTTCATTGCCTTCTGTTTTAACTTGAACCTTATCTGAAATTTTACCTAGAATTCTGTATAAATAAAAGGGCAATTCAAGTGACCTCTTACCCACAAAATTCAAAAGAAGCCTAAGGTGGTAGGAGTAGACCATGTGAAACCTTCCTTCACAGGTAAAATACTTCTGAATGATCATCAGTAGCTTTGAATAGTTTTCCTTCATGAAACTCCTAGGGATGGCATTTGTAAGATCAATTTCACTATGCTCTGGATTGATTAAATCTTTGCAATCCTGCATGGTGAACTTGATGCCTTTAAACCACAGTTCCCCTCCTCTAGGGATTCATGTTGCTATTGAAATGTTGTCTGGTGTTACTGTGAGGTTTAGCATTCCCACCGTTGAAGCTGTTCCAATGAAACTGTTAGCAAAATCCTTGAAAACCTATAGATGTTAACCCTGCAATATTTGACATAATTGCAAGCAACCTTTTCTTCTGAAAATCTCCATGGTCGTTGGGTCTTCATTGAGAAAATTCATGTCCATGGGCTCATACCTATGGAAGTGACCACCTTTTTTTGTTTTCTTCCTTGCAACCATGGTGACTTTATATCTTCTCAGCCTCGCTTGCTTAATGACACTTGCAACCTTTGAATCTGCCAGCAACCTGCTTGGCTCGATGAAGCAGCTCTCCAGAAATCCAATAACATGCAAAGATAAAGCGGAGTATGACAAAAAGACTAATTGGGTAATGTTTTATGGTTTAAATGACAACTCATGCCTTAATCATGACATATGCATGCTAAAAAAGGTAATGATGACCTCAGAGTTGGCTTTGTACATTTGAATTAACCCTAATAGACTCGAATGACCTCCACCCTAACTCCTCCAATCATGAACTGACACTTTGCGTCGAATTTGACAAGACAGACAGGAAAAAAAAAATTCGTAGCATATCTAGTTTATTCTCTGACAGTTTCACTACAAAACTATTAGGTAGTTTTGTAGCGAAAATTGTTGTTTTGCAGTATAAAATGCTACGAAAAGTTGTAAAACTGGCTTAAGTGTCATTTTTGAATTTAAATTCTTGGGAAATGAAAAATGACATCATATGATGACCGATGGGACATGACATGACCTAAATGGAGATGGCCTTGAACCTTAGGATAGGTTAAACATGTAAAAAAAATGAAATTTTCCTATAACAACTTGAAAAGGCTTAAGGAGACCTTATCCTTTTGAGGAGTGAACTGTATGACCATGTCAAGTAATGTTTCACAAAATTATGAGTGATAAAAATTTAATTGATCTCCTTGGAGATATCCTTCATAGTTCTCAAGAAATATGCAGCAAAACTTAATCCCTCCATTATATTATATCTCTACTATCTGCTTTTCTTATGTTGTCAATAATTTCCACAAGCTGAGCCAACGATCATGCTCTGATACCATTGTAATATCCCAAAAGGGGGAATGCAGTAATACTCAAACACAATATGAGAACTACAACAAAGTAAATAATAAATCTAAAGACAACATCATAATATACAGAGAATTTGAGCCATTTTATTCATTAGAGATAGATTACAGTTACAAAAGTGTACAAATAGAGGTACTCTAGCCAAAGTAGTGGCCTAGAATGACCCTGCAAACATGCTACAACAAGCACTATGTAACTGGAGAGCTGCAGGAAGCAATATTGCATTATCCCTTCAGCTGATTATGTACATATAGCTACTGAAAATGGAAATGCAGATCTATGGAGCTCAAGAGCTCTGATGATTCCAAGATTCAAGATCTGGCCACCGTGATGGAAACCCAAGATAACCCAGAAAGGATTTTCCAGATCTATGAGTTTGGAAAATCACCCTCATAGTGTTTGATCCCTTGACTGCTGGGTTATGCAGATCTGAAGCTAGATCTAATCCAAATATGGCTAAAATATGTTATACAAACATATCTAATCTTTTAGGGTTGATCCCTCCTTCAGATCTCCAGCTAGAAGCTTGAGATCTTGTCTCTTCTTCCTCCTCCTCAAAATGCAGCAACTGAATATGCAGTGCTGAAGAAACTACACTATACAAGAGGGAGAGATTCAAGCCTAATGTAAAATGTAGAAAGTAAGCTCTGGGCTGATGGAAATAATGATGTCAAGGTGAGGGGATGACCCCTCACAGGATTCCTAGCTGAAATGCTAGAAACTTCCTCCCTCCTCTGGATCTGCAATGATGGACTACGCAATCCTTGATGGGACTGCTGCTGATAGGAGGTCAATAAAGTTTGGCCTGATGCTATATCTGAAATGAGGCCCTGGTATTGTTTATATTGAAGTCCAAGGTGGTAGGAATAATCCTTCACCGATTCTCCAGCTAAAATACTAAAGACAACATCGTCCTCCCAAACTGATCTTCAGAAATTGCGTAATTCCTGAAGGTATGTGTTTTGTAGAGAGTGGAAATAGTGTGTCACCAGTGTCTGATGATGAATGGAAGCTCACAATAACCTTCCCAGAGTAGGCACACAAGTCCCCCTTGGGTAAGGGGGGGATTCCCGCTCGAGAACACCCTGTTCTAAACAGCACTGCAAACTTAGCTAAATGGCATAAGAGTGCTTGGACATGTCACCTGAAAGATCCAGATCTAAACAGATCATCAAATCATAAACTAAAGCATGCCTCCAATGTTGCCTTCATCTCCCTTATATACAAATTGAGCCTTCCCAATCCCTAGCCCAACTCTAAACTACGTTGTTCATGTGGACATAATCCTCCATGGTTGACTGCACTGTCTCTTCAAGTCCTCCATCATGTCTACATGCAGTGTGCACCTTCTCCATCATGTGTGCATTAAATGAATTACTTCCTCCATCACCTCATCATGAATGCTCTATGATCTTATAGTATATTCCTTCCATGATCTCAGTTGACTGCTTCAACCTCCATGATCTATCTCATTAACGAGACATGATCTCCACTCCATTCAAATTATTAGTTGCTCCACTAAACCATTATGTATATCTATGTCTAAATAATCCACATTCACACATCAAAAGTGGATCTTATTCATCTTTGAGGATTATGGGTCCCTCCACCCTCTTATTTACTTAATTAATCAATTTTATTAAGAACTCTAATATTCCAAATATCATGTGAAAATTTAGGAATATTACACAGCAGGGAGCTTGGTTATGTTGGGATGATATGACATTTTACATGTGAATCAGTATGTTGTTTCTCCTTGGCTTGCATGATGATGATGTGAGGTGGCAGCAATATTCATTGTTGCTTGGGTTACTCTTGGGAGAGTATGGGTTGACTTTATCCTATACCTTGCATGATGAGTAGGGAGGATGGAAACATGAGGCCTTACTGCATTGGCTTCTGTTAGGAGGGTATGGCCACCATACTTGGTATGTTCATGGAGTGGTATGGCAGCAAGAAGCATTGTTGTGGTGGCTTCTTTTGAGAGAGTATGGCTCTCATACATGGGTTGATGATGATTTGGCATGGCAGCAAGAGGCATTGTTGCGGTGGCTTCTATTGAGAGAATATGGCTCTCTTACTTGGTTTAATGATGATTTGGCATGGCAGCAGAAGACTTTGTTGTGGTGGTTGTTATTGGGAGAGTATGGTTTGACATTTTCCATGTTCATCCATATGTCTCTACTTCTTATTTTGCACATTGTTGGGATGATGCTTGGATCCAAAGGCCAACAGGGCCAAGGATGGAATCATGGAGAGATACAATCTACTTCATGTAGCATGGGATGGAGAGATCATTTATGAGTTGAGACTTTCCACTTTGGGAAGAGACCACTTCACCTTATATATCTCATGCATAGAGGAGGATCCTGGACAGCATAGGGTTGCCACTTGGAGACTCATTGATGAGGAAAGGCATCTAACTTTTCAGTTGGAGGCCATTCTAGACATTTTAGAGAGGCAACTTTGGATTTAGGCATGTATAACACATTGGAGCAGATAGGGAGACCTTCCATATGAGGATGCCATTTGGAGGGATATGGATTGTTGTAGCATCCATTTTTTCAGTTCCTTGAGGACAATCAACATTTTGGCGGGGAGGATTGTAATATTCCCAATTTTTCATCAGTTAATTGGAATATTAGAGTTCTTAATTTTCTTAATTAATTAAGTAAATAAGAGGGTGGAGGGACCCATAAACCCCATAGATGAATAAAATCCACTTTTGATGTGTGTATGTGGATAATTTAGAATTAGATCTGGATTATGGAGTAGTGGATCAAATTCTTAATGAAGGAAGAGTGGAAATCATGCAGCATTCATGATAAGATCATAGAGATCATGGAGGAAGTAAAATGAGATCATGGTGCATTAAAAGTAAGATCATAGAGAACTAATGATGAAATCGTGGATGAAGTGGTGCATATAATGCACACATGATGGAGAGAGTGGGAATTAAATGCAGAGATGGTGGAGAACATGGAGAGACAACGCAATCTTCATGGAGGCTAGTGGTCACATGTGCAGCGCAGTTATGAGGTGGGCCAAGGCTATGGAAGGCTCACAAAGCATAAAAGGGAGATGAAGGTAGCAATAGAAGAAAGGATTTAGATTTTTATATTTGATCTGTTTATATCTGGATTTTTCATTTGACATTTCTATGCACGCTTCAGTTGTTTAGCTAATTCTGTAGTGTTTTTTAGCACACGGGTGTTTCCGAGTAGAAATCCCACCCTTACCCATGGGGAACTTCGAGTGCCTACTTTGGGAAGGTTTCTTTGAGCTGTCATAACTCATTAGGAATTTGTGCCACATTCAACCCCTCTCTATAGCACATTCAGTCTCATGAATTATGCATTCATGCTTGAAGGTTTGAGAGGAGGATGTAGTTCTTGGCATTTTAGCTAAGAAACCAGTGAAAAACTCATCCTTTCACCTTGTGCTTCAAGATCAGTCTTCCCAAAGTAGCATATTGATATCTTACATTCAGGCCAACATTACACACCTCCATGCAGCAGTAATTCCCCAAGGGATTGCGCAGTCCAGTCCTGTTGATCTATTGGAGTAGGGAAGTTTTCAGTATTTCAGCTGGAAGTCCTGTGAGGGGCCATCTCCTCACTTTGGGCATACTATTTCCATAATTCAGGAGTTTATTTTCAATATCTAGTATTAGCCTATAGAGTCTCCATCCTTGACAGTGCAGTTTTACTCATTTGTTGTGTATTCAGCAGCTGCATTCATTGGAGGAGGAAGGAGGAGCTAGATCTTGAGCTTCTAGCTTGAGGATCGAGTGAAGGGATCAACCCTTCAAGCATTGAGTTGATTGTATGTCATTGCAGCCATATATTCTTTAGTTCATGCTTCAGATCTTCATACCTAACATTCATATTTTGCAGGCCCTAACAGGGTGATTTTCCAAGCTTTTCATATTTGGATTTCCTTTCTGGGTTATCTTGGGTATTCATCATAGAGCCCGGATCTGAAATCTCGGCATCGTCTGAGCTCCGGAACTGCCAGATATACACTTCTATTTTCATTCGGTAGTTGCAATCCCAGTATTTGTAGCAAGGACAGCGTAATATTACCTCCAGCGGTCCAACAGTTACGCAGTCCCTCTTGTGGGAGGACATCAAGGTCATTCTAGCCTACTTGATTGGCTTAAGTGTCTCATATTTTGAGCATTTTTGTACTTATTTATCCACCTCCATATAATAAAATGGATCAGTTATTCTGTATATTTTTATGGTGTATTTATATTATTTGTTCATTGTTGTAGTTTCAAGCTATTGTGTTTTTGTATTAATGCGTTCTCCCTTTTGGGATATTATAGTTTCATCAGTTTACTAACTCCGGTCGATGATTTATGCTTACAATTCAATACCATTAAATTGACTAAACAACGTACCAGATTCTTTTGGAATGCAAGAAAATTCATGATTTTCACCTCCAGGGCACTATTGTTCCATCTGGGACACCTCTGTGTTCCTTTAAGTGAGCATGCCAATATGATTTGGCAGGCGCACTAAATTCAGGTCACTAGAAATTTCGAAGTACAGAAAATAGTGGAAGTCTTGTAAAAGTATTTGTATTATCCAAACCTTCAATAAGATGTTGGGAAGTACATCAGATTCTGCATTTCCTGCGTTATTTCCAAACCGACCATCAAGAATTAAAGGTTATATACTCCTCTTCCTACTCCTAGTTAGACTTGGGAATCCATCTCCTTTGATTACATGTCGAGCTTTCCTTTTACTAAGCATGGCAACGACTGCGCTTTCATGGTCGTTGACAGATTCTCTAAGATGGCCATTCTGACGGCCTGCAAGAAGAGTATCACAACATAAGTCATTGCTAATATCTTATTTGAATGAGTGTGGGTACAATTTGGGATCCCACAGTCCTTTATATTAGATCAGGACAACAGGTTCCTGAGTACATTTTGGGTAAGCCTATAGTCCATGATGGATACCAAGCTCACTAAGTCCAAAACCTTCCACCCCAAAACTGATCGCCAAACAAAGGTCGTCAACAGGATGATCATCTACATTCTGCGCAGGTACAACTAGAAGCATCCACGCACATGGGATGAAAGTGTCCCCTCTTTCCAGCATAGTTACAATCGAGATCTCCATAGCTAAACTGGCCATAGCCCCTTTTAGGTGGGGTTTGGATTCCAACCACTATGTCCCATTGATGTAGTCATACCATTTGTAGTTATTCATATAGATTCTGCTCATTTCTAGGACGAAGCTTAGAGCTAAAAACTTCATTGAGCACATTCAACACATTTGATGGAAGGGTATGGCATACTGGATAGAGCTAATTCTAAGTACAAGTAGCGCCATGATCAACATCGAGTTCCACACAGGTTCCAGGGGGTGACAAAGTTTGGTTACATTTGCAGAAGGATCGCCTCGCTGGGCCCCATCGAAAAATTACCCCACTCTGATGTGGGATATACACCATAAATAAGGTTGTAGGGGACAATGCCTTCGAGCTCAACATTCCACCATTCCTTGGCCTGCACCCAATATTCAATGTGGACTGGTTGCAACCATACTTTTCCCCATTATTGGACACATCTGACATTGTTGAACAACTAAAACCCACATATATCAACCCAAGGTGCATCAAACATGATACAATTGATAAGATAATGGACACGCATATCAATAACACTCATATGCAAAGGATCCAAATATATCAAGTTGTCAAATCATGCCAACTCCTTCACCAGGGCAAGTGGTTCACCAGGGACCAGGTTCAACAAAACATTTCTCACCTCATGGAGGATTTTCGTGAAATGGGGAACATTGCCTCCTAAGGGGGGAGGACTGATCCAGGTGGATATTGGTGGCCACCTACCTATTCCACCAAGAACCTTAGTCAGTTTCATCTGTTTCCTTGATTATAGTAGCATTTACATTTTTAACAATTTTTCGTGTCCTGAACTTCCGAAGTTGTTTTGACCCCCTAATTGATGTTTTTTTGAGGTCTGCAACATTCTCATACCTATAGGATGGGCCTACAACAAATCATGTAGTAATCGAAGATATTTCCAACAAGGTATTTTACGCGCCAAATGGAGATCATATGACCAAGTTATGACCCAGAGAAGTTGGATTCCTAACTAACCCCAACGAGGCCCGCAAGCTCTTGGCATTCCATCTTTTACGGTTAGGGTTTTGGTTGTTTATGGTTTTTCCTTATTGGTCAATAATAAAAAGGCCCTTGAGCCTCATTTTAAGAGAGTTTAGAGGCATGTAGCCACAACATTTCTTCTCAGAGATAAGCTACAATCGCCCAAGCTAGTTTATTTCCATTCTACTTGTAAGCATTTTTTAGTTGTTTGATAATAATAAAAAGAAGATTTATTTTTTGCATATTTGTGTTTATGTTTATATCAGTATTATGTTGCATTCATTTATAAACCTAGATTATGAGAGTTGATAGTATGTGAGGTGTTGTCACTCCTAAAGACAATCCTGAGTTGCAGAAGACGAGTGCCTAGGACATCTTTAATCAGGAGGTCATATAGGTTCTCTTCATGTTCTTTGATAAGAACCTCCTGGATATTTACTGGATGGAATTGTTAAATAGGTGGTTCCGGATCACAAGGAGAGCAGAGTGATAACTATGAACTCAGATTGTAGGGATAAAGGCTTGCACATAATGGGCCTATGGCTGTCATGGAATTGGATTTCCCGCAAACAGGACCGGATGTGAAACCAATGAACACTCTTTAAAGTTAATCAAGATAAAGACCATGAATAATTAGGACGGCAAGTTAGAGTAAGTCAGGCTTACAAGGTATAAGAATCCACCCTTCAAGGACTTAAGGAGAAAGCGGTAGAGAGAATGAACTTGAAACATAAATCATTCACCGAGCCTAATTAAGATAGTATTATAGATCATAATACGAGTATCATTCGAGATAAATTCATACACAACCTATAGACCACTCGCATTCCAAAAGCATGATGACATGAAAGAAAATGTGATGGAACAGAGCATTAAATCAAACCAAATACAAAAAAGACATACATATTGTTCATAATTCTAGTAGGAATCCATTCTCGCAACAAACAGTCATTATATTATTTCTCCAAAACGGCTCTTTAGGTATACATTACAAGCAAATATCAAAACTACAAAATGTGTTATGCAGACTATACACTTCCAACTTTCAAATAATTCAGAACCTTTACTTTGTCTGTGAGTTAGCCTTTTATAGTCATTTACATGGGCCAGAAAGGAAGGGATATCCAAAAGGATCTCAGCCTGCATCATGAGCCATAGGAACCCTAAACCTGCCTTATTCACCATCTCTCCATCCTCAAACCCTAGCATTCCTGAGATAATCTCTAGAATAGGTTGTATAGTGTTACAGAATGAAGATAGTGGAATAGACTCTGTGTGAGGGAAAGATAATAGGTGTGAGTCGGAGATGAGGTTGAGAAAACCCCTTTTTTTTCCAGGGGTTGATTCGAGAATTGGTAGGAGAGAGTGACCTCGGAGAATTTGACACAGTCCTGGGCGGGAGGATAACATAAGGCTTTTCTAATGAATTAGGGAGTAATCTCAAGAATCTTGGTGCCCCGAGTGGAAAGTAATATGTCCTTACACTCGATGTAGGCCTCCCCAAGCCAGACAATAAATTATGGGAACAGATGGGTCGTTGGGGAAATTTGGTAGTAAAGCCCTGACTCAACAACTCTAAACACGTCTTCGTTTCTTCACTGAAAATCGAAGAGCTCAGCTCTGGTGCGAGCTACATTGAAGGGATAGACTGGGTCGCAGAGTTGGGCGTGAGCGTCATTGAGGGGTTCGGGTCCAGGAGCAGTCCTGACCTCGCGAGCTTAGGGGGTTTCAGGTGTGGAGCGCTTCAATTTTTCCATGATAATTTGAAATAAAAGTAAAAGGGAAATAGTGAAAGGGACACAATCAAATACCTGAAATAACAGTGAGGTAGTAGGGGAAAATGACGCAAGAGTGAAAAGCAGCCAGTACTCGATTTTTAACCTACCTAATAGAGAGAAATATCGGTAAATAACCAGTAAAATTAGCCAGTCAAGAGTAAAACGCGCTACGGAAAATAGGGTTTTACTGATTATCGAGCAGAGGTGACACATGTAGGGCTGACATCATAAGGACGTCGACAGTGAGACACGCGTAGCAAGGTGGTTGGCTGGCAGCAGTCGGGTAGGTGGGGGCTATGTGCTAGACAAGATGAGTACTACCCTTCGTACCACATACTAGACTTACCTTACCGTAAAAATACCTGAGCCAGTTGTTGATCATGCCAGGCCCCTTCGATCTTCGGCGGGGTGGACGGAGGCTGCCGCCCCTTTTCCTTCCCCCCACAGAATCACTCTTATTGGCCTGGAGGAGGGTTGGTGTCACCTCCTCCGGGGGGTTGGCTTCGGCCACCTTAACTCCTTTCGGATGCCAACAGAATGGTCATCGGCTGCTGGTACTTGGTGCGTGGTTCTGCCAAGGAACTATGTGTGCGTTGCCTTTGAGAGCGATCGGTATTAGTATCCTTATTCATGCCATACTCTCATCTGATCGCCGTGCTTGTTCTTTGAAAGCTCCTCTGTTAACTTTGTTGTTCCCTGTCCTCTTTGCCTGCATTTTTCTTTTTCTTTATGCAGCAACTCCTTTTCTTTTATTAGTGAGGTCACAAGCCAACATTGGCTCCACTTGGGGATGACACACTCGTTCTCGAGGGTGTCGAGAACTTCTTAGAGCACCTGCTTGTGTACTTGTAAATATACCCAGGGAAATTTAAAAAGCTACAAGTACTTCTGGAAAGAGTTAAAACAAAAATGCATGCGATAATTAAAGATGAAATATATACATTGTGGAGGATATATACAATGGGCCCTCGCAGCCACTATCAGTACTGAAAGTAGGGCTTAAGGAACTTCCCGTTCACAGGCATGTCAATCAAGTCCCCTTCCAAATTTTCCAATATGAAGGTGTTGTTTCCCTTGACTTCTACTACCTTGAAAGGTCTAAACTAGAGTGGATCGAACTTTCCATGTTTACCCTTGCAATCCTGTCTAATGTCCCATCGCAGCACCAGGTCCCCTGCCTATATCTCCTTATCCTTTTCTCATTGGTCAAATATTCTTTTCATCTTTTCATGATAATCGGCCAACCTGATGTTTACCTGGGCTCATGTTTCATCCAGTTCTACCAGCTGATTCATCCTCGTGACAAGGTCATTTGGCTCTTCTTCACTATCTTGCAAAAATCTGGCCACAGGTAGAGCAAGTTGAATGGGGAAAATCGTCGCTCAACCATACACTAGCTCGTAGGGGGACTTTCCCGTGGATCTCTTGTTGATAATGTGATTTTCCCAAAGTGAAAATTTGAGCTAGGAGTCCCAGTTCTTTTGATTCTCTCTTATGGTCTTTTTTAGAATTCTTACCAAAGTCTTATTGGACGACTCGGCCAGCCCATTCCCCCATGGATAATAAGTTGTGGAATGTCCCAGAATGATATTCAAACTGTTGGAAAAAGTTTATGCACTTGGTGTACTTGAATACCTTGGTGTTATCAGTGATTATTTTAGCTGGGCACCTAAACCTAGCCATTATATTTTCCTCCATAAATTTAATCACCACCCCATTTGTGGCATTTCTTGCAGTCACAGATTCGACCCACTTGGTGAAGTAGTCGATGGCAGTGAGAATCCAATGGTGTTGGTTACTGGATACAGGGTGGATCTCCCCGATAAAATCAATGCCCCATTGCCTGAACGACTCTTCGACATGTATCGAGATCGGTGGGAGTGGCACAAATTTTTGTTTTTCTACAAAAGTATAGCATTTTTCACATGTTCGGACATGAGCGTGTACATTTCCAAGCAGACGAGGCCAGAAAAAACCTACTCTTAGGATTTTGTGAGCCATAGACCGCTAGTTGTAATGTTCATCGCATACACCTTCATGAAATTTGGCCATCACCTCGTCCACCTCCTCCTCTTTTAGGCATAGTAGCAGAATTCTTGACGAATCCCTCCAATATAATCATCCATTTTCCATGGCGTACTTCTGCAACCTTAATCTCAGGGTACGGTACTTAGCCTTGTCAAAACTAGGAGGACATCTCAGAGTAAGGAGGTATTCCACCACATCCTTATACCATGCAGACACAAGGTATTTTACGTGCATATTTTCAACTGAGGTTTATATTTCATGATGTACTTCTGTACCTTTCGGTACTTCTCCTTCTTCCATGGATAGATTTATACCCAAGGCCTGGCAGTTGGACTCTGATAATATTTTAGCCAATCCCTGTCCTTTAATGAGCTTAGTGGGTCTGATGTCCAATTCATATTCCTGGATTTTGGCAATCCACTTTCCCCTCTTTCCTTCACTGTCCCCTTGTATTAGAATGTATTTTACTATTGTTGTGGGGACGTAGGCAGTTATGGCCAACTGCAATACATATATATGAAAATCCTTTAATGATTTGACTAGGGAATAGGCCTTCTTTTCCAGGATATTATACTTTAATTCTTCATCTTGTAGGACCTGACTGAAAAATGCAATTGGTTGTTCGTGCCTGTCTTCGTTCTTCTGTAACAGCACTGTAGCGACTATGTGAGGGGAGGCGAAAGAAAAGGTCATGAAAGGCTTGCTATAATCAAGGCTTGCCAGTACTGGAGCTTCAGCAAAAGCCTGTTTGATTCTGTCGAAAGAAGCCCTAGATTGAGGGGTCCATTTTACTTTGTTATCTTTCTTGAGCATCTCCATAATATGTCGGACGATCTCAGCATAATTGGGAAAGAACCTTCTTAGGAAATTTATTCTCCCCAAGCATACCTGGATTTCCTTTTTATTCCATGGGAGGGAAATTTCATTGATCACTTCTACCCTTTTCAGGTCAATTTTCACTCCCTCCTTAGTCACTGTGTGTCCCAGCAGCTTCCCCACCTCCAGAGAAAACATGGACTTTTGGGGGTTCAACGACAGGCCGTACTTGTGGCACTTCTCGAAGGTCTGGCGAAGATGTTCAATATGTTCAACATCACTCTTTGAGAACACAGTGATATTGTCTAGATAAATCACTACGAACTTATCTTGCTCTCCTACAAAATCAATGTCCATTGCACGTTGAAAGGTGGCACCGGCATTGATTAGACCGAACGGCATCCGAGCATACATGAAGGTCCCCCATGGTGTGGTGAATGTTGTTTTCTCCTTATCTTCGAGGAGAACTGTCGCTTCTCATTTCTCACCTTCATATGATTCATGATTGCTTTTATGACTTTGGGCACCCATTCCTACAGACTTGGACAAATTCACTAAAAAACAGTGTAAAAATCCCCATACGCGATTATGCCCAGACTTTTCCGCATGTATACGCGAGTCCAACTGCACTTTTCCGCGTATGCCATTAAAATCATTAAAAAATATATAAAAATTCCCTATTTTCAGGCTAGGTTGATGGTTACTCTGGTAGTTCAACCACCCCAGCACGTGGCCAACTGTTTCCAACTGTTGAAACTACTTTGAGGGAGTATAAAAGCACCTCATGTGTATGGCCTAAGGGAGAGAGAGAATTATTGATATTATACTCTGTTGGTATTCCCTATCCAAGTCTGATTCCCCGTGCCTCTTGCACTTTCCCAGTTCATTACAAGAAACCTTTGTTTCTTGGAGATGCTCATTCCTTTATATGTCATCTCGTATGCACCAGTTCGGAAGGAGTCTTAGCGAGGCAAGGGCTGGACGGATCCAGACGATGGTCTGCTCGAAGGCCTTGGAAGGATCAGGTGATCTCTCCACGTGTTACTTTTGTACATGCTATTTTAATACAGAAGTATCATGTTGTTCCCGAGATATACGTGTTAGTGTATGCTTTTCATATGTGATTATATGGTTATTTAAGCATTCATTATGGTTTTTATCTCGATGTGACCATCCTGGATTTCACCAATATTTAGAGTAGATATATGTCAGACAAATCCGCTCTTTCGTGCTTTTTCTTTCTTATCTTTCACAGTTAAGAAGGAAGGGGATGCTTGTTGGGGGTTTGACCTTGGTGGATCTAAGTCACAACCAGAGGACCTACTGCAACTTCCTCATTCTACCTATTTAGTTTTCCATGAACATGTATGGCTGTTGAGTCTCAAGTGCAGAAGATGTCTCTCGCTCTCCGTGGAGGCTTGCTCAACAAACCTCTAGGGTGATTTTCCCCGAAACAGAACTGGCGACTCCGCTGGGGATCGCATTCTTGTGATTCCCCTGTTGGGTGGTTTCAGTTGTTTGATAGGTTGCCGACAGTTTTAACTTTCATTTGCAGTCCAGTTTACTTTTTCTCAGTTAGTCTGAAGTCCTGGTTTCTTATCCAGGCTTGATCCTTTTTGTTTTTTCACTATTTACCTTTATATACGCGCTTTTTTATGCACACAGTCACGTATACACACAAGTTTGTCTAAAGGAAGTCGCGTATACGCGTGTTTCCTTTAGCACAGTCGCGTATGCATGCTTGTTGCTGAACTGTGAAGTAGCGTATACCTAGGCAGATTTTGAATTTTTGGATTTCTTGACTTTTCAGTCCTTTCTGGATGTGGAGACCTGTTCCTACAGTGTCTTTGTATTCTCTGGATTATGAAGAGGGTGGTCTTTTGTCTTTTCTCTCTTTCATTTGATTGAAAACTAGTCTTTTTGGCAAAGTGTTGTTTCTGGTGCTGGCACTTCTGGTTTGAGTACCAAGATCGCTTTCTGGGCATTCTTGGTTGTTCTGCTTTATCAGAAGAGAGAGCTCCTGCTCATTTACTCTTTCCTATCTTTATGTTTGCTTTGCACTATGATTTTTGCTCATTTCTTGATTGGTTTTCTTGAGTTCAGTTGGCTAGGTCTTGTTGCAACTTTTGAAGAGTCTTTTTTGGTTCTTTGGAGTTTTTGCTTGCGGCAGGATTGCACTATTATTTTAGGCTGAGTGGCTGAGTTTTCTAGTCTTCTTTTGCTTGTATTGATCTTGCTACTAGTTAGCCTTATAAGATTTGCAGCATTTTTGGAATTATTTGCTTGAAATTCAGTATTGATTGGCTTGGAATTTTATAGTTTTACTTGGTCTTTTCGAACTTTTTTATAAAACACAAAAGCTCAAAAAACATTTTGCTTTGTTGTTTGCTTTTGTTTTTGCATTTTTGTTTTCGTTTCTTTGTGTCTTTTGAAGCTTGGTTGAAGTTTCTTGCCTTTGGATTTTGGCTTAATAATTGGAAGGGAGTTGTCATTCATTTCTTCCTCTTGTTTTTAAGCGTCTTTGGTGTCTTCATATTAAGAGTTCTTGATTTCGGGAACTAGCTTTCTGGACAACCAAGAAGAGTTAAAACTGAAGGACTTTTGGGAAATTTCACTCTGCTTTAGGAGATTTTCATCTTAGGATTTGCATGCTTGTAGTGATTTGCATTAGATGCATTTAATCATTTAGTCACTTTCATAGTTTTTTGTGAGTGTGAGTTTGCTATCTGAAAAGAAAAAATACAATTTTTAATCTCGTAGAACCCATGTAGAAGTTTCTTTTCATCGAAAGACAATAACTGCATTTGCATGTAGTTTGGTTTTTATTAATTTCTTTCTGCGTCAAAACATCATAAGTTTCATTTCCGCATCCCTTTGACTTAACATAACAGCCCATTAAAATAAGCGATATAATTTAAAATCAACTAGCAAGTTTTTTAAGTGTCATACACCAACTAGCTAGGTTGTAGGGCCTTGGATTAGGTGAGTGGAGAGTTAACTCTCCAAGGCCGCTCAAACAAAACATAGAAGTTGATTAATTGAGTGAAATCCAACTCCGTTAGGTGGACCGGGAAAGCTCTCCTCCAGAGAGTCAAGCGCGAGGGGAAGTGAAGGCCGAGAAGAGGGATACCCTTCCCGCCGATTGGGGCCTCGAATCCTCGACCCCGCACCGGCTCCGCCCAGCCTTCCGACACCTGGACGGTGCCCATAGTTGCCACTCCTAGTTCCACACGTGACCTGGGCGGGGCAGCGACCAGACACTCCGAGGGGAGATCGCCATCACTCTCTGCCAGCACTTCCGGGGTGCCCTTGCGAAGCTTGGGTGCTTGAGCCGGCAAAGGCTGTCGTTAGGAGGTCGGCGTAACTGTTTCTAATACCTTCGCTAGTTGTTCTGGGCCCTAATCATCCCAGACTGCTTTCGGGAGGTCCTATATTTCGCTTTCCTGTATTTTGGTGTCCAGTCCTCATCACCCGGAGCGGAAATACTTGGAGGTTGTTTGCTCGATTGTATCTCAGGGATTTTTCTTTTAGTGAGTGCTCTTTGCTCCTAGCTTGCCTAGCTTTTCACTTTTTTGAGTCTAATCTAAAATCTATAAAAGTGGCTGATCAAGCGCCTCGTCAATCGAGGAGAATCCGGGGGTTATCTCCCGAGAGTCCAGAGCCTTCTTCGAGAAGGCATAGGAGTGCTTTAGCAGGTGGTTACCACCCTGTGGCGTCTGACGCAGTGGAGAGAGATCCTTCACAAAGGTCTGAAGGTTTCATAGCTGATTCTGGTGTCGGTTCCGAGAGGAGCGTTCCGCTCACCTAGCGAGTTTTATTTCCTCAGGAAGAAGATTTTCAAATAGAAGAAGTACCTAAACCTCCTTCGTCAGGTCCATCTCCTCTTCCTCCTGATTATCCGTTCGTTGTTCAGTACATCGGACCTGAGTCTGAGAGACCGGAAGATCTTCCGTATCATTCATACCTTTCGATGGCCACGACTGGGAACGCGGCTTCTGCCGTGAGTGCTGCAGGCATTCAGACTCCTGCTTCTGTTGAAGGAGGGGGCACTATTGCTTTATCTTTGATTGCTTCTAGTGCTGCTGTGTTTGGCTCTGGTTTCACCCAAGCACATGCTTCTCATTCTAGTCCCTTCTGTTCAGGGATGCCCTCTAGTGGGAATCCCTCTTTTTCCTTTTCCGCTACTACAGCTGGATCTACACCCACGTCTTCCATGGCTAGTGGATCAGCTTCTTTCCAAGGGTTCCCCTTCAGAACTGGACACATTCCTAGTTCAAATCCTTCTTTAGGGTCCTTTCCATTTACTTCTCAGACCTAGAGTTTCAACCCTTGGTCTGGGGGGAAAAGTTCGACTACTTTTACAGGATGGAACCCTGTGTTCACTACAGCGGGGGCAGGGAATCAGTTTTACGCAGGTCATCAAGGGAATGCTTCTTTCCCTTCGTCGAGTGCTTATCAGACTTTTTCTCCTCTATCTAATGTCTGGAACCCCTACCAGGGGCTTTCCTCTTCATTTAATACTTCAGCGGGGGGAACTGGTCTGGGCTTTGGTAACTCAGCGTGGGGAGGAGGTTCTTCTCCTTTTTCTACGAGTCCTTTTTGGCAACCTGGTGCCTCATCAAATCCAGGGTATTCTTTTCAAAATGTTGGGAACCCATCCCATCAAGGATGGAATCCTCAGGCTCCACCTCGCTTACCTTTTCTAGCAACGTTAAACTTGCCAAATCTGTCGAAGTTGACTAATGATCTGATTCGTTATAGTCCAGGGTGGCCTCCGGTCCCGACCAAACTTCCTTCAGATATTCCAAAGTTTGAAGGAAAGAATGGAGAGGATCCGGCTGACCACATCACCACTTTCCACTTATGGTGTTCCTCAAACTCCCTGATCGATGATTCGATTAGGTTGAGATTGTTTCAACGCACCCTAACTGGAAACGCTGCCAAATGGTATATCGAGTTAACTGAGGGCAGTTTTGCTACATTTGGAGAACTGGTTATCACATTTCTAAACCATTTTCAGTTGCCTGTCCGATATGAGGCTGGGACGGAACTCCTGGCTAATTTTAAGCAGGATGAAGCAACCCACATTTCTGATCACATTCAGGAATGGAGGAGAAGGAAGAGGCTTATTAAAGCTCATATTCCAGGAGAATTCCTTCTCGAATGGTTTCTGAAATCTCTGCAGTTAGACATTTCAAAAGATGTATCCCTATCTGGGGTATTTTCTGAGGAGCATGCCATTTTTAGGGCCCAGCAGCTGGAACTGATCTATTCTCAGTCTGGGGTCCTTTATAAATATTTTCCCAATGCTCCTCGCTCCAAATTAGATTTATCGAAAACTAAGCCCAGTCCTCATGGTGATGGGCTTGTCGGATCGATCAATAGTGGTGCAGCCAGCCTGCTTACTCAACTGCAGCAGTTGTCTTTGCAATCTGCTCCTTCTAGTCAGGTTGTACCTGCTGAGTCATCGCCTTCCCAGTCTTTGTCCATAAATGTTGTCCAAGCTTATGATCCCAAAGGAAATAAACAATCCGATGGGAAGGAGAAGGGACGAAATAACAAGAAGAAGGGCAAGAACGGGAAGGGTAATGCAAATAAAACCAACGAGCGTGTTGGTGAGGGTCCAAAGGAGAAAAAGAAAGTGAAGTTTCCATGCAAGTTGTGTACTGGAGACCATCTTACACACCTTTGCCCTAAAATTCAGGATGTGCAACGCTTGTTAGCCCAGCAGGGTTCTTCTAGTTCCCAGGCTGTGTTAACAAACCCTTTTCCCCAAGGGCAACAATTAGTTGTTGGCGCGAACCAAAATCCCGGGGCTTCCTCTGGGGGCACCCAGGAAGGGGAAATTCCATCGAACATTTTCATGATGAGTGCTCACGCGGATATCGCTACGAGATCCCGTGATTATGGTGGAGAAGAGTCTTCGAAAGCTAAGGAAGTTCCTGATGCTACTGAGCCGCTTCACATTATGAAGCCTACTGTTGATTTTATGCCTCAGATGCCCAAAGCATCTTCTAAGCGATCAACGATTAATCCAAATGCTAGGGCTGCCCAGAACTACTCGATTATGGAAGATCTGGCGCAGAGTCCTTGTGCTATGTCAGCTTTAGAGGTACTCCAGTCTTGTCCAGCTCAGCACAGTGCTTTTCTCACTGCCATTGGGGCTATTGATCCGAAAAATTCTCTTCTGATTACTTTTGATATGACTAATTTTAAGAAGAGACTTCCTCATCACATGGATTTTCATATTAAATCGTCGTATCAGAAGTGCAATATATTTCAAACGGTTGTTGATGAGGGTGCTTCCACATGCGTGATGTCTCTCGCATGCTGGAAGACACTTGGATCTCCCAAAGCTGTTCCATCTAGCACTGTTCTTACTGCGTTCGATGGTCATTCTCACAGACCCCATGGTATTGTCCCAGCTTTGCCCATCTGTGTTGGGGGCAAAACTGTCAATATAGAGGTTTAGGTAGTGGATGCAAGCTTGGAATACAACCTTCTGTTGGGGAGAAATTGGATTTATGAGATGGATGCCATTGCATCCTCATTATTTCGAATTATATGTTTCCCCCACGAAGGGAGGATTGTTACAGTGGATCAACTGGACTATCCTCCTGTAGACCCGAATGCGTCTACTGACTCATCTATTCCTAAGTTGGATAATACTAAGGCACCTGTTGAGAATTTAGGAGTTGGAATGTATTCTTCCTTGATGGGTACTTTTGATATTCCTCCTCCTACGGTTCATATTAATGCTATTTCATCCTCCAAGGCTCCTCTACGAAGAGAGTTCTTTAGAACTCATTATTTTTCGGACCCTTGGACCTTACCTTCCCCTACTGCCACATTAGCGGAAGGTCAAGTGGGTGGAATGTCATTTCCGATTTTTGCAGCGGAGATTGCGTATCAGTCTATTGTTGACTCTGCAGAAACCATCCCAGCTCCTTTTTCACCAGAAGAGTTGGATGGTGATGTGGCTCCGGCTTGGACACTTAGTTCTTCTTCTGCCCAGGATTGTCTTGATACCACTCTTCCATCTGAAGAGGCCATCCTGGAAGCCATGACTGGTATAGATAGACCATGGGATGATTTGCATCATCGGTCTTACTTCTTACCTGATCTGAGCAAAGTTGAAACAAGTTTTCCAAGTCCTCTGTCTCCTGGTCCTGTTCACCTAGTCTTGAACCCTTTGGCACCAACACAGGTTTATGCTGAAGGGAACATGGCTGTGATCTCTCCTACTATCCCGGTGAACATTTCCAGGGATCCCAATATTATCAAGAATGTCTTCATCGGAGCTGAATGTTCCCGTGAAGAGGTTCAAATTTACACCGAGCTCTTTAAATAGTATAGGGATGTATTTGCTTGGTGTTATGAGGAAATGCCTGGAATAGACCCATCTATTGTCCAGCATGAGATCAAGACGTATGAAAACGCTAAGCCGGTGAGGCAAAAACTTCGTCCGGTCAATCCTAGAAAGGCAGCAGCTATCAAAGCTAAAGTTGAAAAGTTGCTTAAGGCGGGATTCATTTTCCCTGTTCCTTTGACTGAATGGGTTTCAAATCCCGTTCCTGTAGATAAAAAGCAATGAACGATTCGAGTGTGCATTGATTTCAGAGACCTAAATAAAGCATGTCCTAAAGATAATTACCCCACACCATTTATCAATCAGATCATTGACGAGTGTGCCAGTAATGAGATTTTCTCCTTCATGGACGGTTTCTCCGGATATAATCAAATTACTATCCGTCCTGAAGATCAACATAAGACTGCCTTTATTTTTCCCTGGGGTACATTTGCATACAAGAAGATGCCTTTTGGTCTTAAAAATGTTGGGGCTACCTTTCAGCGGGCCATGTCATATGCCTTTCACGACATCAAAAATATTATCGAGGCGTACTTAGATGATTTAGCTGCTCATTCTCGAAAGAGGATGGATCATCCTGGTCACCTCCGGTAAATATTTGAACGATGTCGGTTCTATAAGATTAGATTGAATCCGAACAAGTGCATTTTCGCGGTTACATCCGGTCGGCTATTGGGATTCATTATGTCTAGGGAAGGGATAAGGGTAGATCCCTTCAAGGTTGAGGCAATACTTCGGTTGCCTCCCCCGTCTTCCATCCGTCAGCTTCAAAGTCTCCAAGGAAAGTCTAATTTTCTTCGGAGGTTTATCGTCAATTATGCTGAGATTACAAAGGGATATATGAGATTGTTGAAGAAAGGAGTTCCTTTTCTTTGGGATGACTACGCTCAACGCTCGTTCGATGCCTTGAAAAAGGCATTGACCTCTGCTCCTTTACTGAGTCCACCCGATTATAGCAGAGATTTTCTTTTGTATCTGGCTACAGCAGAATCTACCATTGGTATGGTTATGGTTCAGGAGGATGATGCTCTGGCTGAGCATGTTATTTACTACCTTAGTCGAGGACTGGTAGGACCTGAACTGCGATACACCCCGATAGAAAAATTAGCCTTAGCAGCAGTTCATGCTGTGCAGCGACTCCGGCATTATAGTATTCTTCGCAAAACTTATGTCTTGGCAGCTGCCAATCCATTTCAGTTTGTCCTCAGCAGGCGAGTGATTGGGGGCAAATATAATAGATGGATTGTGATTTTACAGGAATTTGATCTTGATTTCATGTCTGCCAAATCCAAGAAGTCATTAGTTTTTGCGGAATTGATCTCCGAGTTGCCCTGTGGAGAAGAGATGATCTATGATGAGTCCTTTCCGGATGAACACTTGTTTCTTATCTCTTCACAGGATCCTTGGTACGGGGATATCATTGTGTATCTCCAGACTGCGAAGTTTCCCTCTACTTTTTTGAAAGATGAGCGTCGTAAGCTGCGTCACTTGGCCAAGAATTATTTGATTATTGGTGATGCTTTATACCATCGAAGGGTTGATTCAATCCTAAGACGCTGCTTAACTCTCGAAGAAGCTGAGGCTGTGCTCAATGATTCTCACAGTGGAGCTTGTGGGGGTCATTTATCTGGGCTTGCTACAGCCCAAAAGATTTTGCGTGCTGGATACTTTTGGCCCTCGATTTTCAAGGACTGTATTGAATCGGTCAAAAAGTGTCATCCGTGTCAGGTTTATACTCGAAAAATGCACGCTCATCCAGCTCCGCTTTTTCTAGTCATTACTGTCGGTCCCTTTACAAAGTGGGGTATTGATTATACTACTTGTAACCCGCCTTCGGCTAAAGGTCACAAGTACATTATTGTAGCAGTAAACTACTTTACGAAGTGGGTCGAGGCTATGCCTACTTTTGGGAATGATGGTGAGACTGCAGCTCTTTTTCTTTTCAACCAGGTTATTGCTCGTTTTGGTATTCCTAGAGAGATTGTCACTGACCATGGCAGTCATTTTCAGAATAGTATGATGGCTGAGTTGACTCTCAAATTGGGTTTCCAGCAGGAGCATTCATCTCCATATTATCCTCAAGCTAATGGGCAAGTGGAAGCCGTGAATAAATCCTTGAAGACAATTCTTCAAAGGACAATTGATAAAGCTAGATCCAACTGGCATATTATGCTATATCCTGCACTTTGGGCATACAGGACGTCAGTGAAAACTACAACTGTTTTTACTCCGTTTCAGCTAGTGCATGGGGTGGAGTCTGTATTTCCCATTGAATGCGAGATTCCTTCTCTTAAGTTAGCTATTGAACTTCTTCCTGACACTTCTAGTCTGGCAGAACGACTTCTTCATCTGGAACATCTCGATGAGTAGCGTCGGGATGTCGCCACGATGAATGAAGCGCATAAAAACCGAGTTAAAGTTCAGTACGATAAGGCGGTCAAACCCAGGGTTTTTTCGGAAGGTGACCTCATTTTAGTCTATGCCCAAGAAAAAGATGCCCTGGGGGCAGGAAAGTTTAAATCTATGTGGTATGGCCCCTTCATCGTTAAAAAAGTCCTTAAGAAAGGAGCGTATACTTTGGTTGATTTCGAAGGGAACGAGTTGCCGGAGCCCCGAAATGGGCTCTATTTGAAGAAGTATTATGCCTAGGCTTCGGCCTGGCATGTTGCTTTTGTATATAGTAGTTTTGCTTTGTACATATCTGGTTGATTTTCGATCTTTGATGAGTTGGTGATGTTTTTGATCTGCTTTGGCAGGTTCTGTTGGATGTCATGAGTCATTTTGGTTTCGCCGATGGTGCTAGTAGACACACTCGGAACTTAGCTTCCGCGGCTTGGGTGCTTCATTATCCATCCGGTCAGCTGTTAGTATCAAGAGGGGTCTGCATTGGTCTTGCTTCCAATAATATAGCAGAATACACTGCAGTTGTTCATCTACTCTCGGAGGCAATATCTTTGGGTGTTGATTCGTTGGTAGTTTTCTTGGACTCTCAGCTGGTGGTGTCACAGTTGAACAATACTTATCGGGTACGAGATCCATTTTTATTACGATTGTTCTTGAGGGTACTTTTGTTACAAAGGTCATTTCAATTTTTAACTTTCATTCATATTCCTCGAGCTGACAATTGGTTTGCTGACTCATTAGCTAATCAAGCATTGGATTGGAATATTAATCATTCCATACAATAAAATTTAATCATCAAAAACATCATACATTTGATACATTTATCACATCACATCCAATATCGCTGTATATATATCATCAGAGTGTTCAAAAACTTTACAAAATTTGGATCCATAAGGTCATACAAAACTTGGGCTTATGCCCGATCATGTTCAGTCTCAAAAAAGAATATACAGTCATCTAATACATAATATATGTCTACTCCTGAGGTCCCTGCCCAGAAGTCGTGTTCCTATAGAACGTGACCGCGGTGGCAACTCGGCCGAATAGTCGTACCCAATCTCGGGGCACTCCTACCACCCGTCTCTGGATGGCTTCTGGCAGGTCTTCCACGGCAGCCATAGGTATTTGGTGGGTTAACCCCTCCAAATTCCTCTGCACAGCCTGGAGGGTCCTATCTGAATCCACTGTATCTGTTTCGCCCCTGCGGCGCTTGTGGCGCGGGAAACCCTCAAGACGCACTGGTCCAATATCTGTATCATGACCATGTTTACATTGTCAGCCATTATGAATCCAATCAAAAACATGTTTATTTTCATTTTTTCATACATATTTGAAAAAATCCAAAAAAATTATATAAGTCAAAAAAAATTTCAAGCTTACCGACTGTGCCCCATGCTGTGCCTGGTGGAAGAACTAGATCTGGATCTCCACGAAAGTCCATCCCGGCATAGGGATAGTCGTCCACCGCAATGATTTGTTCTCCCCACCAAAGGAAAACTCATCGTCCCATGTGGTCCGGGGTACTTCACTACCCCCCAACCTCTTCATCATGTCCGCCCAACGGGCAATTCTTGGGTCCCGCAAGCTACTGATGTTAGAGATAACTCTGGGTCTCAATGCTGGTATCTTCTCAAAGAATAATGTTGTCAAAATTGTACCGTAGCCAAAGTGTTTGGTCTTTGCTTGGCGGATTGAGGTCAACTGTTGTTTCATGTTCAGTAAAAAGGTTGTGCACCAATCATACACATGAGTCAAGCATTCTACTGCTATGCTCATTTGCGTCCTGGACGCCTGATGTAGGGAGGCAGATCCTGCCACTCTACCAATGGTGAAAAGGAGGATTTTCATGTGCAAATCCCGTAAATATTTAATAGCAATCTGAGTTCCAACTTTTTTGGAACCCTCTACGCAATACACGTGGACATACTCTTCCACGGTTAGCCCTCCCAGGGGCTTCCCGTGCAAATCTACTGGTTCTCCCCTCCGGGAGAGTCCAGTAATAAAGTATATGTCTTCCACTTCAATGCGTACTGGCATTTGATCTATCACGAAACAATCTTGGTCTGGTTCCCAGTAATTGACGAGCATTTCTAGCAACCGAGGATTGCTTTTCATATTTGGCATTTTGAAGAATTTGAACAATCCGCAATTCCGAAGGATATTTTGCGATGCTCGATCTTGCATGACCTCTTGATCAATTGCGCTATGTTCACGCTCCCTCCATGAGATTGTCATCCTGTCAAAATTCATTAAATCATGCATTAGCCACGCATTTTTTTATTTGGACCTACGCATACGCGACTTTTTCTTTGCACAGTCGCGTGTATACGCGACTTTCCTGTTATGAACCCGCGTATGCGCAAGTCCGCATTTTTTAGCAAGGGTTTTAATGGTAAAATTCACTAAATTTTAATTTATAAATGGACAAAATGACTTGCAAGGATGATTGAGGAGCCTACCTGAAAATTCGGTGCGTTTCGACGGTCGGTTGTTCCTGATTTGACGAAAGAAGTTTTTTGCTCCAGAGCACTTTTTTCCAAATCAGCAATGCAATAATGAACCAAATATGAGGTAATTTGTCTATTTATGCCTAAAAAGTTGAAAATTTTCGCAAAAATTTGTTATGCTCATTTTTTCGATCTATCTTATGCTGCATAACCCGGATGCTTAGAAGTGCCCAGTTTGGTATGTTTTCAGGTACATTTTGACGATTTTGAGATTTTTCCCGGTTTTTGATCGATGATTACCGACTCGTCACGGCAAGTATATGATCTTCACTGGCATATATGTTAGGGAAACCACTTTCCGTTGCATCTTGCATACTAGCCTCCATACTGATCACTTGCCATAGGGTCGATCCCATCGGGTCATGAGTATTACACCCATTTCACTCGCCGATTATTTAATCATGACTTGATGGTAGAGCCTTCCTTTACATGGGCTTCCTAGTTAGTTCCTCGCTATCACTTGTTGCCCATGCTGCGTTTTATGTAGGCTCGGGAGTCCTCTTTAGTCCCACCATGTCTTATGTGTTGAAGCTTCATTCTTCTTCATCACTATCATTTTTTCTGGCTTTTACCCTAGAGGCTCCCTGGTGTCGTTAAGTTGTATTACTGCATTGCATATTGGCTACTTGTTTATCCTGGCCTTTAGCCGGCTTCATTTGGACTCGATGTTTAAGCCAACTTTTGACCTTGACTTTCGGTACAAGTTAACCATTGCATGCACTTAGCTATCACAACTTGACACCTTTTTACCCATGGATGGAACATTCCTCTGAGTATCGCTTACCAGTTTTCGCCACCTTGCATTGAGCATAGGATTGTTCCAATCCCAGGAACTAGTGCATTTTATTTTTTGATACTTGTTCTATCCATTGTACCATAGCATTCTTTTATTCTTTTTCAGGCTTATTATATGAAAAAACAAAAAAATGAAATATAACAAAAAGAGCGGGAATGGGATGTATCTTCGTTGTTTTGATGGAAGTACAGAGTCAGTTTGTCGCCCTTGAACAAAGCACATATACTTATATATATTTCCTACATTTGGGATGGTTTTAGTTTTTGACCTAGGTTCAGCCTTTACCATGTTTCACTTGTCAGTTCTCCCTCGGTTGGTTATCTCTTCCAATCATATGGAGAGTTTGTTCTGCCTCCTGCATAACAGACTTATACAGTGTCACTTTTTACTGCCATGGTCATCACGAGTCGTGCTTTTGTTCAAGGGAAGTCTAACCTGAGTCGGCCATTCTGCGGTGTCTCTTGACACATTATTCAGTCGGCCTTCTCGGTCTTTTCAGTATCATGTTCTATCACATCAGATGTTTTGGTCTTCTGCTCGTGCTGGTTTGAGAAGGTCCCCATTGACTTCTTGCCGGCGGGTTTGTCTCTTATCGACTACGACACATTGCTCTGAGAGCAAACCTAGAGCCGCACCCTGGCCCTATTTCCATCATTGATAGGTGACCTTGTGCTCAACATTTGATCATCATTATGGGTCTTTGACTGAGTGGTTTCCCCTATGTTCGACGTCAGCATACATTATCACACTTGGGATTCGTGCAGTACCTTGATTTCCATTTGACCCTATCGGTGGATTTCTCGCCTTTGTGTTAGCTTTCATTATTGGTTGGTTCAGAGGGTTTCTTCCGTGCGCTAGCTTCATCTTGTGCATGTCGGAAACGTACTTCGGTTTTGGTTCCGTCACTCTACTTCGTCCGATTCCTTCCAAATCTTGGCCTACGGGTTACACTCGCGCTGGACTGATGTGGGATGCCTTAATGCCTTCCTTCCAGCAGATCTTTTCCCATCGACTTCGACTCATTGCTCTGGGAATAAGGTCTAGAGTCTTTTTGTCAGTACCTTAGGGTTTGTAGTCATCAGTGGCAGAATCTTCGCTATCGACAGTGGGGATTCATCATTGCCTTCTGATTGGTAGATTCTTTCAAGTGTTCGACTTCAACTCATTCATTCGCACTTGTCAGATTGTACTGGGGCACCTTGACACTCATTATCATTATCGGTGGGTTGTCTCGCGTTGGTTAACGGTATACATCATTGACTGGTAATCCAACGATTTCTCACATGGTCGACTTCAGCTCATTTATTCCCATTGTGTAGAATTTTGCCATAGTGATCGGTGAAGACCTCGGGTTGCATCAGCATTTTTCGGTTCACTTTTGACAGTCCATTCAGTTTCTGCCAGTGATGTCGTCCACTCTTATATGTTGCAGTTCAGTACAGCAGCATCCTATATGTTGGCTCCCGAGTTGCGTGATAGTACCGTTTGTTCCACCCCTTATGATTTGGTACTTGGAGATTCAATTACTTATTTGATCAGACATCCAGTTGCAGCATCCTTGATCAACTTTTTATATGTGATACTTGGACATTGATTCAGACTTATACTTCCGGGCCATGCTCAGATGATTCATTATGTACTTTCAGTTCAGTTATACTTGTATACATGTTGGATCTATTCAGTACTTTCTATATGATGTATTTTTGACTGAGCATGGGTATGCCCGCCTCAGCATGAGTTGACTCTCTATTTTCTTTCATTGGTTTTTGGCAGGCTGAAATCTGGTGAAGTCCTCTCTTGTCCTTGCGAAATTCTTTCTATGTGCATAATACATTTCGGCCATCATGTACCCCTTCTGACCTCATATATTAGGGGGCATCTGTTATAGCATCATTTCTCACCTTCATATGATTCATGATTGCTTTTATGGCTTTGGGCACCCATTCCTACAGACTTGGACAAATTCACTAAAAAACAGTGTAAAAATCCCCATACGTGATTATGCCCAGACTTTTCCGCGTGTATACGCGAGTCCAACTGCACTTTTCCGCGTATGCCATTAAAATCATTAAAAATATATATAAAAATTCCCTATTTTCGGGCTGGGTTGATGGTTACTCTGGTAGTTCAACCACCCCAGCACGTGGCCAACTGTTTCCAATTGTTGAAACTACTTTGAGGGAGTATAAAAGCCCCTCATGTGCATGGCCTAAGGGAGAGAGAGAATTATTGATATTATACTCTGTTGGTATTCCCTATCCAAGTCTAAATTCCCGTGCCTCCTGCACTTCCCAGTTCATTACAAGAAACCTTTGTTTCTTGGAGATGCTCATTCCTTTATATGTCATCTCGTTTGCACCAGTTCGGAAGGAATCTTAGCGAGGCAAGGGTGGGACGGATCCGGACGACGGTCTGCTCGAAGATCATGGAAGGATTCAGGTGATCTCTCCACTCGTTATTTCTGTACATGCTATTTATAATACAGAAGTACCATCTTGTTCCCGAAATATACGTGTTAGTGTCTGCTTACATATATGAGGAAATTGTTATTTAAGCATTCATTATGGTTTATATGATGTTTTATATGGATTTCACTAACATTTAGAGTAGATATATGCTGTACAACCAGTTCTTCGTGCTTTTTTCTTCTTGTCTTTCAGGTTAAGAAGGAAGGACGGTTGTTGGGGGTTTGGACCCCGCGGGATCTGCTTCAACCGTAGGACCTACGGGTAACTTCCTCGATCTACTCTATTTAGTTTTTCATGAACATGTATGGTTGTGTGAGTCCTTCTTAAGTAGCATGCCCCTGCTCTGTGGAGGTTTAAGCCCAACAAACCTCTAGGGTGATTTCCCCCGAAACAATTATATCCATAGAAACCATCCATCATATACATTCGGGAGGATACCACCACCTTTTGAAAAATGTGGTCCATCTTCGAGAGAAGGTAATTGTCTTTGAGTGAAGACCTATTGAGATTTAGGAAGTCTACACACAATCTTATTTCTGCATTCTTCTTCCTTACCGAGACCAAGTTGGCCACCCACTCCAAATATCTCAGGGGAACAATGATTTTAGCCCACAATAGCTTTTTAATCTCTTTCTCAATTGCTGGGAGCAACAATGGATTGATCTGCCTCAGTTTCTACTTATGAGGCTTGGCATCTCCTTTGAGAGGAATCTTCTACTGAATGAACTCAATGTCGAAAGTATTCAAATCCTGGTATGACCAGGCAAAGAAATATTTATATTCTTGGAAAAACCTGATATATTTTTTCTGATATTCCTCAGGGACTCCCCTGGACAACTTTACCATGTTCGGGTCTCCCTCCGTCTCGATATTTATATCGTTCACCTGCTCATCCCGTGTCATCTTACTGGGGCTAATTGGGATATAATTTTTATCGAATAACCTTTCCAAGGGCACGAGGCCTCTGGGAATGACGTTTACCTTTAGCTGCAGCATGCGATGCCTAACCAATGTCTCATCCCACTTGGTCTGTGGCTGATCATTGGGATCTTCATCCACTGCATCAATCACCAACTTATAAAATTTGCCAACCGTCTCTATGAAACGATTAACTTGTTCTTTATCCTTGAAGACCTTCCAGTGCTTCACATTATCTGGGATGGAAGGGCGATATCACACCTCAACCTCATACATGAGCAGAGGATTATGTGGTAGGCGGAAATTGCTGGCTGCAACAACGAGTGAGTCGGCCATCCGATTCTTGTCTCTCGACATGAAATGTATATTGAAAGCCAAGAAGAAGTTTTCCACCAGTTCCCATATCTCATTTCTATAAGCTCTGAGCCGTGGATGTTTAGCCTGGCACTGATTTCTAACTTGTCTTACTACTAGCTCCGAGTCCCCGAAAACTGTCAGGTTCTAGATATTCATATTCATTTATATTTGTGATCCTAGTAGCAAGGATTCATATTCAGCCACATTGTTTGTGGCTTTTTACTCCATCTTGAAAGAGAGAGGGACTAAACATCCTTTGGGAAATATCAAGAGCACCCCGACTCCATTTCCTTCTCTCGAATTGGCCCCGTCAAAATGCAGAGTCCATATCTCGTCCTCATCTTTACTCATGGGTTATTTCTATTTTAGAGGGTGGACTTTAGCTTCTTGCATGAAATATTCATCTTCTTCAAACATGAGGCAAGAAAATTCACCCTCCTTACCATATACCGAGGATTTTTTCGAGCCATTAGCCTTAGTAACCATCTTTACGAACTTGGACTCCCGGTATAGCCTTCTTTCCTCCCCTCCGAATACTGGAATAGTAGCATAGGTGAGATCAAGTTTAATTGACCCGCTAATATTTGAACCCCAAGATCTAGACAAAAACATTCCGAATCGGGATGGAATGTCAGCTACCATGATATCCATCACCACGCTCTTAGTTGGGATCTAGCCTAGATTTACCACCAGATATTTTATCATGCCTAGGAATTTAACCCTCTTGGAGTCAAACAAATACATATATTTATATGGATGGGTAATTTTTAGCCCCAATTTCTCCATGACAGACAACGACAATAGGTTGTGTGAAGCCCCAGAATATAGCATGCAGTTGTGTAGAAGAAGATCATGAATGACCAGAGATACATAGAATTGGGGGGTTGTCGAGTCCAACTCTTCTACATGAGGACCAAAGACCACCATGGGTCTTTCTTCCTGGAGATTGATACTGTCAGGGAGAGGGACTACGCCATGGGGCAACATGAATTGGGATACTTGAGATTTATATGAAGGCTGTTTTAAAATTTAGACTAAGGGAACATGGATTTTGACCTTTTCTAACTCTTTCTGGAGGTTGAATATTGTAGGATTATTTTCTGTAATTACCTCCTTTTGTTTCTTTTTAGGGTGGATGGGTATGTGTGAGGCTGCAACAAAATCCTTGTGATTTGCAGGGGGATAAGGAACTGGCTTTGTGGAGGAAGAGGCTATGGCTTTATGGTGCACAGGCTCTTCTATGGGTTTTTTCCCCTTGCTAATAGAATTTGGAGGGGCGTGATCTTATGGAGTGGACTCTTCCTCTTGCTCTTGTACTCAAGTCCTCTTTCTAGAGGATCTGAGGTCATACTTCTTATGGAGTTGCGCTTGCATAAAGTCAACAAATTTCTTGCAATAATAATCAATATCTTGATCTTTTGGGGAAAATTATTTCTCTTCTAGATCCTCCTGTAGAGTGAGCTCCCCCTCTTCATCTTCTGAGTAAGCAAGGAATTGGTCTTCCTAATAATCATGAGCTTCCTCAAATTTTCCTTCCACTTTACCTTCTAAATATAGTGGAGGCTGGATATGATCCTGCTACTCCTTTCTATCCCGCTATAAAATTTGCAGAGGTGGTTTCCGGTACTGTGGATTGAAACCTCGATTAGGGGCCATCTGGATGGGTCGATAAGAGGAATTCTTAGCCTCCAATTCAAGCTTCACCAATTTGTTGGAGATTTTTTTTATCATCTTTTTCATCTCTTCAATCTTATAGTTCGATGCTTTTCTTTCTTGAATAGAGGAAGAAGCCTCCTCCTTACCCCTTCTCCTGGTAGCATGTTTTGTTCTTCCTTTGGATTTTTTGGTAGAGGAAAAGTTTGCTTCAACCTCTAGAGCATCAGTCTAGATCTAATCTAGGGATGCATATTTTATTTCTCTCAAAGTGAATCCAAACTCAAACTCAAATGCTCTAGCAAAGACCACTTTGGCCGCTACTTGAGGAGGTTTTATTCCAGTCGGTAGATTGTTGTACAATTTATTGAATCTTTTTATAAACTCCCTCACATCTTCATTGTGTTTCTTCTTCAGGGCATTGAACTCCGTGAGGATGTAACCGTGATCCCTCTTTTCTCCCCATTTTTGAGTAAAATAATTTTCGATTTCCTCCGAAGTGGTGATCGCATTATTGGCAAGAGATTTAAACCACTTTTGGGCTTCTCCATCCAAAGACTAGACGAAGAGCCTCAACACTACATCCAAGTGTTCCACATTGACATTTTTAGAAAAAGCACAAAAGTCCTCAATATGCTTCTAGGTGGAAGTACTGTCTTCCTCGGTGAACTGAGGAAAGATCTTTAGGTAATCCTGAGGCATATCATTTAAAACTTGAGGTAAGGCCAATGGGGCATATTTGTTAAGGAGGAAACTTGGCACAACCATGAGGGGCGGTAGTGGTGGATTCTGGTGGATTACAATAGGTGTATGTTGAGAGGGGATTTGTATATTTACCTGAGATGAGTTCTGAAGTATGGTAACTTCTTTGACTTCCTCAGCCTCTGGGGTGTGACACAAAGGAGGCAAAGAGGTATTTGTTCACTCGGCTTCGTATTTTATCTCAGAGCTAGCTAGAGTAGAGTTTTTTGGGGGATATTCAAGTTCTCAAGCTATAGAGCCAGGGCCACAAACTTCAGCCTTCTGAGATGAAGATGGAGAATATTCTAATGAGAATGAGGGTAGTTCTGCTTGAACGAGTTTCTTTTCTTTCCAAATTCTCATAAATATATTTTTTTGAAGATCAGACACAGACGGAGTTCTTAACTGAGAGGTATCTGACCTTAGATGTGGCTTGGTATAAGCTAGGATTGCAGTTGATTTAGATTTAGATAATAGTGGAGTCTCCAAGGTGAGGTCTTTGCAACTCTCAACCCTTAGTGCTCACCTGATAGAAGGGTGAAAACAATGTCGTATTCCAAGGAAAAATATTTTCAATTTCGTTCCCCAGCAACGGCGGCAAAAATATGTTGTCACTCCTAGAGACAGCCTTGAGTTGCAGAAGACCAGTGCATAGGACATCTTAAAGCAGGAGGTCATCTAGGTTCTCTTCATTTTCTTTGATAGGAACCTCCTGGATATTTACTGGATGGAATTGTTTGATCGGTGTTTATGGATCACAAGTAGAGCATAGTGATAACTGTGAACTCGGATTGAAAGGAGAAAGGCTTGCACAGAATGGGCATGTGGCTGTCATGGAAATGGATTTGCTGCAAATAGGGCTGGATGTGAAACCAAAAAACAGTATTTAAAGTTAATCGAGATGAATACCATGAAGAATTAGGATGGTAAATCAAAGTAAGGTGGGCTTACAAGGTATAAGAATCCACCCTTAAAGTACTTAATTAGAAGGCGGTAGAGAGAAGGAACTTGAATCAGAAATCATGCACCGAGCCTAATTAAGATAGTATTATAGATCATAATACGAGTATCATTCGAGATAAATTCATACACAAGCTATAGACCACCCGCATTCCAAAAACATGATAACAGGAAAGAAAATTTTATGGAACAGAGCATTAAATCGAACCAAATACAACAGAGACATACATATTGTTCATAAGTCCAGTAGGAATCCATTCTCGCAACAAATAGTCATTATATTATTTCTCCAAAATGGCTCTTCAGGTATACATTAAGAGAAAATCTCAAAACTACAAAATGTGTTATGCAGACTATACACTTCCAACTTTCAGAGAATTCAGAACCTTTACTTTGTCTGTGAGTTGGCATTTTATAGCTGTTTACATGGGCAGCATGGCCAGATATTTCTTCAAACAAAATATTCCCTGCTGATATTATAGTTTCCCATCTAAATCAAAAATGATGTGGCGTAACGGCATCTCATTCGAAACAGCATTTTCCGACACAGATTATAACAAGAACATAACAGAAACATGAAATGCAGAGAGTGCGTAGGGTGAAATCAAGATTTCACCCGATTTTACATCACATGGAAATTGAAAACAAAAATAAAAACAAAGGCCACATGGGCCTGATCATGATGTCCATTAGTTGGTACGACGAGGAGGTGCCCAAGCCTTTTATGCGGTGTGATCGGACCGAAGACGTGGAGGATCCATGCTGACGAGGCAGCAGGGGTGGAAATTGCTGTGAAGTAGAGGAAACTGGAGGATTCACATAATCATAACACATTTTCCATAAAATTGATCCAGGTAGCTGTGTTGTGGTGCAGGTTTCAAACATAGACTGCAATTGTGTAAGCTATGTATAATCCATGCGGACAGCGAAGAATTTCTTGACCTGAGAGAGAAGGAAGAATTCCTTACGCAGTGCAGCTACTAAGGTCTCTGCTTTTAGCTGGGAGGTTTTCTCTAGTGTTATGTCTGCCCTGCACATGATCTTTGAAATTTTCTGATCATAAGCCCTTAGGGGAAGCAGTGTGCCTGATTGCGGGTCTCAGCATGGCGGGAGGCTAGCTTCTACCAACTTGTGCCATTCCTGAACGAACCTTTCCACTCCCTTCGACACCAGCGCTAAAAACCCCAACGTGTTCACGCATGTGTTCTCTTTCTCAATCATCTTACTGACGTCCATAACAGTCCTGAAACGGTCGACCACTCCTTGTGTACTCAATTCTTCAAATGAAAGCTCATTGAGATATCTGACATATTTCTTTGTTATTGCTGCCTTCTCTTCTCCTTCCCTGCGTCCAACCTCCAACTGTGCCTTATACTCATGAATGGAAATATTATTTTCGTTGGTCAGCACGAGGAGCTCCTAATGTTGCTTGATCTCTACTATAATATCCCCCTAGACAAGTCACCTCGCTTCTACCAATGACATGTTACCTTTAATATGTGCTTTTAATTCTTTGATAGACTTCTCATGTCCCTGAGCTTCCTTGCAGAGGTTCTCTACCTCTTTTTATAGGGATGAAACCGTCTCTTTATTTTTTGCATAGGCAACCTTGGCCTCGTCTAGGAGCCGGCGGGTAGTGCGTGTTTCATCTTCTAACATCCTCATATCTACCAGCGCCTTGGTGAGCTGCTCTGAAGCAGTCTATGGACCTTCTGGTACTGGAACCACACATGTATGCTCACCCCACTTGAGTTGTAGCTCTGACAACCTCTTATTTAGCCCAGCAATTTCCTTATCCTTTTGAGTAAACTCTTCTTCCCTTTAATTGAGGGAATTAGCGAGAACTGTCTTTTCCCTTTCTACTTGGGCAAGTTCCTCGGTCTGAATGTATTCAGAGCGATGGATATTTAGCTTTCTCATCAACTCCTGCACCTATGAATCTGATTTGGTTAGAAGGGCTTGCAATGCTAAATTGGTATCAACACCTTTTCCTCTTATCATTTTTTCTGGTGTTCTCCAACTGATTAGCCACAGCCTTAGCGCTAGCCCTTTCCCTTTGTTGGGTGATCTTCATTTGAGTTAGCTTCCTTTCGGTCCTCTGTAGGGAAACTGTATGCTTCACTACCTCATTCTGTAGCATGTCCCTGATACACTGGTGAAAATCTAGCTTATCCGGTAGGGGAATGTTGCCCAGATTTAGAATTATTAACAGAGCTTTGTATTGGGATCCCGAAGGTGCGGGATGCATGGCTGACTATTGGATGGCCAATTTGAGCTGCTCTTTATCCATATCCAGGACTGAGGAGAGCCTGATATGGTGTTTATCTACGAACTGAGAAAGTTCATCCCTCATCCTTTCTCTCGCATACTTGTTCCTAGTCTCAATCTCCTCCCTTGCATCATATTTTCTCAATGCGACCACCTTTGAAAGCTCTAAGGGGGCTGAAGACGAGGCAGAATCAAAGGAGAGTAGAAAGCCTGGTTTGTCTTTGTCAGGACCCCTGAGAAAGGGGACCTCGTCATTAGATAATTCAGTGTCTAGGTCCTCTGGCCCTTCAGTTCTCTACTTTTTACTGGGGTGTGTTTCCTCATCAACCTCCTTGAACCCTTGACTTCCCAAGGGGTCCCCTTGTTCTTTCCCTTCTACCTCGGCGAGCACATTATCTCCTTTTCCTTCAGCAGTTGAGGATTCTACCTCCATCTGTGTATCCAAAGGCCACGTATCAAGGTTAGCTTTCCATTCAATGAGAGGCCTAGGTTCATGCGCATATGCTATTGTTTTAATATTCTTCTTATTTCTTGTGAGGAACCCCTTAGGATCATAGTTCCAGACATCTCCCTAAGGGAAATTCATCTCCCATGACATCCTTTCCATAGTGGAGGCGGCATGCCTTGAATTAATGGTGAAAGGGCCTATAGAATGTGGGAGTTTGAAGATGTGTTCCTTTTTCGTGGGCACGAAGTGGACTTGGTTGGCACTTAAGACCTGACGGATGAACTCGAGGGAAAAAATCCTCATGGAAGGGAACACTGGAAGGTGATAAGGAGGTACTTTAGCACCGTAGACCTTGATCTTGGTGTGGTCTTCGAACAGGTACCAATCACCTGTGCAATCTGTTTCACTGAACTGGAGCCAATCCTTCTGCTTAGGAAAGATTATGGGCAGGGATTTGTCCTATATGATAGCATAGGCTATGGACATAAAATCGATAAAATTTTACATACCCATTCCCCTCTAGATGCTGGCGAACTGCCGGAGTCCACTTGAAAACATACTTAGGTTTAGCGTTTCTCCCGGAGAACCTGTTCAGGCCTAGACCTTCAAACTTATCCGCATGCTCAAATAGGAATAAGTAGAAAACCAGGGAGAAATATTTGAAAGAAAAAAAGGAAGACATATCTTGGAATTGGGCTTTGATAGGCAAGGCCAGAAAGGAAGGGATATCCAAAAGGATCTTAGCCTGCATCATGAGCCATAGGAACCCTAAACCCGCCTTAGTCACCATCCCAGCATCCTCAAACCCTAGCATTCCTGAGATAATTGCTAGAATAGTTTTTATAGTGTTACGGAATGAAGATAGTGGAATAGACTCTCTGTGAGGGAAAGATAATAGACGTGAGTCAGAGATGAGGTTGAGGAAACCACTTTGTTTTTCAAGGGGTTGATTCGAGAAATGGCAGGGGAGAGTGACTTTGGAGAACTCAATAAAATCCTGGGCGAGAGGATAACATAGTGATTTTCTGATGATTTGGGGAGTAATCTCAAGAACTGGTGCCCCGAGTGGAAAGGAATATATGGGTCATCAGGGAAATTTGGTAGTAAAGCCCTGACTCGACGACTCTAAACACTTCTTCATTTCTTTGCTGAAAATCAAAGAGCTTAGCTCTGGTGTAGGCTACATTAAATGGATAGACCGGGTCGCAGAGTTAGGCATGAGCATCATTGAGGGGTTCGAGTCTAGGAGCATTCCTGACCTCGCGATCTTGGGGGGTTTTGGGTGCGGATTGCTTCAGTTTTTCCATGATAACTTGAAATAAAAGTAAAAGGGACATGATCAAATACCTGAAATAACAGTGAGGTAGCAGGGGAAAACGACGCAAGAGAGAAAAGAGGCCAGTACTCAAGTTTTAACCTGCCTAATAGAGAAAAATACCAGTAAAATTACACAGTCAAGAGTAAAACACACTATGGAAAACAAGGTTTTACTGATTATCGAGGCGGGGTGACACATGTAAGGCTGACATCGTAAGGACATCGATAGTGAGACATGTGGCACAAGGTGGTTGGTTGGCAACATCCAGGTAGGTGGGGGCCACCTGCCGGACAAGACGAGTATCGGCCTTCGTACCGCCTACTAGACTTACCTAAATGTAAAAATACTTGAGCCAGTTGTTGATCGTGGCAGGTCCCTTCGATCTTCGGCAGGGTGGACGAAGGCCTCCGTCCCTTTTCCTTTCCCCCACGGAATCACTCTGATTGGCCCGGAGGAGGGATGATGTCACCTCCTCCGGGGGGTCGGATTCGGCCACCTTAACTCCTTTCGGATGCCGACGGAATGGTCATTGGCTACCGGTACTTGGTGCGTGGTTTCACCAACGAACTATGTGTGTGTTTCCTTTGAGAGAAATTAGTATTAGTATCCTTATTCATGCCATACTCTCATCTGTTCACCGTGCTTGTTATTTGAAAGCTTCTCTGTTAGCTTTGTTGTTTCCCCTCCTCTTGGCCTGCATTTTTCTTTTTCTTTATGCAGCGGCACCTTTTCTTTTATTAGTGATGTTAGAAGCCAACATGAGGGATACACAAAACTTGCATGAGGTTCGAGCGTGGATGCAAGTGTTGACATTCAAAACCATACTGGTATGGTAGATGCCCCTAGGGTCGGTAGGACATACAGGGGGGGATTTTTTTTCTGAGTGTCGTGGTATGGCATAACCAAATGGTGATCAATGGGATGTGTAGGAGATAGGTAAAAATTTAGCTCCAACCAAGGGCCACTTAGGACTGCCACCAGGTAACTAACACAAAAATATGGGTGAGAATCGTGTTCCTTTAAAAAATCGGTGTACACTTTCCAAAAGAATTTAAAATTGGTTTTGGATGTAAGACAGGTAGCCCAAGAAAATGGTGGCTTGCATGATGATGCAAGGGAGTTGTTACTAAGGGCGAGGGTCGCATTGGTTGGTATGAGTGTGAGGTGGATGAGGCAGATATAAGGACACAGATGGTCCACTGCAATATGGATGAATGGTAAGCCAAATGTAGAATGCAGTGGTGCATTCGGTTCGATCTGATTGTAAACAAGAAGAGAAACCTGGGAGAGTACTTGGAGAAGAAATGAGAAAATAATAGAAGTATGAGGTTGATATTATATGAAATGGCTCTCGAACCTAGGGGAATGGTCATGGAAACCAGTAGTGTGAAGGGAACTATGAACTGGGGTAATCCATGTGGGTAAAGCTCTATCGACCAACACAGACATTTACCATATGCAGATGGAAGGTGATGGTAAATGTGTTCGAGATGGTGGACCCCATGGTTTATTTCAAATAAATGATGTCATGGTATGCATAGTTTATGAGAAAACCTATCATGTTGAGATGAAGAATAAAACCTTAATTATCTATTGTTACTAGGGAAATGAGTTTAATGGGAAGATGAGAACTTTTTAACTTTAAAATCAAATACCTCAAGTGAAAACATCTTTATGTAACAATATCCAAACTGGAGTGTACTGAAAAAGATGTATTGAAAAACATGAAAAGGTGCAGCTGATGGGTAGTCTGAAATGTTAGACGAACCCAAAAATGAGGATGTTAGCTGACTGGAATGGAGGGTACCATTATGTATATGAATATTTCTTGATCCCAACATCGCTAACAGTTTTTTGCAAGGAGCTCATGGGCTCCTGGACGGGACTCTGGAAAAATGATAGAAATGGCACGGGTGTGGGGCTCATATTGCCACTTCATTTGTACTTATTAATGTGTACTCTGGAGTGGATCCCATAATTTTTTGTTGTTGTTACGGTTAGCCAGTGTACCAAGGGTTGTGCATGAGGAGAGACAGGTTAGTTGTCGTGATACCCCCTTTGTCAATTTAATAGCCTAGAGTAGGTAGGTCGTAAAGGGTGAAGTGTGACGGGCCTCTAAATTAGACATAAATTAAGGCCCATCTAACCTTTCTTAGGCACATAAAATATATATTAAATATCTCCTTATACACTTAATAATTTCTTTTTAAGCTTTAATATGTTCTTAGGAAGGTTTAGAGATAATTTCATATTTGTGCCTAATATTATTTATTTTGAAAAATATTGTGAGAATATTGGGCACATTATGAAGATTTGGAGAAGGAGATGATTTAGGGACTTTCTCCCTACTATTGGAGGATCAATATTGGAGAATAAATTAACAAAATATCATGAAATTATTGAGAAAATCTGGAGTAATTCTGGAAATCCAATGATTGATAAAATCTAGGAATGTGTTTTGTGTCATTTAATGCAGATTCCTAGTGTTGAGAACCAGATCCAATATTTGAGGTATTTTGGAAGGGAAAATTTACTACTTTCAAGGAGAATGATTCCTCATCATTTTTTATAAGTACCAATTCGAATTGACCTCTAGGGAAATGTATTGTTTAGTCTTATTGTGGAGAAAACTTTTTGTTTAGTAGCTCCACCTTCTTTTCTTGCAGGGATGTACTTGGACTGATTCAATAATGAAGAATGGTGCCATTTTTAGCTTCTAAGGATTGGTTTCTTCCATAGGACTCTGATTCCTCCTTGGACTTGGCTATCCCAGGAGCCTCAGAGCCCTCTTTCACAATTTCTTTATGTTCTTTTCACTTCTTATTCACATGCATCTCTTATTTCTATTTTGCATATTTCTATATTTAGTAGTGTTTCTTTTCTTGCTGTAAGATTGAGTTAAATGATTGAAGTGAGTTCTTTTGCAGGTTTTTAAAGGTTCAAAAGCATTATTCATCCTTGGAATAACTTTGGAAGGTCATATTAATCATTAAGCTACTTGGATTCCGTTACTAGTTCGCGAATATAAGATTTCTGGAAATGCCTTGTAGCGAACTAGTAGTGAAATTCTGCTATTTTTAAGAATGGGTTAATGAGATTCATTCGAATTGATTCCACTTGTATTAGGTCATAATAATGTTAAAATTGATTTTAAAAATTACCCCATTGCATTTTCACTTGATTAGGTTAGGCATTTGATAGATTAACCAGTTCTTGAATTTCCATATTTTAGAGTAGTAATTTTTTGTTATTTTTTAGCACGTGTGAATAGGGGTATTTGGAGTGATTCCACTTGTAATGGAGACCTAAGACATCATAATTAATAAAAAAATTGTCCCATCCCATTTTCATTTGATTTACTTAGTCATTCGGGGAGTTATTTCCAAAACAGAACTTCCTATGGCAAAAATAGAACATCTTGTAGCACTCTTGTAGCATGTGTAAACTCGGCCAAATTTGCTCCCAAAGGTTGGTTTTTGTTTCTTAGGCTTGAATCGTTACCCCTAGGATCTAAATACATGATTGAGGGAGAATAAACACCACTTAGGACATTCATTTTTTCAAATTAGATTAGGTCTTTTTATTTGAATTCATGCTTTTAGGATTTCAATTACAAATTGTTGTTCTTTCTTGGGATTAATTTATTTTCAAAGCAACATTTCCATTTATGCAATCAATTTAGCCTTTTATTTCATGACATTCACTCCATTACATCATATCAACAAAAGAAGTACACATTGTATGTTGCACATATAGTGTTGATACCTCGTAAGTTTGTAAGAACCCTGGGTTGATAACTAAAGTTAGTAGCCTTGGGAGAGTTAGGGTCTTATATTTCATAGGATCTCAAGGTGACTGAGTTTATTCTATCTGTCAATTTTATTTTAAGAAACATGATTTCTAATCTGCAAATAATTTTCAAATAAAAAAAAGGAGATAAGATAAAAAATCAAAAGAGGGTATATGTTAAAAATAAAAAATATAGAATGTGAACCATCAAAAAGAAGAAAACAATAAATTTTGAAAGTGTTGCACCTCCAAATGCCACTTCTCTTAGTTTAGCTTATTTCTCAAAATAAATTGTGTGCATCTTGTTTAAAATGCCACAATAGTTCAATAGAATTCAATCATATAGTTTAAGCATGATTGAATTAGGTTTAAATTGCTTGTTAATAGGTAATGAAAAATTATTTGTCAAACAATCTAATCTTGATAGATCAATAGTTAGGTAGAAAATAAAATTGGTTCAATAATTTAATCTAAACCAAGGAAGGAATAAGTCATAGAATTTGATTAGTTGTTAAAAATAATAATGTTGAGTTGCTAGTCTAAATGCACTCGGATGAAGGAAAAATTGTTAAAAATGTTAGAGTAGAAAAAGAAATGAAAATCCAAGGGTAGGTAGAGAATTAAAAAAATGAAATGGAAGAATGAAAATAGGATTTTATCCTAAGATCATAACTTTGGACATATCGAATATGTGTTAAAACAAATCAACCAAAGTTTCAATGTTAAATAGTTGTGCCAAATCCAATGTGGGCCGGACCCCCCACATATCATACTACATCATATTATATTAAATCTTGCGGACCCCACCATCCACCTTTTGCCCAACTCCATTAAAAATCCTTCAATTTTTAACTAATCCTGCCAACTCACATTACATCTGAAGGTTACAAGACAAGGGGGGAGGGGGGTCTGAAGTCGGAGGTTTTAAAAACCACCCGATCAAACCGCTGCCCCTGCTCTTTGGTTATTCGGTACCCCTCTGCCCAAAACCACTTACCAGCCAAGCTCACCCCCGAAATTTTTTCAATCCTACCTTCCACGTCATGCTCCCCTATCCCATCATGCCTACGTGGAAATATTTACCACGCCTTTCTACCCATTTTAGCATTTAATTTTTTCCCTCCCGTTGCTTAGTTCGTTGAAGAATTAATGTTGTTAGACCCATTTATTAACGACCCCGCTCCACAATTTTCTTAATAAAACCTATAATTCCTAAATAACCCCTCACAGAATCAATTGGTTGTAATACATTTCTTACTGTGCAAGTTGTATCTCCTGTTGAAGACAGAGCTTGCGACACTTTCTCATTTCCCTTATCCGATCACTATTTTTTCCATCCAACTGTTTTTCAGCCAATAATTCACCTCATTTTCTTCCATTTCCATTTGAAAACAAATCACTAGGATGCCTCCCAAGGACAAGGAGGTTGAATAATTCCCAAACCCTCTCATCTACCCACCAATTGATCTTCACCATATCCCATTGGCCGACATGGACTTCAAAATCCATGACTTCCGATCTGAATTCGACTTATTTGAGATTTATTTCTATCTGGAGGACCAATTAATCAATCAAATGGATGAACTCAGACTGTGGCACTCTAATCTACCTTACTACATTTTCTCTCAAACCCACAGAGCACCTAAATTTATCAGAAAGTGTCATTCATGATACGATCCTAGTCAAAAGGCCATCATTTCCCTACAAGATAAATAATGTTTGATATCACTTCCCGGACAATTAATCAAATGTTTAAGGCACTTGTTATTGAAAACACCACTCCTTTCTCCCATGAAATCCTCACATAAACCTATCAGAAATTGGACTTTGAAAAAAGAGCTAAAACACTGGAATTATTTCTAGATATAGATACTCCTTTGCCCAAAAGAAATCCTCCCTATCCTTCTTCCATGTTCCCTGATAGAACCAAGCACATTATCACAATCCTCTCCTATCTTCTTGGTTACTATTCTGACCAAAATGCAGATGAAGCTATTATTGGTTTCCTCTCTATATTTTATGTTGATTCTAAAGCTTCAGTCCTTTTCAATTTCAGCGAATTTCTAGCTGATGCTATCCATGACCAATTTGCCAAGTTCCCTACTGAATAAGTTTTCAAGTATGCATCAGTACTAGTCTATATTTTTATCTATTTTTAGGAAGACAGATTTCCATTCACATTGCAAAAGCTAAATGAAGAAGGAAACCAACAGTCAGTTATTTTTTGGACTTCCATGGGAATGAAAGACAAAGAAGTGTATTCATATAAGCAGTTTATTGAAATGCTTGTATATCCAGCAATGAATCTTTTGAGTAGTAGTGCAGAACCGAGGGTTAGTGAGGAGATTGTGAAAGTTTTACACCTATCAGATCAATCCACAACAGGGGACTGGTACCTTTACCATAACTATACAGAAATCAGAACTTTTGGTTGTGACCTACCACCTTTCTTATTTCCTAAAATCATCCCCATGAGGATTTTTGCCTTGGAATACATCATACAAATGCTCAGGGAAGATGAAGTCCATTTTGTTGCAGCAAAGAAGAAATCACAATTAAGCTCAAAACTTAGATTGGTCCATTCATTTGTAACACTAGAGCAGTTGGGGAAGAAGCAAACAAGTTATCAAAGGAAATGAAGTTTGGCCTTAGCTTTACTTGGTTATATGACCCATTGGGAGTGATTTCAAGGCTCATAGTGGAAAATAAGTTCACTCCATATCATCACACAACAATACCTGAGATTGAACAATATAAAAATCTATTAGAATGGAAAGAAAACACTCTCCAAGAAGTAGAAGAATAAGCAGTATCTACTTCAAACATACACACTCTAGTTACACAAGAAATCATATGGAAAAGAGGCAGATAAGAACAGTCATCCCCAATGACTAAAGTATCAAGTCAAGTTTTTAGAATGGTAGACAGAAATATTTCTAGACTCTTTTCAAAATCTAGTACAACCAATGAGTCAGAGAAAGAAACATTTGGCAAAGTTGGAGATACATCCATTTTTACACAACTTGTTGGACAGACTATTCAGTCTCCCACTCATTCTACCACTTCTCATGAACAACAAATAATTCAAAACAGTGAAGACAGTAAAAAGGATAAATAAGAGGATATTTTTCATATTTTCAGAGAAATTAAGAAGAAAAACTAGGTGTTGAATTTAGACACCTATAATCAATTCTGGAGACATTCTTCCAGTTCTCAGGCCCAACTTCTTTCAGTTTTTTACTCCGAGAAAGGCAAGATGCAGTTGGCATTTTTCCAAGCTCAGATTCCACAGCCTAAGACTACCTTAGATTACAAGAAAAATGCCTTTGAATTTGATGCAAAAGATGTACATCCAATTGATCAACTTGAACTGCACAAACAGACTGGCCAAATGATTTCCCATACTTTAACTAACACTACTTTAAGCGTATCCAAATTGCAGGTCACCTTGGCCAACACTCAGTCATAACTCAAGACTGAAAGGATCTCTTTAATGGATAAATACACCAAGATCAAAGCTCTAAAAGATATGATAGTAAATATTGGATATAACCCCTCTAACATTAATGCCACAGAGGAAATAATCAAGAAGAAGAATGTTGATATCGCAGCATTAAGGAAGCAACTCAAAATTCTAGCCACCGAAGATCCAATGACCAAAGAAATTGAGGAAACAGAGTCCCAGAATGCTGACATGATGAAACTCATCATGGAACAGAATCTACAGATAAAGCAGATAGAAGAAGAAATGGAAAAACTCATCAAAGAAAAGGAGGAAGCTGTCAAAAATGTTGAAAACCACATGGATGTAATCCCTATTGCTACTATCCCCATCACTACTACTTCCACCAAAGATATAGCAAAAGGAACTAAGAATATTACTAGAGTTGTTTAGAACTAATCCATTCATACATAAGAGGTTAAGAATTTACAGGATCGGTTAAAAACACTACGACATCAGAAAGCAATTGGAGAGAGTGCACATGCAGTAGACCTACAGAAAGCAAGGGTACAAATTGAAAGATTGCAGAAGGAAGTCAGAGATTCTTACGTTGGGAACACACTGGGGTTAGTCAAAGAGAATATATGGGGAAAAATTATTGAATATGTGAAAGAGATATGGCCTAGCATCAAGATTATTTTTAATCAGAGAGATTTACTAGAGAAGGCTCAAGAAGCTGTTGTAATTATTATAGAACAGCTTGAGGATAAGCCTGCTATAGCTACTGAGATAATTAAATTTCTGAATTCTAAGGACAATAATGAACTTGAATATTTGGGTATAGACGACAGGACCACAACCATTTTAGAAGTAAAGAATATTCTGACAAAGAAGAACCTGGTTCTTCAGTTGAAAGAAAAATGCAGCAGTGTCAATATCATAGTTCAACGTTTTTTCAGCGGGTTGGAACCCTTGACCAGCAAGGGTTTTCCCTCAATGTTAGTGACAAACTACAAAATAATTCCCCTTGAAGACTACATCCTCAAGCTCAAAGACGTTGCTACTAATACAACCAAAGTTTCAAATATTCAGGGTATAACAATAGCTAGGCTCGTGCAAAACAAACTCCAGGATACATTCTTTATCCTGCATACATATATTTTTAGTAAAACCTACTTTTACTAAATATACAAAAATGGATGAATTCTATCACGGGGTGATAAAACTATCTATCCCGGATGAATAACGTTGGGAACAGTTGACTAATTTACTAGATTAAAGGAGTAAAAATGATACACAAGAGCATATGCCAGTTCATCTGCCAGCACATCAGTAAAATGTGGTCCATGTCCTAACTATTCGCACTACATCAGCACCTACTTTGCACAACGCATTCCACCGAGGCTATAATTCAATAACAGTTAGAGTTTTAAATTCAAGTTTAAGTATAAAAATACCATGTTTGTTAGAGATGGTATTATTGTAATTATTTTGGTAATATTTTGTATAAATACTCCAGTTTTGGAAGTATCAAGTGTCGAATGATTGAGATCAGGATTATTTTTTGTCTTTTTGAGCACCGTAAGCTTTTCTAAAAGCACTAGAGCATCAATAATAATCAGACCATTCACGGGATTCTTGTGGCTTAAATATTGGTGATGTTTTTCTTCTGATAGTATGTTTCATTGTTATCTTTCATTGTAATCATCTGAATTCCAATTGCAAAGCAGAAAGGGTGATGAATAGGATTTACTTTTGAGTACCTTATTCTGGTTGTGTTTACAATCATAATGTTTTCCACTGAAGGCCAAACTAAAGAATTCTTAATTTCTCTTTAGTTCTGTTGAATATTTTTCATATTTATGTCATAATCCATTTATAAATTTGAAAAGATCCTTTAAATACTCCTATCTTGCCATGTGTTTACTATGTGAAAAGTTGATGCAACTATCCAGTTATATTTTGACTCCATTTCCCAACAGACATAAATCAATTGAATACAATCAATCTTCCAAAATCCAAAACAAAACTCAAAACCCAAGTACAATCATAACTAGCCTAAAAATTATCCAAATAAAGTTAAATCTGAAAGAGAGAGTCCTCTCTGAAACTGGCATGGCTAGATTCCAGTTTCTGAAGTTGGTTTGATGTTAGCGTATGTGATTAGTTCTCACAATCTTTAGAAAATTATAAAACTCTAACAAGGAGTTGCAACATTCTTGTTGAAATACTGAGGCTCATCACTTTTAGGCATCGTTGTCGGGGAGTTGTCAAATTATGCATTGATTTCTTCCCTAGTTGATTCATTTATTTTACTTTCTACAAATATGAAAAATTTCATTAGGTATATTTCATTTCAAAAAAAAAATTGCATTTCATTAGCATTCTTATTCAAAAAAAAAAAACTTCTCCAACACCAACCACCCCCCAACTTGATCACGTGGTGGAGTAAGAGCCACATCACCATCCACTTTTGTAGGTATAAGGAGGAGAGGTGGAAGAGAAGGTAGAATAAATGGATGGAGATTATGACAATGAATAATAACCTATTGGGTTTCCCATTCAAGATATTGATATCAGTGTGCATATGAATAGCATCCCTCCATCTTTCCTTCCCAAATTCTATGGTATGAGGTGAGAGGATCCGGAAACCTTTCTCTTTGAATTTGAAATACTTTTTAAATCTTATGGCTACTTATCACACACTCAAAAATTGAGATTTTTTCCTGCAACATTGAATGATAGAGCTCTTAAATGGTTCATGAGTTTGGGTACTAATTCAATAAGGTCATGGAATGATATGCAAAAGATATTTCTAGAAAAATATAAATATCATGATCTTAAAGAAGAAATCTTTAGAATGAATCAAAACAAGATGAGAGCCTTGACAATATAATAGATAGGTTCAAGTATAATGTTGAAGGGGTGAAATTACATCATTTAAGATTTGACACACTAAAAACCCTCTAAATTAGAACAATTAGGGATGACTGGACTGATCTGCTTGATCTCATGAGTAGATGAGATGTATACCAGTTATCATTTGAAGAAATTTTTGAAACATGCAAATGCATATGAAGAGGAAGGGAAAGAATAAATAAATCAACATCAACATTGGTAAGTCAAGATGAACTTGGAAATTTGCTTGATAGCTTTAAAACAGAAATTCTTAGCAATCTAAGTGAACAAGTAGAAATGTTAAGAATGCAAAATGAGAAAAAATAAGATGATGATATTCGTGTTATCCATACATAATCATATGCTACTAAATATTGTCCTCATATGCTACTAAATATTGTCCATCATTACCAAGGTTGAAGGAAATTTACCAAGATGCCAATGGAGCAAGTCAATCACCAAAGAAGTTGTGTTATGTAGCTCCAAGAATACCATGGCAGCCTAGTCAACTTGATATGATGCAAGGACCTACTTCACAATTTCAAGCTTATTCACATCCATATCAAAGTAATTGGAACACACTCCTTCCTTAGCAACCTTGGCCATCCCAAATACAAAACCAATCTTGGAAATAAGGTTGGAAAGAACCTTATGGGAAAAATCTACAATATCCTCAATATTTTCCTCAATATCCTCCATACCCAACTCCATGCTATCCCTACCATCCACCTCCACCACAAACACAACCTCAACCACGTCCATCTTATAGATCCGCTCCCACTAAAATACATGTACCACCATTTCCAAACTGATACAAAGAAGTAGCTCAACCCACTTACAATGTTGAGGTACAACACTTCCAAACTTATCCTCTTGATCTAAATGGTATCCATATTAGCTCACGAAGAGTATTTCAAAAAAGTGATTCTCTTGATATCATTGAAGCACAACATTCAGAAAAAGAAGATTCAAATGAGAAGACCAAAGAATCATGGATTGCACTTGATGAAGAGAAAACATCAGAATCAGATATTGAAAAAGTTCCGTCATGTTTACCATCATATCCTCCATGTGTTCAAGATAATAATCAGCAAAAGGAGGAAGATTTGAATTTCATGGTAGAAGAATACATGAAGAATGATCCTGATGAGCAAGAAAACCAAGGGCATTGTTACCTGGATAAATCCCTCTCGCGAACAAGAGCAAACTCTGTAGTATCTCAATAGATAACTAGAAACAAATAGACATAGGAATATCTCTTTCCCTAAGCTATTAGCATTTAGATTATCAAAACTAGAAAAGAGAGGATAATGCTCTTACCTTTTCAACGAGATGTTTGTTGAAGACCTTGCCTTTTGTCTTGAAGAAGTCCTTCAATGCTAAGAAGAATCATGCAATCACAAACATGCAAAGAATCAAAATCATTTGCAGTATGTAATAATCCAAATACTAGCTTAACTTAATGATCAAGGAGATTAATAATTGTAATTGTTTTAATGAATCTGAAAAAAACACAATGAGAAAAAATATCCAAATGTATTATTCAGGAGTATAAAGAGAAATGTTACAACCAAACCTTGATGTCGTACAGATTCCTCTCGTATGCCTTCCCAATCTTCCTCCTTGATTTAACAAGCTTTCCAATCTAGAATGACCAACATAATATTATCATAAGTGAACCCCCTAACACTAAAGTTTCATCTTAATTTATAGGAGAAATTGAGGAGGTTTTAGATCCACCAATAGAGGGGTGTGATCCACAAATAAGGGGATTATGGTTCCTTGATCCAAGGGGATAAGATCCATGATTGGAGGGATTTAGCTCGAACTAGCGCGACTCGGAGGCTTTTAGTTGGAATAATGTGTGCCCAATTATGCATCTAGAAGTTACTTTTCGCCTTTACTTTACTTTAAATGGGGTGCGCAGGTTTTAACGGGAAACAGAGTGCATAAGTCTGCAGGGAAGCTTAGTAATATCTGCGCATGCACAAGAAATGACGGAAAAAAGTGCACGGGCCATTTTTAAGAGTATTTCAGAGCTATTTTCCCATTTTGCCAAGACTTGGTTAAGGAATATAAATGTTTAACTTCTAAGGAAGCATGAGTATGGATAGTGATAGATCCATATTGACCTTCAAATGTCATGGTGACAAAATGATGTGTAACAGATTGCCCCCTAAAGTGTGAAGTCTGAGAATTTTTTTCAAAAGAGTGAAGTGATTTATCATACGAACGATTGGATCAAAGACATCATTCGAAAACCTATAAGAAACATTCAGCGCAAATATATAATCATCATTGAAGTAGGCATTCCTATACTCAAAGAAAAACTAACTATATCTGTTGGTACAGAAGTCACCTATAATTACATTAGTAGTAGACACAGTATGGATGCAACCATCTATCATGAATTATTCTACTGAAACATGAATACACAACTTCTCGCAACCTGGATGGTTGAAACTATATCCACGGTCTTGATCCCCATTTCTCGAACTAGTATGATATTGATTGCTTCGAAGATGAACATGGTAGAAACCACTTGATTACCAGTCAATGATGAAAATTGTTAACAAGTGTGAGAGAAAGCATCAATAATGAAAATGTATCTCAAAGTACCTCACTACAATCTATTAAATATGAATGAATTATTTTCATTTGAACACTCATAGAGTCATTCGATCGAAGGCCAATGATGAAAATATGTCGAGGAAGGCGAGAAACCTACCATTAAGGCATGCAGATTTCAAGGTACTAATAATATTTATGGATCAACTTCCTAGATAATGAGCTGAACTCAATAGGAGTTGATCTGTCACAGAAGGGTCTACGACATGAAACCATAATGTCAACTTTTGAAGAAATATTTTTCAAAGATTAAATCAGGGATGGTCAACGCGAATTGTTGGAATGGTGTCTCCTAACAAGCTGCGAAACTGGTCCATTTTGATTACTTTTGATTATATTTAGTCTAGTGCAAGGGTTTTGGGGTGGGTCAAAGGGTAAGCTAGGGTTCCAAAAACCATGGGTTGCGGACCATAGGAAAGTAGAGGCTAGATTGTTATAAATAGAGATGCATTTTGTATTGTAAAGGATAGGATATGATGAGCTATTGATGCGATCTATTGTTTAAGCTATCTATTTGGGTTTTGGGGAACGGACTCCTGCTGGCTGTGTGCGCGGAGATCCTAGTCTAGCTGTGTGCGGACCCTGCTGCTGTGTGTATAGGTTGGGAAGAGAATTGGAATTGTAAGGAAGAATTGATGAATGAATGAATGTGAAAGATTGTTAGAGAACTGAACATGTGAGTATTATTATATGAATTACTGGTAATTACTGTGTTATGCGTTTTCTGTCTTTAAGCTGCGAAAGATCTATGTACTGTTTTCTTGGATCTTGATCTGCTATGTTCTATTTATGTATTGTTGCGTTAATGATACAATAGATCTGGTGCACATGGATGCAAATAGATATTTAATTAGCTCTGCGTAGAGTAGGGTAATCGAGGATTACCAGATCTGGCGCTGCTCTGCTTTCTTTACCCATCCTTTCTCAGGGTGCGGAAACCTGGTTCCAGCACGCACCCATACTACTTCAGGTGAGACTTTGACCTGCGAAAGCAGGTCACTGCCGAAAGGGCCAGTAGTATAGGGGTTTTTTTGGCAAACCTTGCTTACTGAACCTGGGTTAGGACCCCTCGAGCCAACAATTGGTTCCATTTCCAAGACTGGGAGAAGTATGAGGAAGTGATCTGGTACTGACAAGCAAATACGGGAAGATCCGACATGAACGTGAATGAGCGCTACCCTGGAGGAGGGTACAACACGAAGCGTAGGTATTATCAAACTGATCCAGAAAAGAATCACTCTGTACATAGCAACGAAGCAAGGGTTGTTAGGCTCACAGGAGGGAAAGCCCTCAACCGAAGCCTAGATAGAAGGATACATGGCAGTACACTTGAAGTTACCTAATTTTAAAGGTGCAGCCGACGAAGATATCGATTTTTTTGGTTCGTGGTCGACTCAGTATGGACGGCATAGGGGGTGGTGATCAATACTGTGAAAAAAGCACAGTTGTCCTTGGCCTTTGAAGACAGAGCACCGGATTGGTACATGCGATATCTATCTCAAAATGGAAGCGCATCCCTACAAAATGTTAAGGATGCCCTAAAACAACAGTTCCGGAAGCCAAAGTCATACTCTCAGTTGATAGCCGAAGTAAAAGATTTCAAGCAAGGTACGTCTGAATCGGTGTGGGAGGCCAATTAGCAATTAAAGAAAGCAATTAGGAGGGGGGGTTCAAGTATGATGACAGGCAACACACAGAATGGTTCATTGCCATGTTGGTACCTCACTTACGCGTACCAATGGGCCAGCAGACCTTCGAGTCGCAGGAAAAATCCCTGGAAACCGCTATGAAGCTCGAAGTCGCACCCAAGGATGACACGTTGGGGGGAGTACAGTAGATTCAAGAGCAGCTAGGAGCCATGCATATGGAAATACAGAGCTTGCGGACGGAATGGGGAAAATGAGTTAGTACAGACCTCTAGTGCATACGATGCCAGGTGACTGGTCGTACTAAGGACCAGTGTCCCTTATTGGCAGGGGGACCTAGTCTGTTGCGACCCAGTGGACCTGCGCTCTGGTGCGATGACTGCCGAGTAGCGAGATTACATGATACGGCCCAGTGACCCCAGTTAAATATGGCTGATCTGAAGAAACAATGGTGCAGGTTCTACCGATCAGTAGGGCACGATGAGCTAAATTGTCACACATATGAGCTATTGGTAGATCAGGGAAGCCTCTATAGTGTACAGTCAGATCCCGCATCACCAAGGTCCCCCACAACTTTTGGTGGCTCCCCCAAAAGGGGTAGGGGAGGTCGGGGAGGAAGCGCAAGATGGGGTCGGAAACAGTTGATCTGCTATAATTGCAAGGAAATATGGCACTTCGCAAGGGAATGTCTGAATCCCACCAGGAAATCTTGCAAATATTCCCGACAGCTGGACCACGAAATTGAATATTTCCCTCTATTAATAGCCAAGATGCAGGACAAGTAGCCCACCCCTATGCAGAATGTGCAAAGGGTTAAAGCTGAGATACGCAGCGGGCTAGTCACCCCAGGAGAAAAGGAGGAGTTGGCCTCCCGAGAAGGAGTGCCCTTCCAAGGAAAAACACCACTAACAGCCCCCACGCAGCTGCCAATGCAACCTCAAATAAAGGAAGTAGTTGAGCCCCTTCTAGTGGCTTGCTTGAAACTGCTACATAACCAACTGGTTGTAGAAACTCTTCAAGTGTTACTGCATAGCTGCGCAGACTGGCCCAATACAATCCTCGAGACCCGGGGTGTCCACCGACTATATGGCTACAAGAAACGCACCGGATGAGAAATGCGGCTGACCGCGCAGATTGGTGACTACGAGATGCACCAAGTTATTCTCGATTTAGGGTCAGATGCGAACGTACTACCAAAGCAGACATGGAAACGAATGGGCGAACCTAAGTTGGAATGGTCCACTATCTAGCTGCGCATGGCGAATCAATAGAATATCATACTGCTAGGACGGTTGCCAAAAGTCATGGTAGACATCGCGGGAGTAAAATTTCTAGCTGACTTTGAGGTTATTGAAATCATGGACGATGTGGATCCGTTCCCTGCACTACTCGGGCTAGACTGGGCTATAGACATGGGGGGTGTCATAATCTCAAAATGCGCAGCATCATGTTCAAAAGAAACGGTACACGCGTAACAGTACCACTAGATCCAGCAGACGGTGAGCGGTATACGGAACCAGCCTACGAATGGGAGGAACTAGACCATATGTACAGATTGACTGCGCGGGATGAAGACAGGAGTAAAACCACAACAGACGGGATAATCTGGAGGGATAGTGACTGTTGTTCTGACTCTGATGAGGAACTGGAAAGTTGGCAGAACCGGTTACACGAGGTAACGGCACTGCGCTTCCCCCGGGTCACAAGAACCCTCTACTGCATTTCCTCAGAGGTAAGAGATCTACCCCACTTTGATGGGGCTAGTAGTGTCCAGGAATTCCTAAGGACATTAGAAGCTAGGGTGCCAAGAGAACATCGGTTGTGGGCCCTTAATCTGGCTATGCGCGGGACACCTACGTGGTGGTGGGACACCCACAAGGAAGTGTTCCCGGTATGGGAAACGTGTCGGGAAAGGATGCTTCTACGGTTCTCCCCTCCAATCGACATACGTACCCGGGCGTTCCTCGAACCCGGGGATCCCTGTGCACATCTACGTGTTTGGATGACCAAGTGGTCCGACCGAACTATAGAAGAATGGGTCCATCTATTTTTTCATGCCTTGGGACCTATCCCGGCCACTTGGTACTTAGACGCGGAATTGCACCAGTGCACCCGCCACTGGGAGACACTAAAGGAGGACTTTTTTCGGAACATTTGGATTGATCGGAGGAACAGAGGCACTCGAAAAAGCTCTGCAGGACATTGATGCGTTTGTCTTTAAGAATACTCCCCACCGTGCCGCCGCAACGGTCCCGACATGGAACGCGCAAATGCACGACATAGCCAATTGTCGGAGCTTGGCGATTGATGAGGACGAGGATAATCCTCGAAACAATTTCGTCCCAAAATAAGAAGGAGAACGCGTTGTTATGGGGCCATCACTACAAAATATTGACGTAACACAGCCGCTTAAGCTGCATAACGTTAACATTGGGACAGAGGAACACCCTAAGCTGGCTAAGATTGGGGACTATTGGGATGAGGGGACTGTGGGCAAAATCGTAGAATTACTCACGGAGTATCAGGACTTATTTCTGACGAAGTTCTCTGAGCACAAGGGCATCACTGGGGACCTCGGTATTATGCATATCACTCTAAAACCTCAGGCGCACCCCATCAAGCAGCGGCCGTACCGACTGAATCCCAAATACAAGCAAAAGGTCAAGGAAGAGTTGGATAAAAAATTTGCCGCCGGTATCATTGACCCAGTTGAGCAGTCAGACTGGGTAAGTCCCATGGTCATCCAGGAAAAGAAGACCAAGGGAGAAATACACATCTACGTGGATTTGTGCAAGTTAAATGATGCCTGCATCCATGGCCCCTTTCCTACAGCCTTCTCCGACGAAATCCTTGATAGCGTGGGCAAACAGGAGGCCTATTCCTTCACCGATGGGTTCTCAGGGTACCATCAGATTCAGATTTCACCTGAAGATCGCAGTAAGACTAATTTTACGACGGAATGGGGGTCTTTCCAGTATACGGTCATGCCCTTTCATCTCAAAAAATGCTCCTGCTATCTTCTCGAGGGTCGTAGTTGTGGTATTCAAGGAATTTATTCATAAGTTCCTGAAGGTTTATTTCGATGATTGGACGGTTTTTGGCTTAGTCAAGGAACATGTCTCTAGGATGTGACTAATGTTGGATGCGTGCCGAAAGCACCAAATCTCCCTGAATATCAAGAAGTGCATTTTTTGTGTGCTATTTGGAATCTTGCTTGGACACATCGTCTGTCGGCAAGGATCGATGGTCGACCCTGCGAAGGTAGCCGTAATAATAAACGTAGCATTCCCCACAACAGAGAAACAAATGCGTTCTATTCTCGGACACACTGGTTATTACCGGAAATTCATTCAAGGGTATGCCCTGATTACAGCACCTATGGAAAAAATATTAAAAAGGATGTTTCCTTCTTTTGGGATGACGAATGTCAGAAGAGCTTTGACATACTCAAAGAAAAGATGATCTCTGCCCCCATACTAATATTTCCTAATTGGTCAAAAGAATTTCATGTACACGTGGATGCGTCGGGTATCGCCTTAGGAGTTGTTCTCACTCAACCTGGAGAAGGAGATATCGACCACCCGGTTGCCTTTGCGAGTCGAAAACTCTTGGGCGTAAAACAAAAATACTCCACCACTGAACGCGAACGATTGGCTATGGTATACGCACTACATAAATATCGACACTATCTACTAGGTGGACACTTTAAAATGTTCATTGATCATTCGGCTTTAAAATACCTGGTCAATAAGCCTGTGTTGGGGGGGGGAATATTTTCCGTTTGTTGTTACTATTCCAGAAGTATGATTTTGAGATCATCGTCAAACCCGGAAGGTTGAATGCTGGCCCGGACCATCCGTCTCGCATTGAAACAGGAGAAGAGCCTACTATTTTGGACGAAGGCTTGCCGAATGCGCAACTGTTTACCATTAAAGTGGTTGACGCACACTTTGCTGATATCATTTAGTTCCTCACTACAGGCATGGCCCTGGCTGGATATTTGGTACAGCAAAAGAAGGAATTGGTTAATCGAGTTGCGGACTTTAATATCATCGTCGGTCAGTTATACAAGCTAGGTGCCGACGAAATACTACGCAGATATGTCCTCGAACATGAACGACCTGTCGTGTTAGCAGAAGCGCATGAAGGTGTCGCAGGAGGCCACTACACAAGACGTGCAACCACACAAAATATTTTGAGGGCTGGGTTATGGTGGCCTAGGTTGCATCAAGATTCATACACCTACTGTCAATCTTGCGATACCTGCCAGCGCACAGGACGACCTTCACATCGAGATGAGATGTCGTTACAGCCTCAAGTGGCTTTACAGGCTTTCGACAGATGGACCATTTATTTTATAGGACCCATCAATCTGCTCGGAAAGAAAACAGGCGCGCGCTACATTATCACCGCCACTGACTATGTCACTCGATGGGCTGAGGCACAAGAGGTGAAGGATTGTACTGCGAATACTGCTGTGCAATTCATCTTTGAGCAGATCCTGACCAAGTTTGGCTGTCCAAAAATCCTAATGAATGACAGAGGTACAGACTTTGTCAACCAGAAAATTCAAGCCCTGAATGAGGAATTCAGGATCCACCATGCGAAGAGTACCCTGTACCACCCTCAGTAAAATGGGGCAGTTAAGGCTTTTAACAAAATTTTGGAACAGGCATTAACTAAGGTCTGTAATGCCAATCATAGTGAATGGGATGTGTGCATTCCCTCTATTCTCTGGGCCTATCGAACGACCTACAAGAAGCTCACAGGTAGAACCCCCTTCCAGATGGTCTATGGAAAAGAGGCCATTATCCCCGTTGAATACGTTGTTCCAAGCCTACGCATTACAGCAATTACCAATATGGCGGACCCCGATATCATATAGGAGCATCTTGCGCAACTAGTGGCTCTGGAGGAAGATCGATTTATTGCTAATTTTCATCAACAGGTTCAGAATGCTCGTGAAAAAGCATGGCATGATCGACATATTCGCCAAAAGATGTTTGTCGCAGGTGACCTTGTCCTTTTATATGATAGCCAATTTGCGAAACATCCAGGCAAATTATGACAACACTGGCTAGGTCTCTACATAGTTAAAGAAAGCATGAATGGTGGAGCAATCAAACTAGCTACCCTGCGCGGAGACATCGTACCAGGATTTGTCAATGGTAGTCGACTCAAGCCTTACCGGGTTCAATGACTATATGATAACTGCAGTGACTCAGGACGAGTCACAAGATTGTGTTGGGGGACTGTTGGAATGGGGTCTCCTAACAAGCTGCGAAACTAGTCCATTTTGATTACTTTTGATTATATTTAGTCTAGCGCAGGGGTTTTGGGGTGGGTCAAAGCCCTGAACGCATTGTAATGGGCCAAAGGGTAAACTAGGGGTCCGAAAACCATGGGTTGCAGACCATAGGAAATTCGAGGCTAGATTGTTATAAATAGAGATGCATTTTGTATTGTAAAGGATAGGATATGATGAGCTATTGATGCGATCTGTTGTTTAAGCTATCTATTTTGGTTTTGGGGAACAGACTCCTGCTGGCTGTGTGCGTGGAGATCCTAGTCCAGCTGTGTGCGGACCCTGCTGCTATGTGCGCAGGTTGGGAAGGGAATTGGAATTGTAAGGAAGAATTGATGAATGAATGAATGTGAAATATTGTTAGAGAACTAAACGTGTGAGTACTGTTATATGAATTACTGGTAATTACTGTGTTATGCGTTTTCTGTCTTTAAGCTGCGAAAGATCTGTGTATTGTGTTCTTGGATCTCGATCTATTATGTTATGTTTATGTATTTTTGCATTAATGATACAATAGATCTGGTGCACGTGGATGGAAATAGATAGTTAATTAACTCTGCGTAGAGTAGGGTAATCGGGGATTACCAGATCTAGCGCTACTCTGCTTGCTTTACCCATCCTTTCTCAGGGTGCAGAAACTTGGTTCCAGCACCCACCCATACTACTTCGGGTGAGACTTTGACCTGCGAAAGCAGGTCACTGCCGAAAGGGCCAGTAGTATAGGGGTTTGTTGGCAAACCTTTCTTATCGAACCTGGGTCAGGACCCCTCGAGCCAACACGAATGAAGACAAATATTTGCAATGAAAACTGGATGAAGGTCGAACTTTCTCTTGAACACGTAACGACACTGTAAATGGGTTGGTAGCATTTGACTTATAGATCATACCTAAAACCAGTTGAAGACTTTAAATGAGGTTTGACTAACTATAAGACAGAAGGATTACCCAACCTAGACACGAGTGTGAAAAAATGTCATGTTCAAGAGTGACATGCTGCTTTTAAAATAGGTATAAAAGATGGATTCTTTTTCTCAAATTTCCCCCCACCATTACTGGAAAGTACCTCTTTATTTTTTTCAAGCTTGAGGAGGATAACATTTTCCTGTTGTGTAATCTCATCCTTCAAATGAGTCCATATTAGTAATTTTAACGAACCCTAAGAAGGAGTGGTTCGGTCCCATTGTGATCCATGGGTCTTGTACTGTTTAATTTTGACAAGTCCAGCATAAGATTAACTTGGTGTTTTTCAGTTTTTAGGGAGTCAGAAGAAAAACATAAGTAAACTCCATTGTGTTATTTTTCATAAATTTAGTCTCTCAAACCTGAAAAAAGGATAAAATAATGTAGGAGATAACTCTATTGACCATGCTTTTAGTCAACGCATACATTTTTCGTAATTAGTCTAGTTCAGTCTAGAAAAGGGGTAAACTTATACTGAGTAGAGGACTGTTCATTTATTTTAACGAGTTCGAATATTCAATTTCTCAGCAATCTCTTCATGTTTAGAGAGTCTGAAAAGGGCTTAAAAGAGAACTCCATGGTTTATATTTTTCGTGTTTTTCTAGAGTCTGAAAAAGTGATACAAGTTTACTCCATCATCAAATTTTATTTTATTTTTAAACAGAACCTGTTATCTACACAAAAAACTTAAAAATTACAATAATTTGTTCTCAATTATGGTAAAAATATTGAAAATTTGGACTTTTAAAGGTCAAAAGAAATAAAATAATATTGTTTTATTCATAAAAATCTATAAAAATTGAAAAGACCAAGTCATTTTCACCATTTTTTATTTCCAGAGTAGTGAAAAAGGGATTTACCATAGAACTTCTCAAGATCATATCGAGCGAACCGGTGGACCATTTCACAAACTGTCAATTCCAGGTATTTAATCACTCCATTATCTTGAATTCTATTCGTTTGCTTTTACATTTTAGGCTTTAAAATTATTTTTTTGGTGAAAATACGTTTTTAGAAATCACCCTCGGGGGTGCGCAGGTTTTCCTTATTGGGCCTGCGCACCCCGATAATTTTTAACAGAAAAATGATTGTTTCGGCATGGTTTTTATGTACATATCATGCGCAAAAACACACTGTGTACAAAGAAAACCTGTGCAGGTGTTGTGGGATTTTTCAAAAATGGTTTTCTTTCCATCAAAATTGCTCTAAGTTCTTCTAAAATATTTCTAATGCTTTTTAATGATTGTTTGTAGGCAAATTGAAACAACCATGTTTGAGTTGAGAGAAAGCAAGCATGGAACACATGATAATGAGGCAATTGATAGCCCAGAAACACTTCGGGTTTTAAAGAACTATGGACTAAACAAATTCTAGTCCATAAAGGAAATAAAATTCCAAGTAGATTTGATTACCTCATTGGTAAATGCCTGGAATATCCAGGAACAGTGCTTTATCATTGGAGATCATAAGCTCATCATTGATGCAGAGGATATTTATTTCCTCACCAGTTTTCCCCGTAGGGGACGAGACATTTCTTTGCTTAGCACACGACCAAGAGGGCAACCCACTGCTTCCTATATGGTGTAATATTTCACTAATTCACAGTTGAAAGATGGTAGAATCAATATAAAAATTATCAAACAACTTGATCTTAAGATTATTCATTTCATAGTTACTAGATTATGTGGTAGTGCGGCCCACCATGCGGCCACCAAAGCGCATATGCAAACAATTTTTGAGTGTTCCGAGGTCACAATATTCAACCGGTGCGAAGGAGTAGTTGTCAACATGAAATGAAAACTCACTCGAGTGAAGAATGGTAAGCTGAATAATTTCGGCTATGGTGCCATCCTTATATCTTATTCTTTAGAGAGGATTCCACTCCTCATATAACAACGGTAGTTAGTGGATCCTACGAGATCGAGAGATCCTCGCATGTTGCGATGGGTTTCATTGATGGCTCGCCATAGCGGCAATGGTGGTCCTATTGTCCGATATACACCTCATTTTTTCATATGGATGAGAAGCCATATTTTCATGATTGAGGACTTCCCCTATGCAAGGGTGAATTTTAGGGGTGGCCCTGATACAACACTCCAGTTGGAGCACAGTGGGATGAGTCAGGTAAAAAGTCTCCTTTTGAGTTTTTATGTTTTATAATTTTTATTTTATTTTTTATGATCCAATACTGATAATCAAAAACATTTTAATGTAGATGTAGGCCCAGTACGACCAACAGTGGTTCGTTGATTTGATAGACGAGGAGCACAACCTATAGCATCAGTTCCACTGTAGATTGATGCAGTTAAGGCCCTCGCAGAGTTGGAACATAATCTGGAGAGGCTAACCATAGATATCCCAGAGACTGGGAAAAATGATTTGCATCTCTAATACTAGAGACATGTGACTAGGGTTCCTGGTCCATTCAAACGATACCTACATCAAGTGGTGCATGCTATACTCTGTTATCATGATCATCATCATGGATAGCTGATGGTCGTTTTATACGAAATTTTTGTTTTTTGTATCAGTATATTTATATCATAAGGTGTTTGAGACCGATGATCACATATGATGTATATTTTGACAAACTATGATAAACAACTATTTTTACCTAATGATGATTACTAATTTTGGTCTCTGAGTATCTTGTTCAATATGGATTGAATATTGTTTTGATTTACGTTCAATTTTGCAAATGTCTATTTAAAACTTGATTAGCCAATGCATCAGCTAACATGTTTAAATTTCTTGAAATGTGTTGATATTCACTGTAATCAAACTGTCTTTCAAAGAGACGGGCCCTTAAAATATTCTTAACAATGATGGATTTATGATTGCATAAACATCATTTAAATGTAATACAATGAGTTGTGAATTTAACCTAACAATCAAACATTTAATGCCAAATGCAATGGCATCAAATAATAACTCAATGACTATGCTATATTCTACAATACTTTTCATTGTTTGACTAAGGAAAACCCCATGAATAGAAACTAACTCATCAGTGGGTGAATAGATAACCCAAGCAATGAAAGATAGATTTTTTGTACTACGACACGCGCTATCAGCAAAGTCAATGTAATTCTGAGGTAATGTCCACATCTGCATTATCGAAAGTAATCGAGATAAGCAGAAAAAGTAGTAGAAACTCGCAAAAAAAATAACTAATCTAAGGCACACTCTCCTAAAAATGTAACTAATGTAAAATGAAGATCTCCACAAGATAAATCATGCATAATATCTCTTCAAATAAAGACCATTTCTAGGTTTATCTAAAGAGAAACCGTCATAATTAACTAATTCATATGCCCCTTTCGCAAGCACACGCTTAACAATGTAAGGGTCATGCCACATTGGTTCAAATTTACCAGCGCCTAGCTTATCATGAACTTGATCGTATACTAATATTAGATCACCTTCTGAATAGACACGAGGGTTAATCATTTGATCATATTGTTCCTTAACACATTTTTTGTGAGCTTCAATAGCTAATGCAGCGGTGAAACGAGTATCTTCTACTTTTGCTAAGTATAAGAAGTTATCTTCCTCTTCATAGGTAGCTGGTAATAACTCAATGGCTAGTTTTAGCTGGTAAAAACATATTTATGGTTTGGGTAAAATATCTTCCAAACCATAAATAAGTTGAAAAGGAGTAAACCTTGTAGATGTTTTTGCGGAGGTACGGTATGCCCATAATGCTGAGAAAAGCTTGGTGTGCCAATTAGATTTATGACTTCCTACAATCATTTTAATCATATTTGTTAAAACTTTGTTTACAACTTCGACCTAACCATTGGCCTGTGGGTAATAAGGTGTGGAATTATCATGGCATAGGTTGATCTGAGCAGAAATTTTAATCATCATAATGTTTCGAAAGTGGCTACCATGGTCCGTAATGATGGCTTGAGGGACACTGAACCTATAAATCACATGATCGAATATGAAAATAGCTGTAGTTTCATCGTCAACCTTTAATGTAGGCATCACGACCCATTTGGTAAAATAATCTAGAGTGAGAATAATGTACCCATGCCCCTCAGCCAAGTGAGGGTTACATGTAATGAAACTGATGTCCCATTTTGCAAATGAACCGAAAACTATGATTGGCTGAAGAGGAGTGGGAGGTGCATGCATATTTCGATCAAAATTTTTACAATTGTGACATTTTCTAACTGCAAGGATACAATATTTGAAGAGTGACGGCCAGAAATAGCCAGCGCAAAATATATTCTAGGTTGTGGCAAAACCATACATATGACCACCACATGCTCTAAAATGGTAGTCATTTAAAACCATTTCAAATTCTTCATGAGTTAAACAACGTCGAAAGACATAATCGGCACCATGACGGTAAAGAGTGTCACCAACAATGTTATATTGTTGAGACTGGTACTGTGTTGTGACACCAGCTCCAAAAATATAAGAAAAGAAATATCAACGCCTTAGAAATAAGCCACTTCGAGGGGGCAACCTCCAATACATTACATGAATGAACAATTCTTGGATGATTCAAATTACAAAACCTCCTTTCTATATATAGGAGTCCATGGGGCCACAATGTAATCCTAGCCGACCTAACAATAATAATTTAAGGGCACAATAATAATAAAATGGGGGTTACAAGGGTACAATAATAACAATAGGGGGTTACACTAACAACAATAAGGGACTATACTAGTAATATAGGGACCTAACATGCCCCTCTCCTTCAAAAAAGTGTTGTCCTCAACGCTTGAGTAGCTACGGGTGCTTCTGTATAAAATTCTCATCCTCCCATGTAGAATCTTCAGTGGGTAAGTTCTTCCACTTGATGAGATACTCTGAAATTGATCGATTCCGTAGCTGTCGAGTTCTTGTTTCCATGACCGCTTCAGGTTCCAATATGATTTTCCTTCCTCATCAAGTTCTGGCAATATTGTTTGAACTGGAAGATTTTCACCTATAACCTTCTTTAAGCATGAAACATGGAAAACTGGATGCACTCGTGAAGAAGCAGGAAGCTCCAATTTGTATGCCATAGTACCAATCTTTTGCAACACCTTGTAAGGACCATTGTACTTTGGCGATAATTTATTATCCTTCTTAGCTTGCTTGAGGGACATTTGTTTATATGGTTGTAGCCGTAAAAATACCCAATCTCCTACATCAAAACTTCTTTCGCTGCGATGTTGATCTGCCTGTTGTTTCATTCGATTTTGTGCCAAATTCAGGTTATCCTTTAAGAGTTGGAGAACTTCTTGCTGATGCTCGATGTGATCTTCCACTGCTTGAACCTTCGAATTTTCCCTTAAAGATGATGTGATGGATAGTGGATGATATCCATAAAGTGCCATAAATGGGGTCATTTTTGCTGCAGTATGGAAGGAAGTGTTATACCACCATTCAGCAAGAGGTAACCACTTGACCCATTGTGTTTGTTTATCTGATACAAAACAACGAAGATATCCTTCCAAACATTTATTTACTATCTCAGTTTGACCATCAGATTGAGGATGATAAGATGAGCTATGAGCTAATTGAGTACCCAAACAAGAAAATAACTCCGTCCAAAAATTTCCAGTAAAATGGGATCTCTGTCGCTCACAATAACTCTTGGCCTTCCATGTAGCTTTTGAATTCTGTCCATAAATGTAGTAGCAACTGTACTTGCTTTAAATGGATGAGATAATGCACAAAAGTGTGCATACTTGGTAAGTCTATCAACTACCACCATGATGACACTCTTCCTTCGGACTTAGGTAAACCTGTGATAAAATCCATTGAAATCTCCTCCCAACGTTGACTTGGAATGGATAAAGGTTGTAGAAGTCCCGGGGTCTTAATTGTTTCCACTTTATTCTGCTGGCAAACCAAACATTCAGCCACAAAATTTTGAATATCAGATTTAAGGCCATCCCAAAAAAAATCTTTCTTCACCCTGTGGTAAGTTTTTAAAAATCCTGAGTGTCCTCCTAAAGGAGAAGTGTGCAATTCCAGAAGAATCTTTTGTTTTAGTTGGGAATTCTTACAAAGATATAAGCGATCCTTGTACCATAAGGAATCATTTTTCCAACTAAATGTATCAGATGTACTAGGATCTTGCTGCAACTTTTGAATGAGTGTCCACACTTCTTCGTCCTTTTTCCATTCATCTCTTGCTTCGGTTATCCAATCTGGTTGGATAATAGAAATGGCACAAAACAATGCTTCCACCTCTTCATTCTTTCTTGAGAGTGCATCTGCAACATCATTTAGCTTCCCTTTTTCGTAGATTATTTCAAAGTCATAACCCAACATCTTTGTGACCCATTTTTTATGCTCTTCTGAAGATAGTCTTTGTTCCAAAAAGTTCTTAAGACTATCATGATCAGTTTTTACCTTGAAGTGTCTTCCCATTAGGTAAGTTCTCCATTTCTTTAGTGCATGTAGTATTGCTAACATTTCTTTCTCATAAATAGGTTTCTGTAAATACTTTCCTTTGATTGGACGACTTTCAAAAGCAATGGGTCTTCCTTCTTGCATTAAAACAACACCAATTCCATTTCTTGGGACATCACATTCCATAATAAAGGGTTTTGTGAAGTCTAGCGTAGCTAAGACCGGTGCTAGGCACATTGCCTCTTTAAGATGTTCAAAGGCCTTATTTGCTTCAGGAGTCCATGAAAATCCATCTTTCTTCAATAATGTTATTAGAGGTGCTGCTATTCTCCCATAATTCTTAACAAATTTGCGATAATACCCTGTTAACCCGAGAAATCCTTGCAACTGCTTTATGGTTGTGGGGACTTTCCATTCCTTAATGGTTTTAATTTTGTTAGGGTCTACCTTAACACCCTCGTGAGATACAATATGACCCAAATATTCCACCTCTTGTACTCCAAAGAAACATTTGGATGTTTTTGCATATAATTGTTTCTCTTGCAATAGTTTGAGCACCCTGTCATCATGTTCAACATGATCCTTCCAAGACCTGATGTAGATTAGTATATAATCAAAATAATTCTAGCACAAATTTTCTAATGAAGGGTTTGAAAATGGAATTCATCAACCCTTGAAATGTAGAAGGTGCATTGGTAAGGCCAAAAGGCATGACCAAAAATTCATAATGACCCTCATGAGTTCGAAATGTTGTTTTGGAATATCTTCAGTCTTCATTCTAATTTGATGATATCCTGAATGAAGATCCAACTTGGTAAAATAAATTGCTCCATGTAATTCATCCAATAATTCATCAATCACAGGAATGGAAATTTATCTTTAATGGTGAGCTTATTGAGCTCCCTATAATCCGGACACATTCGCCATGATCCATCCTTCTTGTGTACCAATACTACAGGAGCAGAGAAAGAACTTTGACTAGGTTGAATTATACCCGCCTCTAACATTTCTGCAATCATGCGTTCAATTTCGCTCTTTTGGAAGTAAGGATATCTATAAGGCTGGATGTTTGGAGGAACACTTCCTGGAATCAAATGAATAGCATGATCATGATCACGAATAGGTGGGAGTCCTTTGGGAGTTTCAAACACCTTGGAATGATTGTCCAAGACTTGTTGGAGATCTGCAGAAATAGATGATTTTGATGTTGGAATTTCTAGTGAGCATAATTGTGCAATTACGCCTCGTTGTTCTTTCTTTAGAAGCTTTGTCATGCCATTAGAGCTTATTATCCTTCCTGGCTTCCCTTCAATACCCCGTAATTCGACTTCCTTTCCTTCTGAAAAGAATTTCAAGAAAAGTTCTTGAAAGTTAAAAGCTACCGTCCCCAAAGATTGTAACCATTGTACTCCTAGTACAACATCAGCACCTCCCATAGGAATGGAAAGCATTGGACTAGTCAATACATATTCCCCCATGGTTAGCTTGATATTATGGCATTTTCCAGAGCAATTTATAGTTCCTCCATTTGCAACCATCACTTGACATTCTAGTGATGGGTATAGGAAACAATTTAATTCCTTGGCTACCTTACAATGAATAAAATTATGGGTGCTACCTGAATCAATCAACACTATTACCTTTTTCTTATTGATATGTCCTTCTATCTTGAGAGTTTGAGGAGTGGTAATTCCTGCCAGTGCATTACACGATATGGTCAGATTCATTTCTTCCTCTTCTAGGGCTGGTTCCTGGTGTATATCCTCTTCTTGTTCATTTTCTTCTTCATCTTCACAATCTATGTAAAATAATTTCTTCTCAGCACACTTATGACCTTTAGTGTATTTGCTATCACAACTGTAGCAAAGCCCTTTTGCTCTTTTTTCTTCCAATTTTTGTGGTGTCAACCTTGTAGGTTGTGGAAATCTAAGAGTAGCAACACTTCCCTCTTTATAGAAGTGAGTGGTAGGCTTCCTTGTCGCCATAATTTTCCATTCAATTTTTCTTGCCAACCTGAATGCCTTCTCCAATGAATCAGGTTCCAAAATGCAAACTTCATGTTGGATGTTATCCTTTAAAGTACCTATGAAGAGATCAATCATGTCTTCCTCTGGAATATTAGTTACCCTTATATTCAATTTTTGGAAGTCCTCAATGTGCTCCCCCACTAAACCCTTTTGTTTGAGATTTATCAATTGGCTAAAGAAGGTGTTTCTCTTTGTATCCTCATAATTTGTTATTATTTCCTCCGTAAAAATTGACCAAGTGACAATTTTTTTACGGGAGCAAAGCGATCGATACCATACAAATGTATTTTGATCTAAATGTAAAGTTGCAATGCGTACCTTTTGTTTGTTTTGCACATTATTGAGATCAAAATATTGCTCCATCTGTAGTATCCATGTTACAGGATCCTTTCCATCAAACTTCCTCATATCCATTTTTGGAATATGGTGGTTCTTCCCACCAACATTAGAGTTTATGAAATCACAATTAGCATTTATTTTGTTCTCATAATGAGTTTCCTCTACTATCTCTTCACCATTAGGAAACATTTGTTGTATCAACTTTGTCAAACCTTCCATGTCTGCTTTTAGATCATTATTCATGTTTTCCATCTTAGCTTCCATGTCATCCATCTTAGATTTCATGCCAGCTTCCATGCCATTATTTAAACCATCCATCTTAGATTCCACACATTTATTCAAAACTTCCATGTCATTTTTTGTTGCTCTTTGCGAGAGCGAAATTTGTTGCACTTGCTCTTGTAATTTTGATATGTCATGTTGCCATTCTTCGTCTTCATGAGTCATAATAGAGCCTTATAAAGTCTTAATGGGTGTTGAATTCTTTTTAGGGGCCATTTGAGAATCCAATATTGATATCTATTCTATAATATGCCCTTGGAATCAATTCAACTTGATTCTTCAAACAAGACTTATGCAATTTGGAAGAAAAAAAAATACATACCTTTTACTTGCTTTTGAGGAGCTCGATATTGAAATTTACTTATCTCTATAATTGCAGATCCTCAATATCTTAAATTCGGCCCTGTAGTAGTCCTCTGAAGCTTCTTTCAAATGCCACAGGTCTAATTTGATTTGGATTCTTCGAGGCAAAGTTATGTCCAATCTCCCACAATGACCTAATTATGGACTGGTTCAGTAGAGCGAACATGTACGACTTGCCACGTGTTACTGTTTGCTCCTTTATTTCTGAAATTTATAGACAGGAAACTACATTCCATGTACTTCAAGTCACTTCTTACAGAATTCCAATCCGATGCTTAGAGAGAGTTATGAATATTTTCCCACGATCACCTCTTTGAGATGAAATTTGGGAGCCTGAAAAAGACCTAACTTCCACAGATCATATCTCCCAAAATATTACGAAATAAACTCTGAAATTTTGCGAGGATGTTCCTCAGGATTTCAGCTTCGTGCTCTAAAAATTTCAGACTTTGAATCTTCATAGAAAAAATGTTATAGCGAACATTTCCTTATGACCTTTTTAAGTGAAATTCAGGAGCCTGCAAAAAGACCTAACTTCCACAGATCATATCTCTGCAAATATTGCGAACCAAGCTCTGAAATTTTGCAACAATGTTCCTCAGGGTTTCAAATTCGCACTCTAAAAATTTCAGCTTCTGAACCTTCATAGAAAAAAATTTATAGCGAAAATTCAACGATGACCTGTTTGGAGTAGCGATACCCTAGAATCCCAAGCTCTGATACCAAATCTTGTGAAACCAGCTCCAAAAATAGAAGAAAAGAGATATCAATGCCTTAGAAATAAACCACTTCGAGGGGGAAACCTCCAATACATTACATGAATGAACAATTCTTGGATGATTCAAATTACAAAACCTCCTTTCTATTTATAGGAGTCCATGGGGCCACAATGTAATCCTAGTGGGGCCTCAATGTAATCCTAGCCGCCCTAATAATAATAATTTAAGGGCAAAATAATAACAATATGGGGGTTACATGGGTACAATAATAAAAATAAGGGGGTTACAATAATAACAATAATGGACTATGCTAGTAATATAGGGACCTAACATACTGAATCCTACATTGATCAGATCGTGAAATTTCAGGCTGAAATGTTTGGGTTTGAAGATATATAATGATATCTCCATACCAAGGATTCAAAGTGTTGATCAGAAATAGAGATTCATTAGGAAGACTATCTTCTGCCACATTTTCTGATTCAGTATAGGGAAAGTCACACATAAGCTCAACAAAGACTATTGATTTATTGGATTTGGATTTTATAAATTCCAAATCAAACTCTTGTATGATAACTATCCACTTCAAGTATTTTCCCCCTAGCAGCTGTGTTGATCTAGATTTATGTAGGAATGTAATAAAATAAAAATAATAGCCATAAACACAGAGATGCAGCGGAAATAATGCTTCATTTCATTAATATCAAATAACAAAATTATGCTTACAGACATAATGGAAATCAAATAGCTAGGACGTTGGTAGTTTATCTCTGAGAAGAGATGTGGCAACTTCATGCCTCTGAACTGTGTTTCAATGAGGCTCGAGGGCCTATTTATTATTTAGAAACAATGGAAAACTCTAAACTTCCAAAAACCTAACCCTGTGAGATGAAGTGCCAACTATAGGCCCCGTTTAGGTAAATTGGTGTTTCAACTTCCCGGGGTTGTAACTTTGGCATACTCTCTCCGTTTGACACACATGATACATTGTTAGAAATATCTATCTGAGGACCACAACTATTGACCTCGAAGGAACAAAATCAATTTTTCCAAAGGCGCGATTCCCAAAAAATGTTGTTTAGGGCCTCAAAACAGCTCCAGAAGTTCAGGACCCGAAAAATTGCTAAAAATAGTAAGTTGTGTTGAAACTGAAAAAACTGAAAGGACTAATGGTGGCATTTCAAATGGAATAGGTGGGCGGCCAACAATATCCACCTGGATCATTAGGTTCCCAAAATGGCTCTGAGAGTGCAGGACCCGAAAACTTGCTAAAAGTAGTAAGTAGTGTTGAAAGTGAAAAGCTACAAGAATTGATGGTGCGGGTCCAAATGGAATAGTTGGGTGGCCACCGATATCCACCTGGATCATTCCTCCCTCCTTAGGAAGCAATGGTCCCCATTGTGTTGATATCCTCCATGAGATGAGGCAAATTCTATTAAACTGGGTATTAGATTTGTCGAAGATGTCATGGACCTGCGCACAGACATGCTGGATGCGTTTAGTAAATTTGGTTTCTTTATTAGCCTCATACAATACATGTGTGGATTATGTTTGTGTATTTGTATGAGGTATGGCAACATCAGGCGATCGTGTGTTGGGGGTCAGATCAATGGAGTGCTTCTCCTGACAGTGTATAGGAACCTCTGTGAGTGAGGAGAAAATGTCCTTGTATTCCTCCATAACTTCATCAGTTGCAGCCGTGCAGGGGAGCCCTGTTTCGAGGTTGTGGCCACAATATTATTCTTTCCCTATGAGCGAGTTGTAAGGAAAATATATTTCCTGGTTTGGGAAACAATCTTACTGCGTTGTTTTGCAGTAGTCAAAGACATGACAGGAGGTGGTACTACCTTAGCTATCTTGTACAAGTTATTCCCAAAGTAATAATAACAGCTCGAGGCCTAGAATCATACACAGCATGTCACCTCCATAATTATGGTTGGCCCAACAATACATCAACTACATTAAGAGGAGCAACATCACACACTACTTCATCCGTGAATGGCTTGATAATGTACGAAAGGTGGAATTGCTGGCGAACGCATAGATCTCTCCCTGGGTGAAGCCACTCGATGGTATACGACTGCAGGTGTGCTATGGTTAGTAGGCTGAGCCACTCCATGACCTCTGCTAAAATGATGTTCTTTATGGCTTCCGTTGTCGACAAGGAATTGCAGTGGCGAACCCTTCACCCACATCTGCGAAAGGAAGAGGCGCTCCCCCTCCTCTGGATCCTTGAGATCCTCCCTCTGGATCTTGGTGGTGGAAATAATGGCACTGGGATCCGCATCAATGATCTTCTTCCCTTTGTCATTGCCTTTGTCTAGTTTTGACTCAGGATCAGAACATGCATCTGATTCGGGTGCCTTTAGTTCAACCACCAATGATTGTTTGGCCCGACACTCTTTTGTGTTGTGAGTGGGGCTATTGTGAAATGCACACCACTTCCCTGTGTCCTTATTTGGATTTGTGGTGTTGTTTTGAGTCGCCCTACTTTGGCCTTGCCCCTTGTTCTACGATTCGGGGGTGCCTTTCCCTGGCTTTGGATTCGCAGATCCAAAGTCTCGCTTCTTCTGCTTAAATTTCTACTCGATCTTGGCTGCATAGAGATATGACGTGCCAAGCGATGTAATGTCGAGGAACTCCATTTCCTCCTGAATGTGTCTGTGTAGAAAACTGTGGTACTTGAGCACCAAATGTCTCTCTGAATATTTAATACCCAACTTTGTGCGTAGGGTATGGAACAAATTTGTCAGTTCATGCACATCTTGATCCCTTTGCTACCGCAGGGTGGTCCATTAGATGTATTTGTCCTCATAGCTCCCCACGGGGAAATATTGTTCCTTGATGCCATCTCGGAATGAATTCCAAGTGGGTGCGGCTGAGAACTGAGAGGGTTATGTCTCATCCTTTTGCTCACAGTAGGTTTCCCACCAATCTTTGACATGGGGGGCAGCTTTGAGGAGTGCAAAAATAATATTTTCTCAGTCGGAGAAATCATGGACCAAGAAATCCTTCTAGAAAATTCAACCGTCTATCTATGGCATCTGCATCTATCTAGCCTTCAAATATAGGAATGTAAAAGTTTACCTATACCTTGAAGGGAGTGGCGCCTCCAGAGTGGTTTTTGAATGCAGATGCACCATAGGTGGGCAGTCGTTGAAGGATCTTAACAAAGTTGTCCATCATCACGTTCCTTTGTTTCTTGAGGGCCTCCTCGAGCAATATTTTGATAGGATCTCCATCTCCCTCATCTTCATTTTCATCTACCATGGGAGGTCGTCAGGGTTTGCGAGGCTGATCTTGCAAGGGTTCAACCAATTCGAGCCCTAACTCCTTATACCCTGATCGCATTGGGGACATGCAAAGAAAAACAGAGAAAGAGTAGAACCGTTCTGATCCACTGATCCAGATTTATGCAGGAACGCATTAAAATATAGAAATAGCCATAAACATAGATATGTAGCGGAAATAATTCTTCATTTCACTAATATCAAATAACATAAATATGCTTACAGACATAATGGAAATCAAATAGCTAGGGCGTTTGTAACTTATCTCTGAGAAGAGATGTGGCGGCTACATGTCTCTGAACTGTGTTACAATGAGGCTCAAGGGCCTATTTATTATTGAGAAACAATGGAAAACTCTAAACGTCCAAAAACCTAACCCTAGGAGATGAAGCGCCAACTATGGGCCCCGTTTGGGTAAATTGGTGTTCCAACTTCCTGGGGTCGTAACTTTGGCATACTATCTATGTTTGACACACATGATACATCGTTAGAAATATCTATCCAAGGACCACAATTTCTAACCACGAAGGACAGGAAACAATTTTTTGGAGGCATGATTCCCAAAAAATGTTTTTCAGGGCCTCAAAACAGCTCCGGAAGTTCAGGACCCGAAAAAATGCTAAAAATAGTAAGTCATGCTCAAACTGAAAAAACTGAAAGGATTGATGGTGGTGTTTCAAATGGAATAGGTGGACGGCCACCAATATCCACCTAGATCATTAGGGTTCCAAAACGGCTCCGGGAGTGCAGGACCCGAAAACCTACTAAAAATTGTAAGTTGTGCTGAAAGTGAAAAGCTGCAAGAATTGATGGTGCGAGTCCAAATGGAATAAGTGGGTGGCCACTGATATCCACCTCAATCACTCCTCCCTCCTTACGGAGCAATGGTCCCCATTGTGTTGAGAACCTCCATGAGATGAGGCAAATTCTATTGAACTGTATATTAGATTTGTCGAAGATGTCATGGACCTGTGGGCAGACATGTTGGATGCGTTTAGTAAATTTGGTTTCTTTATTAGCCTCAGACAGTACATGTGTGGATTTTGTTTGTGTAGTTGTGTTAGGTATGGCAACATCAAGCAGCGATGCGTCGGGGGTCAGATCAATGGAGTGCTTGTATTGACAGTGTAGAGAACCTCTTTGAGTGAGGAGAAAATGTCCTCGTATTCCTACATGACTTTGTCCATCTGCTGCAGCCGTGTAGGGGAGCCCTGTTTCGAGGTTGTGGCCACAATATTCTTCTTTCCCTGTGAGTGAGTTGTAATGAAAATAAATTTCCTGGTTTGGGAAACAATCTTACTGCATTGTTTTGCAGTAGTCAAATAGATAACAGGAGGCGGTACTACCTCTGGTATCCTGTACAAGTTATTTCCCAAAGTAATAATAATAGTAAGAGGCCTAGAATCACACACAAAATGTCACATCCATAAGTATGGTTGGCCCAATAATACATCAACTATGTCAAGAGGAGCAACATCACACACTACCTCATCTGTGAATGGCTTGATATTGTACAGAAGGCGGCACCGTGGCGAACACGTAGATCTCTCCCTAGGTGAAGTCACCCAATGGTATACGGTTGCAGGTGTGATATGGTTGGTAGGCCGATCCACTTCACGACTTGTGCTGAAATGAGGTTCTTTTGGCTTCCGCTATCAACAAGGAATTGCAGTGGAGAACCCTTCACCCACATCTGCGAATGGAAGAGGCGCTCCCCCTCCTCTGGATCCTCGAGAACCTCCCTTTGGATCTTGGTGGTGGCAACAATGGCATTGGGATCTGCATCAATGATCTCCTTCCCTTTTTCATTGCCTTTGTTTGGTTCTGACTCAGGATCAGAACATGCATCTGATTCGGGTGCCTTTAGTTAGGCCACCAACAACTGTTTGGCCTGACACTCGTTTGTGATGTTAGTGGGGCTATTATCAAATTCACACCACTTCCTCGTGTCCTTCTTTGAATTTGTGGTTTTGTTCTGAGTCGCCTCACTTTGGCGTTGCACATTTTTTTGCAATTCGGGGGTGCCTTTCCCTGGCTTCGGATTCGCGGATCCAAAGTCTCGCTTCTTGTGCTTAAATTTCTACTCAATCTTGGTGGCATAGCGATATGTCATGCCAAGTGATGTAATCTTGAGGAACTCCATTTCCTCCTGAATGTGTCTGTGCAGACAATTGCGGTAATTGAGCACCAAATGTCTCTCTGAATCTTTAATACCCAACTTTGTGCATAGGGTATCGATCAAATTCGTCAGTTCGTGCACAACTTGATCCCTTTGCTGCTGCTGCATGGTCCATTGGATGTACTTGTCCTCATAGCTCCCCACGGGGCAATATTGTTCCTTGATGCCATCTTGAAATGAATTCCAAGTGGGTGTCGTTGAGAACAGAGAGGTTTTTGTCCCGTCCTTTTTCTCACAGTAGGTTTCCCACCAATCTTTGACATGGGGAGCGGCTTTGAGGAGTGAAAAAATAATATTTTCTCGGTCGGAGAAATCATGGACCGAGAAATATCCTTCCAACAAATTCAACCATATGTCTACGGCGTCTCCATATTTCTGGCCTTCAAATATAGGAATGTCAAATTTTACCTGTACCTTGAAGGAAGTGTCACCTCCAGAGTGGTTTTTGGATGCAGATGCGTCGTAGGTGGGCAGTCGTTGAAGGATCTGAGCAAAGTTATCCATCATCTTGTTCCTTTGTTTCTCGAGGGCCTCCTTGAGCAATATCCTGCTTCCTCGTCTTTCTTTTCTTCCGTCGTGGGAGGTCGTTGGCGTTTGTGAGGCTAATCTTGCAAGGGTTCAACCAGATCGAGCCCTAACTCCTTATACCCTGACCGCGTTGGGGACATGCAAAGAAAAATAGAGAAAGACCAGACCCGCTCTGATACCACTGATCCATATTTATGCAAGAACACAATAAAAGACAGAAATATCCATAAACACTGAGATGAAGTGGAAATAGTGCTTCATTTCATTAATATCAAATAACATAAATATGCTTACAGACATAATGGAAATCAAATAGCTAGGGCGTTGGTCGCTTATCTCTGAGAAGAGATGTGGCGGCTACATGCCTATGAACTGTGTTGCAATGAGGCTCAAGGGCCTATTTATTATTAAGAAACAATGGAACACTCTAAATGTCCAAAAACCTAACCCTAGGAGATGAAGCGCCAACTATGGGCCCCGTTTGGGTAAATTGGTGTTTCAACTTCCCGGGGTCGTAACTTTGGCATACTATCTCCGTTTGAAACACATGATACATCTTTAGAAAGATCTATCTGAGGACCCCACCTGTTGACTACAAAGGAAAGAGATAAAAAATTTCGGAGGCCTGATTCCCAAAAAAACGTCATTTAGGGTCTCAAAACGGCTCCGGAAGTTCAGGACCTGAAAAACTGCTAAAAATAGTAAGTTTTGCTGAAACTGAAAAACTGAAAGGACTGATGGTGGAATTTCAAATGGAATATGTGGGCGGCCACCAATATCCACCTGGATCATTAGGGTCCCAAAATGGCTTCGAGAGTGCAGGACCCGAAAACCTGCTAAAAATAGTAAGTTGTGCTGAAAGTGAAAAGTTGCAAGAATTGATGGTGCGGGTCCAAATGGAATAGGTGGGTTGCCACGAATATCCACCTGGATCATGTTTAGTCAAGATGTACATCGTAGGGTTGCAGTCAGATATCACGGTTGTTTTGTGTAATAGTATGTAGTGACAGAATCTTTGGACAACTTGAACAGTTGCCAAGGCCAATTTCTCCACATGCATATACTTGATCTCGGTCATTGTTAGGTTTCAAATTAAGTAATAAATCACATGTTCATTGCCTGATTCATACTCTTGAACTAAGACCATTCAAATGGTGGAATTAGATGTAGCTAAGTACAAAAAGTAATTTCGGTGATAATCAGGTGGATGCAACAACGGTGCATGGGTCAATGCGTGTTTAAGTGCATCAAAAACTTTATCGGCAAGCTCGTCCCAAATAAAAGGAACATCATGTTTTAGTAACCGAGTGAAACCTTTAGTTAACTCTGCATAGTTAGGGATAAAATGACCTAAAAAGTTTTATTTCCCTTGCAAACTCTGTAGTTGGCGAAGAGTAGAAGGAGGAGGTAAATTGACAATAACCTCAACTTTCAAGGCATCAACACGAATGCCTTCCTTAGAAACAATGAAACCCGTAAATTGTCCTGATTATATACAAAAACACACATTTTTGTGGATTCAAACGTATATTGTAATTCCTACATTGCATAAAAATGGCACGTAAATGTGTAGGATGATCTTGTCGACACAGAATGAGCAGGTAAGTCGTCCAAGTAGGGTTGCACAATATGTTTGATGTCGAGAAATGCATAAGACATGGATTTTTGAAAAGTGGCACCAGTGTTTTTCAATACAAAAGGTAATTTACAGTATGCAAATGTACCCTATGGACAGATAAACATGGTTTTTAATCGATCGGCGGGGAGTATGTTTATTTGATTGTAACTGGAGAATCCATCAATGAATGAAAAGATTTCGTTTCTGGCACAATCATCAACAATTTGGTCGATGTAAGGGGTGGGATAATTGTCTTTGGGACAATCCTTATTTATATCCCTATAATCAATGCATACTCTAATAGTTCCATGTTTCTTAGTCACCGAAACTGTGTTGGATACCCATTCTGTCAATGGGGTGGGATAAATGAAACTTTCGCGAAGTAGTTTTCCAACTTCAGCTTTAATAGCAGCAGATTTTCGTGGATGTATTGGACGTAGTATTTGTCTAATAGTTTTAGCATCCAGGTATGTCTTTATTTTTTGGACTACAATGCTAGGATCAATTCCTGGAATTTATTTGTAAGACTAGGCAGAGATGTCGCGGAATTCCTGAAATAGGGCTTTGTGCATATTAATTTCTTCAATTGAGAATGAATCACCTATATGAATTTTTTCAGTTATTCCTGGTTTGATTGATATGTCAATTGGAATTGTTGTCGAAATTATTCCTAAATTCATATCAGAATCTGAATGAAGGATTGAAATTGGATTTTGAGGTTCCTTAACATATTCAGTTGGGAAAATTGTTTAAAAGTCATTTTCAACTCTATCAAGGTCTGGTAGAAAAGAGGAGTGATGGTGAATATCATCCCAAGGTAATTCTTCCAATGAAAAAATTTCCCGAATATTTTCATCACTTGAAAACATGTGTTGAAAAGGATCAGAACAAGATGTTGTGGTTAACCCAAGTAGAGAAGAAGATGCATCACTGATCACATTCACTTGATCAATATTGGTTGATGAAAGGTCAGAAACGATTAAACCGCTACATATGCCAATTCGTATGGACTCAGAGGCATTTCATTGTCGTAGTAGTCTAACTCAAATTATAAAGGCACAATCCATGGGTCATAAAATGGTATTGTGATTGATGTAATCATGTTGATATTGAAAATCATACTTTAGGAGGAGGTATGATGAAATTTCCCATAAGAGAGGAATCCTTAAGTAGTCCTACTACAACATCTTCGTAAGGGATAACTGACTTTCTGACATATGGGATATTATTCGTAGAGGTAAGATCTGAAGTGTAGTAAGACAACTGATCAATTTTGACAATATTTCCTTTATGAGGAAACATTATTAACCGAAAGAACGCAGAGACTATAGCTGTCATCGCATAAGACCAACTCTGACCTAAAAGAAGGTTGTAGTCAAAAGGGGCATCAACAAATTCCACGTCAAGCATAACGATTTTTCATTCTACCTCTGTGGGTAAATCTTGGAGAATTCCAAATCGATGAAAACATCTTCCATCAAAGGCTTTCAGAATCTTTGGTGATTGATTGATTGTTGGAGAACCAAGAGTTTTCCAACAAGCCAAATACAAAATGCACGTAGACGCTCCCTCGTCAATTTCTGTGCGAAAAACTCACCTAGATTTGACTAAAACAGGTATTTTAAAATACATTTGATGTGGGAGTCAAGGTACAAAATTCTCGAGATAAAATATGATGAGATTAGAGTCTTGAGGTTCAATCGCTCCAATAGCTGATAATAGTAAATTTCTCTGGGTTGGACAAGATTGCAGCACTTCGAGAGTTGACATTGCTAAAGGTGACATAGCCATGTCTCAAACAATTTTGTAGCGGCTCTCGCATGTGGGTTGAAAGCTGATTTTTGAAGTACACCCTTGGCAGGCAGTTTAATTACTAAATCACGAATATATGTCTCGATGTGTAATGGTTCAAAAATAGGAGGAGTTGACGCAGGAGGTTGAATGAATGATCCAATTTTGTTTCTAATTACAGTACTCTTAGATCCATAATATTGAGATCACGTTGCAACCATGACCTGGGAGGACATCATCAGGATATCTGCCAATGAATTGGAAGAAGATCCACTGTGGGAAATTATTTTGTTGTCTTGCGATGGAAAATGATATTTAAGAACAGCGGGTGTGGGCGAACCTTTGACAAATTTAGATACCTCGGCCCGATGCGGGCACTATTTTATGTAGTGATCCTCGTCACAGATAAGACATGGATGGCGGGGTTTTATTTTTTCGTCAGATGGTTCGATTTTATCTACCTTCTATTTTAAATAATTGTTTTGTTTGTTTTTACCCTTCCCTTTCTTTTTACTCCCGGATGATTTGGTTTTTGTAGTAGACGAATCTACGACATGGATTTCGGCAGAAGATTCTAGAGAAGAGTCTCCTTTAGGTGAATCATGTAAAGTTATGATTGAAGAAATAGACTTATATTGTCTCTTTCTACTCTTTGATGTGTTAATTTTACCAATTACAACATCTGTGGCATGAGAACCGGAAGGAGTTGTAGTAAGTTGACTTGGGTGCGGTAAATCTGGAATTTTTTCATACAAAGTACCAAACTGTGTATAAACAAGGTCTAGATATTGTGCTTGAGTGATAACCTGCTCTTATGTTACAATGCCTCATTTAGCTACATCTTTAGTAATCTTCGGAAGTAATGATTTGATAAACCATTCGGCCAAAATTTTATCTGGGATGAAAACTTTGACTAAATGGCATCTACGTAGCCATTCATGAATGTGATATGAAATATACGTAGATGTACTTTGTTTGAGTGAAGTCAAAAGTCTTGTGACATTATCATAACAGACTGGTAACTGAAAATGAGTAAGGAAAGTAGTTGCTAAGGCATTTAAATTGTTGAAAGAGCCTCATGGTCACTTAATGTACTAATTTGCGGCTAAGCTGATCAAAGTTCTTTGAAAATTTCTTAAATGAATGGAATAATAGATTAAAGAGTTGGATGCACACCATAGATGATAATTCATAACATGGTTTGAGGGGTCCTCTCCTGGCTTTCCTTCAAACTTTGGAATGTCACTAGGCAACTTAGTAGGCATGGCCGTCCAAAATGGAAGATAGTAAATCGGATCATTCGTTAGTTGAGACAATTCTGGTAAATCTAAAGTTGATATAAAAGGTAACCACCTGTTAGAGTCTTGCTGAGCGAATTGATAACCCCAAGGAACAATTCCAGTACCTGGAGGAGGGTGTCCAGGAAAAACTTGGATAGCTTGAGTAGTTGGAATTGGCACACCTCTAAGGTATCCAGGGGTAGCCATACCGAATAGGGGTTGAGCTAGTATCTAAAATGTATGACAAGGGTATGGTTGTCTCTAGAAAGGTGGATTTCATCCCAATTGTCCATGTTGTAATTGGCCCTAAAATGGTTGGCCTTGAACAAATTTACCTTAAAGAGGTTGACCTACCAAGGGTGTCCCTGAAGAGGTTGACCTGTAAAGGGTTGCCCCAAAAAAGGTTGACCTAAAAGGGGTTTCCCCCAAACAGGTTGAACTACAAAAGTTTGACTTGTTTGCATAGTTTTTATACCAGGTTGTCCCAAATATGCTTGAGGAACTGACACGACTTTAGGTCCAGTTTGATGGGTAGTAGTGTGAGGGATAGCTCGTGTAACAGTTGGCCTTGACGTTTCAAAAACTTGGGAAACTCCTGGGATGGGTGTACCTAGTTGTTGAACATATGTTTGAACAACAAATTGGATAGGAGTACTAGGAGTACTCGTACCAACTTGCCGACTACTTGGCATAGATGCCCCTGGGGTAATTTGAAGTGCACCTCGAACAGGTTGTTGGACTTGGGTATAGCCAAATGGTACAAGTGGTTGAGCATGTTGATTATAAGGCATTTTCGGGGTAGGTTGCAAAGGTTTTTGAGTAAAATGTTATCACCAAATTGAGGTTGATGGGCTGCTTCAACAGTAAATTCAAAGTAACTTTTTCAAACCACTTTTGGTTGGAACTTAGCCTTTCCAACCTGAGAGGGCTCTCTCAAGGAAATGTATGATGTTCAATAGACAATGCTTGGAAACAAAGATGGCTAACTCTAGAGTGTGTTTTGAATGTTTTTTTTATGTAGGTGAAGGATGTGAATTAATAGCTATAATTGGGTATGGAGTCAGAGGGAACTCAATTACATGAAAAACATCTAACATGGAAGCTGAGGCATGTGTGCACTCTCATCAAAACATAGCTTGAATAGTAAACCATATACATACATGAAATTGGATCATGTTTAACCATGAATTCCAAGTGATTACACATAAACCAAACTGAATAAACATCAACTAGATAGATAAGACAAAGATATATGAGAGCACATTATGAATCTCATGTCTGAGAGAAGCTTTCTGCAATTGTATATTACTGACTTAAAAATATTACAAAATTAGCTTGTAGCATGACATCAATCAACCCTCTCTAATCCTTCTATATGCCTATTTATAAAATTAGATGTCTTTACGTGTAGTCTGCCAGCTGGCTAGACCTTCGAATCCTCCCAAAGACAGCTTATCCAAATAGGAAACAGATTACAAGGAGGGAATCTAGTGATATTTATGTTTACAAGAGTTCAAAACCTACTAAGACTCTAACACTATTTACTTCACTGACAACTTTTACATAATCCATTCATGATGAAACTTATCAAAAAAAAAAAAAAAAAAACCACTTTACTTGAGGTGGAAATGCCCATAAATAAACAATAAAACAACCAAACTAACATCAAGGGTCTGCTCCTCGGATTTTGGGGATGTGCTACCATAGTTGATGATGTGTCCAAAATTGATGAGGTGGCAACCCAATCACCTTCCATGATGTGTGCTCTCACTAATTGTAGTATCCATTAATACACTTAACCAGTCCAGATGATTAATGTGGTTCAAAAATGCATTTAATGCTTTAAAAGGTTCAAAATTCCCCTTCGCTGCAAAAACAAAGGACTTTAGACAAGTCCGTAGCGAAAAGTTCGTAGCAGTCTTCATTTGACCTCTTCTGCAAAGTGTTTGACTTCTCTAATGTTTTGAAGGTTTCCACTAAGTCAAAACACTTAAATAGATGCTCTTACTTACTCCCTTTATGACAAAACTTGGATTTTATTGCAAAAAGTCATCTTCAGTGAGTTCGTAGCGAAAACTCAGCTTTAAGCTTGTAGTACGCTACGAAATTGCCTGATAAACTACATATTTCAAAATTATACCTCCCAAAAACTGTCCATGGTTATGTGAGACGATAATACGAATCATGATAGGGAAAAAATGGTTCAAAATACATCTTACACTCCTCAAGAAGTAGTAGCTTCACCTTCAGCAGGTTCATCTACCAATATAATTTTTAAAGCTTTCTTCTTCAGCTCAATCTGTACCATTCCCATTTGAATTTCCAGCTCATTGACCTGATTTAAAAGCTTTCTCCTCTCTGCCCGCAGCCATATATTCCTCCTCATGGTGTGCTTCATCATTTTATGTAAGGGTAATGTTATTTTCATCATTTTCTTGGCCCTTTCAGCCACCTCATCATAAAAACTAATTTGCTTACTGACCTCTTTCTTAAAATTTGAGAATTATTTCCTTTCTTGCTTGGAATCTTCCAGCTCCAGCTTGGTCTCTATGACCTGTTGTAGCCGCTACAACAGCACCCAAAATTTTGGGTATATTCAAAATTTTGGGTCCCCCTCTACTCGCTCAACCCATTAATTTTTTGACTCGGCCTTAAGTCAGTAGTATCCCCATGACCTATTTCTGCCAAGCCCTGTCACCTCACCCACTTGTCTTGTTGTCTCTCGACTGTGCTAGGGTATATAATTTTTAAGCCAGTTTCCAAACTTAGAGATTCACAAGTAATTGAAATAAGTTACAATATCTTAGGTTGGATATTTCAATGTTGCTACTCCTCGAATGAGATATTTTTCCTAGTAACTTGTTTTTCTCATTACTACAGAGAGATAACTCATTCTCATAATTATTCCTTTCATGAAATTGGTCAAAGGTGCTATCAGTACACATTGAAAAACGCATATGTTTCATTAAGAGTCCATTGGCACGGCACCATTAAAATACTCTATAAGATGAGGTTCCAACCGTCCATCTGGAAGCTATTGGTTTGCATGAAGAGCCAAGGTTGTGGATCCTCACAAATCCCCAAGAGCCTCACTTTAAGCTCAAAGGCACCTGGTCACTTGCACAAGACTGATATGCAGGAAAAGGCATCTTGCTGTGAAAAACGGAGATCACCGAAAAAGGAATGCAGAAGGGATAAAACTCAAGGTTGCAGGTCGCAAATAACCCTAGGTCGCAGGTCGCAGATGATCCCAGTTCGTAGGTTGCAGATGACCCAAGGTCGCAGGTCGCAAAAGCTGCATAGGTCGCAAAGTCGCATAGGTCGCAAAGTCACATAAGTCGCAAGTTTGCAAAGTCACATAGTTTGCGAAGTTGCATAGGTCGCAAGGTCACAAGGTCGCAAGTTTGCAAAGTTGCATAGATCGCGAGGTCGCAAGGTCGCAAAGTCGCATAGGTCGCAAGGTCGTAAAGTCGCATATGTCGCAAGGTCGCAAGGTCGCAAAGTTGCATAGGTCGCAAAGTCACAAAGTTGCATAGGTCGCAAATTCGCATAAGTCGCAAAGTCGCATAAGTCGCAAGGTCACAAAGTCGCATAAGTCGCAAAGTCGCAAATTTGCATAGGTCGCAAAGTCACAAATTCACATAGGTCACAAAGTCACGTAGGTCGCAAAGTCGCATAGATCGCAAGGTCGCATGGGTCGCAAGGTCACAAGGTCACATAGGTCGCAAAGTCGCATAGGTCGCGAGGTCACAAAGTTGCATAGGTCGCAAGGTCGCAAAGTTGCAAAGTCACATAGGTCGTAAAGTCGCGTAGGTCGTAAAGTCGCAAAGGTCGCAAAGTCTCATAAGTTGCAAGGTCGCATAAGTCACAAGGTCGCAAAGTCGCATAGGTCGCAAGGTCGCGAGGTCGCAAAGTTGCATAGGTCACAAAGTCGCATAGGTCGCAAAGTCGCGTAGGTCACAGGGTCGCATAGTTCACAAGGTCAAATGGGTCGTGAGGTCGCAAGGTCGCAAGGTTGCAAAGTCGCATAGGTCACAAGGTCACAAAGTTTCATAGGTCGCAAAGTCGCATAGGTCGCAAGGTCGCAAAGTCGCATAGGTCACAAGGTCGCAAAGTTGCAAAGTTGCATTATTTGCAAAGTCGCAAGGTCGCAAGGTCGCATAGGTCGCAAAGTCGAAAAGTTGCAAAGTCGCAAAGTTGCAAGGTCGCAAGGTCGCAAAGTCGCAAAGTCGCAAGTAATCCCAAGAGTCAGGGAAGACCAAAGGTCACGGGAAACCCAAGAGTCACCTCGGCCTATATGTACATCTAGCAATTTTGTAAAGGACTTTTGGGTTGTGGACTTTTGAGAGAGACACATTGATTTTTATTGAATAGATGCCTCTAGATGAATACAAAGAAGTGTTATTGGATCTCACCGTTGAATCCAATGGAAGTCTCCTGTGTGGTTATGCTATGAATATGGTCTCTTCGAATGAATGAATGCTTCTTTCAAATATTTGTGCACATTTCTACTCATGTATTCCCTTGTGTTATGAGCTTCCTTGAAACACGTGGATGATATATGATGTTCTAACTTAAAGAAATTTTAATGAACTGCTTTGTCGATATTTGCTTTAAATCTTTATTGTGATGTGCATAGTTGATAAATGAAACACTTAACCATTGTGAAATTTTTCTCGTATCTTAAGTGAATCTTGCAATAAGTATGATCTTGGTAAAAAATTTCTAACAATGCTTTTCATAAGTTTCATGCTTTAAATTCATCTTTGTTATTCATGGTATTATGTTTCACAGGGCATTCGTCAATCACTGACTTGTATTCATTCAACATCCATGCATTCTCCATCTTAGCGAATCCCCTCTCTATTCGAAAAAACATCTTCACCAATTTAATGGCAAACGGGCCTACATACTGGATGGGATCCCCAAACCAAACGTTGTAGAGTCTAATTGGGATTTTGCACCGGGGGTATCTCTTATTGTTGGCGAGACATTTTCAACCGTAAACAGGATTTGCCGCTAGAAGGAGGGCCAGATGACAAGCTGAGCCCTTGAAGCATACAGTTTAGTCTCATATATGTAAATGGCTCATCCCAAAATCATACTCCCGAGATGTTTATCGGGTTTATCTATTTGTAGATACTTAATCCCCGATGAACCTCTCTATAACTTGTCTCAGTTGAAGTTCGATGGTGAAAATGGAATTTTGTAACCGACCACCTATCTGGTTTTCTTGAGTTTTGTGAATATTAAGAAATTGATGATGAGGATTTTTCTTGTGTGCTTTTCTCCCTCACCCTTGAAGGACGTGTCAAGAAATGGTGTTGCACGCTGCCAGCAACTTCCATCCATTCATTTGAGCAACTCATAGGTGAGCTTCAACAAGCTTTTCACATGTACGATTTTCAAGATGTATTAATAAGGATAAATGATATTAGAATGAAACCTTATGAATCTATAGAGGATTTTGCTATTATATTTGTTCATACTTGTTTTGAGTTCCCTGTAAGGGATGTCGATTGGATATATTTAATTGAACAGTTTCGTCAAGTGGTTTTCATTTCCCTAGAACACCTTCAATCTGAAATAAATCTTGATCCTTATGGATGTCATGATAATCCTCAAGTTACTAACTATCTAAATTCACTCCCGAATATTTACTTTCCCATATCTCTGATTCAGGAACAACTTCAAGCCTCCAAGGAGGAACTTACTATTTGTGACATGTCTCATCCTCCTCCTGATTTCCTACCTAATGGAGTTTTGTTCGCAAATATTTTAAGTGATGAAATATGCTTGCGGGGAAATGAACCATGTTGTATCACCTCTGCATCTTTCACACTCCCTGCCAAATCAAGACTCAAAAAACCATTGATTGAACATCTCTCCATGTTAATGAAACTAATCTCGATTCCATTGAACAAAATCCTGGGTCTAGTCCTAAATAGCATTCACCTATTGGCAATAACTTGGGATTTGTCTCAAATGAAGTTGATTGTCTTGTAAAATCCATGCACCATGACATTCATGCAGGCTCAGTGTCCCCTCCGGATGACAATAATGTGTGATATGAAAGTTCTGGTACGATTGGTACTCCCTCATCTGAACCATTTCATCATTATTCCCTGATTCATTTCTTGAGTCTGCCACACCAGTGATTTCTACAAATAATTCAGAACTTTCTTCTATTGGTGTTGGTGGTAGTGATGAACACGAGGGTGATGTTTCACAATCGCATTACAAGGATGATGAATCTCTTACTCCTGATCTCTTCCATCCGCAATCCTTAATTGGTCAAGAAAGATACCTTATGTCTCAACAATATCGGGATGTTTCTCTCAATGTTTCATCCTCATTTTCGATCCAAAGGGAGCCTAACATGCCAGGTACCCAACCTGATCAAATTGATGGCTCCAATGATCTCTACTCATCTGGAAACATATTCAATCACGCCTCTAAGAACTGTGATTTGTATCTATTTGTCGACCTTATGAAGCCGCCAAAATTCGATGACCCGTTATGTGATGATGTAGGGACCCATTAGGAAATCGAAGCAATTAAGGTTCTGCTGTCGGTTATCTCAAGTTCTCACAATCTTGATGAGACCCCTGAAACAATTCAAATTAGGGTTCCTGTTGAGCCTCAAATCTGCATTGTTCTTATACATCTTCCTAGACCTTTTTCATTCACCTGAACCTCCCAAGTTGTCAATATCATTGTATATTAGTTGCAAAAGAGCATCTAAAATGGTTTTTAACTATATTTTTGTGTCTGCTGTTTGATTTAGATTTTTCTCATTTAGCTGCGGAATCTTGCCACTTTCCGCAGCTGCTGCAACTTTCCACAGCCATTTTGTGAAACTCTATGTTACAGGTGTCTTCAGATAAAACGATCCACATGGGCAAGTCAGAAATGATGTGGACATGGATCGTGTCCTATTGGCTCGAGCAAATTCACCTAAGGAGGCTACGGTCAAAGGTGGCCAAGTGGAAGTCAACCGTAGAGTCCCACGGTGACAGGACTCTTTTTCTCGTCACGTGGAGATTTATATGGTTGTTTCTGAATTGCGGGAGACAAATCAACACCTGTACATGGCTCCATAAGCCGAATTCAAACATCCACTCTTCATAGATTTACTCCTCAACGCGGCCATGATCCTAGATCTCTGGACGTAATGGTTTACGTGTTCTTTATCAGCATAAACTTTAGGAAATTAGTTATATCACCTTCAGTATAAATAACGTGTTTGCATACGCATAAGAGTTAGTTTTTTCTTAGTCTCCATTAGCTTCCAGATAGCTCTGTAATGTAATTACGTTGCCACTGTGCCGTAATATCACCTTTCTGTTATGACTACATTTTAATATATAAGAAGACTCTGTTTCCAAGCGTAATTCGTACTTGAAGTTTGTTGCCGAGGTTGGTGCAGAGGGCCCCTGCACACACTGAGGTTTTGTGCATTATTGTATAGTTCTTGTTTTATTTCTTTAAGCGCATTGTGCCATAATTCATTCACATGTTTATACATTGCATCTTTCATGGTATATATGCTTCATTTCTGTTTATAATCTTTCATGCTTTACATCTTGCTTCTGTCCATAATCTTTCATGTTTTATGTTATTGTTAACTGATCAGTGTTCTTGTTTCAGGTTATAAATAGGCAGCCCGGGCATTTGCATAACTTTTTGACTAATGACATGGAATTAATATTTTTCTGCTGCTAATTTACTTTCTTAGTTTCTGTTTAATTTCAGTACTGCTTTGTTTATTTCAATCTTGCACATTTGTTTCAGTAGTTAGATTTAGATATATCAAATTGCTCATGAAATCTTCAGTTACCTCCGAAAGCCACAACTGGACTGATGGTGAGGGATTGAATTATGAATGTGTAGTTTGATATTAGTTTACTTTCTGCAAGTTAGAAATATTAAATTGCTCATGAAATCTTCAGTTACCTCCGAAAGCCACAGCTGGACTGATGGTGAGGGATTGAATTATGAATGTGTAGTTTGATATTAGTTTACTTTCTGCAAGTTAGATATCAGGTTACTCAAGTTGTTTATGGTTACCTCCGAAAATCATAGTCGGACTAATGATGAGGGATCAGAAGATAAGTTGATGTAATTTGATTTAGATTTACTCTGTTGCAACTTTTGGATTTCTTTCAGCATAGTTTCTTTTATGTTTGAACAGCAGCAAGAATAATGAGTTTCATGATCAGTAGTTCATTGTTTGTTTGACTAGAGTAGTGATGCAATTTCATTTTCTTTGATTTCATTTTCTCTGAAGAATTAATTTTGTCATTGTGTGTTTTTAAAATTCTTTTGAAGTTTGGAAAATCATTAGAAAGACATTGTTGTCTTGAATATTTGTCTCCATACTTGTCTTTTAGAATTTGACAAAAATCCAAAAACGACAAAAAAGTAAGAGATAGGTTATCTTGCACATATAGTGTGCCACACTTCGTCAGCTTACGAATCCCGGATTGACAAATTAAATGTAGCAATTTAGGACACACTAAATTGACCAAACAGTTCCCACGTATCATGCTCCTCTCAGTATAACTGCGCCGGATGTGAGCTCATCTGGGAAAGCCTACCATTCGAGTGATGTTTCTCTAAGAACATCTTTCTATCCCCTAACAGCTGATATGCAACAACCGATATACCCTAATTTATTCATTGGAAGGAAAACACCAGCCATTGTCTCTAATATTTTCGGTTGTTGTCCCCCTAGTACCAGTTGCATTCAGGCACAAGCGTGTGATGTTTTGCAAACCTCTCTATTGCTTGGAACTTTTTTAGTCAATTCATCCCATCCTGGGAAATCTAAAGAATCTGATACATTAGATTGCTAAACTATCAATGCGCAAACATTTGGCCAAATTAATAATAAGCCCACTGACGATCATCCAATCACCACAAATAATGATCAAATCCATTCACCAGTTGATCTCACGAAACCATCGAAGTTTGAAAGCCCCCCACTCGGAGTTCTAGGGTTGTCCAGGACAGTGAGGCACTTCAGCCTCTGTTTACGGTTACTTCAAATCCTCACAGCCCTAACGAAACCCGGGGACGACTTCGAACTAGGGCTTTAAAAATTTGGGTTTCGGCACTTGGATTCGCAAGCACCTTAAATTCACCTGGCAGATGCCTTTTTTTCCATTCCATCAAATTGATCATCCTCAACATCATGATGAGATTCCCGGATGGTTTGAAGGATCCTATCCAATTAATATACATGCAAATAGGAAATGTTTTACCTCACTTCCATCGGATTTAGGGTTTTGCATGCGTGTATGTGTATCATTTATAGATGATTTTAGGTTTCAAGTACATATTTATGTGCATCAGGATGAAAGTGAAATTCAGCTTGAAAAATCCATTCTGGCACGTTCTCTGGTAAGTAGCCATGACCTTCTTGTTGTTGCACATGCTCTTCAGGTAAGTCTTGTTGTTGGTGCACAATTTTGTATACTGGCTCTGATTGCGAACATTGTTGTTCTTACAGGATGAGAACTAATGCGGTGGCTGTACTGGAAAGCTGATTTCACATAACCCGAACGCCTCTTTGGTTAAACTAGGGTTTTAGGTTTAGGCTAGCTAGGATCTGTTAATAAAATTTTGTTAGTTCAAGTTGTTAATTAGGTTTACATGCAAAATTTTTGCTTTATGGTAAAATTATGTTTGTTGTCTACTCTTATGGTCAGTAGCTTTATGCATTATAATTTTCCATTTATTTTGCACGCATTTCTCTTTCAGATTGCTTATTGCTACGTAATGTTCAAATAATCACTACATGTGCTTCGCCTTCTTTTTTCTACCTAAAACTAGTTGATATTTCTTGCACACAGCATTGCATTGCGTCATAAGCCTCGTCTGTTGAATCGCGTTGTATGCTTTCTTCCTCACATCATTTGCAATAGTTGTTGAGATAGTTGTGAAAGTTTCCATACATTGCATACCATTGCATGAGCCCTCATTGAACCCGGGGCCTTGAAACCCTCGGTGCCCAGACTAGCTTTCTTACTCCCCCTTGCACGGGTTTAAAGCCGGGTGGATTTCTTTTACCTCTTTGCACGCATCGAAATCCTGATGATCTTTCTTACTTGTTTTGCCCTGATTTTTGAAACTGTAACTCCATTTTTTGCGTGAGGTTGCGGTGGTTACCTCAAGAGGCAGCTTCTCTCAGAACAGGTCATCAAAGACACGTTCTCAACATAATTCCTATGAGTTTAAATTCATTAGCCAGGGAGATACGAGCCTGTTGCTTGTGGGGAACCCTAACGAGTTTGAATGGCCTATACCCGTAACCTAAGCCTTGTGCCCAGCGTAGTCTCGAACATCTTAATGACCTGTTTTGCACATTTCGCCTATGGGTGGTAGATGGGATGTGAAGGCTTGGCATGAGAGCAAACCCAAATCAGAATATCTTTCAGTTTCTGTCAAACAAGAAACAACCTCTCTTGTCCGTAAAATAAGTCAGGATCCCTCATCCGCCCATTCAAAAATAAGTGCCACGAGCACATGAAAATAAGTGTGTTATAGGTCAATTTGGGCACCATTCCCAATGACCTGGTTAACTGAGCATCATCTCCAGGACCGATGATTAAGGGTCTATCATTCCCTATCATCTCAGTTGCTATATGCCCTAAAACAGGAAACAACATGAATCAAACAAGACTTTCATCAAGCAAGGGTTTTCCATGGTTTGAAGCTTATTATTAAGCATCTGAGAGCTCACCAATGCAGGCTCTAAGGGGCCTAAGTGCGTTGCATATGCAAGTAGCCCCATTCAAGGCTGCTCTGCAAAGCACTTCCTGACATTCAAAGGTGCGTTGGTCACATTGGGAGCAAAATTCTCATTGTTCCAGAATCTCCACTTGGTTGATGTCTTCTAGAAGGGTTCACATGTGTCAAGCTTCAGATCCAAGTGTCCATTTGAAATCTACATGAATGGAAACATGTCTTGCCTATTTTTGGAATGCAATTTATTGCAAAAAAAACCTACAGTTCATCTATAAATTGAACACAGATCTAAGTATTTGAGGAGGAAAAATTTAAGTAGAGAAATGTTGGAGAATTTTCAATAGAGAGTTTGATTTGTGGAGCTGCTGCTAGAGAGATTTATGCTGTGATGAGAGTTGGGAACTCTACTGGAAGGTCACTTCAAATCAGCCCACTAGGTTGTAACCTCTCCTTCTATCATCAATAAAGAGTACTTCTTGTTTTTCCCTACATGCATCTATGTTTACTTTGATTTTCCATATTGCAAGATCTTGGTTGATGAATGTAGTTTATGCTTAACTTATTTAGCTAACTAGCTTGAATGGATGTCTATATTATTGCATCTTCTGCTATTTCAGTGTTCATTCTTGCAGGAAGCATTCAGCCAACAAAACCTCTTGAATTTGAAGTTTTAGCAGAAGCGACAAAAAGGAGCCATTTGGAAGCGACTGAAACAAGTAAGCATCCAATCCTCTCTGTGTATCTATTCTGAGTTAGGAGAAAAAGTAGTATAGTCTTTCACCTGTTGTTCTAGGCTAACACCTGCCTAGTGAAGCGTAATTTATCTGTAGATTAAAATTCTAGCCCAACAAAGTGCTACAAGCACATGAAACAAATAAGGGTAAAGGATTGAGAAAGGCTTCCTGCACAGAGAGGTAACGCAACGACTCCACCGGGGTACTGACCAGGCTCGCTGACAGCGGAGCAACGTTTGTGATTTCTTGAAGTGACTCCGCCGAGGTACTGTCCAGGCCTATTAGCAGTAGAGCAACACTGGAAACTTTATTTAATTCTAAATAAATAAGAATTAAATATAAGCCCGTTGAGGCCTATTAGCAGTAGAGCAACGGGCTTATTGATTTTGGTTTACTGAGGCCTATTAGCAGTAGAGAAACACTGGAAACTTAATTTTAAAATTCTGAATAAATAATCCCATTGCCTTTCTCTCTACATCATCATCAAACTACTGGCATCCGTGATCTCCCGCTTTGATGTTTTATGATTAACGAGACCTAGCTGAGGCACAAGGATTGGGCATATCTGTAAAGGTCAAAGTAATACAAAGGGTACCCGCAAAACCTATTCAATATTCCCTTGCATCACTATCCAGACTCAGATTATTGTTGGGATTTTGACAAAGATGTTGGATTCTACCAGTGGTTCACCATTTGTTGTAACCGCTACAACACCACCCAAAATTTTGGGTATATTCAAAATTTCGGGTCCGCCTCTGCTCACTCAACCCATTAATTTTTTGACTCAACCTTCAGTCAGTAATATCCCCATGACCTATTTCTTCCAAGCCCTGTCACCTCACCCACTTGTCTTGTTGTCTCTCAACTGTACTAGGGTATATGAGTTTTAAGACGGTTTCCAAACTTAGAGATGCACAAGCAATTGAAATAAGTGGCAATATCTTAGGTTGGATATTTCAATGTTGCTACTCCTCGAATGAGCTATTTTTCCTAGTAAATTGTTTTTCTCATTATTACCGTAGAGATAACTCATTCTCATATTATTCCTTTCAGGAAATTAGTCAAAGGTGCAATCAGTACACATCGAACAACGTATTTATTTCATTAAGAGTCCATTGGCACGACACCATTAAAATACTCTATAAGATGAGGTTCCAACCGTCCATGTGGAAGCTATTGGTTTGCATGAAGAGCCGGGGTTGTGGATCCTCACGAATCCCCAAGAGCCTCACTTTAAGCTCAAAGGCACCTGGTCACTTGCAGAAGAATGATATGCAGGAAAAGGCATCTTACTGTGAAAACCGGAGATCTCCGAAAAAGGAATGCAGAAGGGATAAAACTCAAGGTCGCATGTCGCGATGACTCCAGGTCGCAGGTTGTAGATGACTCAAGGTCGCAGGTCGCAGATGATCCCAGGTCACAGGTCGCATATGACCCAAGGTCGCAGGTCGTAAAAGCTGCATAGCTCGCAAATTCGCAAAGTCGCATAAGTCGCAAGTTCGCAAAGTCACATAGTTCGCAAAGTTGCATAGGTTAGAAGGTCACAAGGTAGCAAGGTCACAAGTTCACAAAGTCGCATAGGTCGCAATGTCACAAGGTCTCAAAGTCGCATAGGTCGCAAAGTCATAAATTCGCATAGATTGCAAGGTCGCAAGGTCGCAAAGTTGCATAGGTCACAAAGTCGCAAAGTTGCATAGTTCGCAAAGTCGCAAATTCGCATAGGTTGAAAATTCGCATAATTCGCAATGTTGCAAAGTCGCATAAGTCTCAATGTCGCAAATTCTCATAGGTCGCAAGGTCGCAAAGTCACATAGGTCGCAAGGTCGCATAGGTCGCAAGGTCGCAAAGTCGCAAATTAGCATAGGTCGCAAAGTCGCAAATTTGCATAGGTCGCAAAGTCGTGTAGGTCGCAAAGTCACATAGTTCGCAAGGTCGCATGGGTCGTAAGGTCGCGAGGTTGAAAGGTTGCAAAGTCGCATAGGTCGCAAGGTCACAAAGTTGTAAAGTCACATAGGTCACAAAGTCGCGTAGGTCGCAAAGTCGCATAAGTCGCAAGGTTGCATAAGTCGCAAGGTCACAAAGTTACATAGGTCTCAAGGTTGTGAGGTCACAAAGTTGCATATGTCGCAAAGTCGCATAGTTCGCAAAGTCGCGTAGGTCGCAAGGTCACAAATTCACATAGTTCACAAGGTTGCATGGGTCACGAGGTCGCAATGTCGCAAGATCGCAAGGTTGCAAAGTCGCATAGGTCGCAAGGTCACAAAGTCACATAGGTCACAAATTCGCATAGGTCGCAAAGTCACAAAGTTGCATTATTTGCAAAGTCGCAAGGTCGCATAGGTCACAAAGTCGCAAGGTCGCAAGGTCACATAGGTCGCAAAGTCGCAAAGTCGTAAGGTTGCAAGGTCGCAAAGTTGCAAAGCCGCAAGTAATCCCAAGAGTCGGGGAAGACCAAAGATCACGGGAAACCCAAGAGTCACCTTGGCCTATATGTACATCTTCTAGCGATTTTGTAAAGGGCTTTTGGGTTGTGGACTTTTGAGAGAGACACATTGCTTTTTATTGAATAGATGCCTCTAGATGAATACAAAGAAGTGTTATTGGATCTCACTGTTGAATCCGATGGAAGTCTAATGTGTGGTTATGCTATGAATATGGTCTCTTCAAATGAATGAATGCTTATTTAAATTATTGGTGCACATTTCTACTCATGTATTCCCTTGTGTTATGAGCTTCCTTGCAATACGTGGATGATATATGATGTTCTAACTTAAAGAAATGTTGATGAACTACTTTGTCGATATTTGCTTTAAATCTTCATTGCGATGTGCATAGTTGATAAATGAAACACTTAACCATTGTGAGCTTTTTCTCATTTGTTAAGTGAATCTTGCAATAAGTATGATCTTGGTAAAGTTTTGCTAACAATGTTTTTCATAAGTTTCATGCTTTAAATTCCGCTTTGTTGTTCATGGTATTATGTTTCACAGGGCATTCGTCAATCACTGACTTGTATTCGTTCAACATCCGTGCATTCTCCATCTCAGCGAGTCCCCTCTCTATCCAAAAAACATCTTCACCAATTTAATGGCAACCGGACCTACATACCGGATGGGATCCCCAAACCAAACGGTGTAGAGTCTAATTGGGATACTGCACCAGGGGTATCTCTTATTGTTGGCGAGACATTTTCAACCGTCAACGTGACCTCATTTCTTGCCTCTTTAAGTTTCTCCTTAAGAATGTCCACTTCATATTTTTCTATCATTTTCTCTTTGCCTTTCTGTGCCTTAGTGGTTTCTGCTTCTGTGGAGGATAGTTCAATGATCTCTTCCACCATAGGTTGCTTGTTCCTTTTTGCTTCCTTCTGATTTTTATCAGATTTTTCCCCTTTGGAGAGTTGTGACCTAGTAAAGGGATTTATAGGCTTGAAAAAATAACCAAAGTCCTAACCAGAGAAATCAATCTTTTTTGCAGTAAGGCCTTTCTTCTTCATATTGGTTCCCTTTATCTCCATTGGTTTAACTACAGGGGCTCTTCAATGTCAATAGCTTGCAAAATATCTTCAAGTTTACCCTTTCCTTATGTTTGACTCTTGGTAATCCTAGAAGTCCTCGTGTTAGACTTTTTCTTATTGCTTTTGGATGTTGGCTGAGGTTGTTAGTATGAATCTTGATTCGAGGTCTACGAAAAAAGACCACTTTAGCTACGCATAACAAAAAACCCTAACAACAAAAATGACTGTTAATATCTTCAGATCTGCAGTTAGATGATCAATACAAATGCTGTAAAAATCTAGATCTATGCATTAGAAGACATTAAACAGTAGAAAATAAGATTTACTCCATAGAGCCAATAGACAAGACAAGAATATATCCAATGAAATTTTTTTATTAATGGCACCTGGGAGGAAAACACAAGAGGGTGTTCCCTATTCTCCTCAGTGGGATGGGTTGTTGTAGTTCCTCAGCACTTCAGTTTTAGAATTCCTCTCTCTTGATGGTGTAGAAAACCCAGACAAAAATGGAAAAGTATGGCTATGATAATGGATCAAATCAAGATCCAACTTTTATGGAATATTTTATTATATTTGTTGGAGGGAAAAGGAATTTGACTTGAGTCAAATCCCCTTATTTGTAAATAATAAATAAATAAATGATTTATTTATCATTTTAAGGATGTGATTAGGCAATAATAAATAAACAAATGATTTATTTATCATTTTAAGGATATGGTTAAGTAATAATCAAATAAATAATGATTTATTTAATTATTTATGGGTGTTTTAGTTATATTTAACAAAGAATATTATTTAATAAGGTTTAAATAACTATTCTTTAGGAAATAATAAGATAAATAATGATTTATCTAATTAATTTCCTTGTTTTGGGTTAAATATAACTGGGAATATTAATCAAACTGTTGTTTAATTAATTATTCCATGAGGAAAAACAAACAAATATAGATTTATTTAATATTTCCTTATGGGGTTTCCTGTTTAGACCGTAAACAACTTAATAAAAGTGATTTACTAAGTTATTTTTCATAGTGAATGCGATTTTACTTGGGGTAAAACCGGTCTTACTTGATGTACTTGGGTCCATCTAATACCAATGGATTAGATGACCAAAAAATGGTGTAACAGTTGCCCCCCAGCGTGCGAGCGTTAGGAGCTCAATCACTAGAACACCGAAGAGAGGAGTGTAAGGTAGACCGAAGTGTTGAAAGAACTAGACCCCGAGGAGGCGATTTGCAGGTGCGACAAGTCTATTTGGTGAGTAAGTACCTGCAATAGGCGACGGGGGAGGCATACCTATTCCCGCCAAGGAAATAGTACAAACAAGAGGACCGCTGAGAAACCACAGGATGGTATAATATAGAATATGTTGGCATAAACATGAGCCAAAGAAATAACATGATAATGGATCCCACATACATATTGTGCCTGGGATAATAGCCAGGACTTGTACAATAATATCTAAATACATGAGATATAAATACAACCCAGATGCCCCTGAACACAGGAAAGGGCTCTCAAAATCTGACTGATACATGCAAACAAAAAGGGCACTGCAAGCAGCTGGGGGCGACATCATCAAATGTTTGGAGCTGCATCGAAGGCTGTGATGAAGAGGTCATCCGAGTGTGTGGGGGGTTACCTTTAGGGCCACCCCCTCATGAGGGCTAAGACATCTCACACACACCCGGGAATCACCGATGTCAGCTGCTGCATCACTGGACCATCAAGTATATGGATCTCGATCATGCTGAAAGGAGTTGGAGCTGAGAAACAATCAAATCAAAGGGCAATAAGGAGTGCCTTTTCCTGATCCGAGGAGTCAAACAAGAGTGGAAGCTGGAACCAAGGAACACCGCCCTCTAGACCAGTCTTCTGGAATGAAAGAGCTGATGTCGACAGAAGGAGGTCCGCCATAGGTGAGGCAATAAGGAATCCTCAACTAGGGCACGAGAGAAAATAGTAGAGTGACTGACATATTGACACCAATGATGATGATGAAATGGCGGGGAAATAGTAGCAAACAGACGACTTCCCTTGTTAGAGCATAAAGGGCACAGATGACCTGGCAGCATCATGAGGGATAGGAGACAGTGGGTCTAGAGGCCATAACGTGCGACACGAGAGAGGGAACAAGCAATGACTGATGGAGGACTGTGGCGAGATGTAAAGGGACTCGGGATAGACTCCATGAAAGCAATGATGACTCAACTCGGATGCTCTAAACAAGGGTGACTCGATGGTGCTGCCACATATGAAAAGGGTCCAATGGGGACCATAAAAGCATGAGTACCAGATGGTCACTCATGAAAAAATTTGACACGAGCATGGACAAGTGTGGAGGCAACATGGTGCCCCCCGTACGAGTGTTGCAAGTGAAGAAATTTGATTTTGAGGAAGGGTGAAGTGGTGCTTCATGGATAAAATGTTTCGCGATGAAGTATCAAATCAATAAGTTAATAGATACCCATTTGAGGGCTTGGTGAGATCTTTCCAATGGTGTAGACAGTTCGTGTTGGCTTGAGGGGTACTGACCTAAGTTCGGTGTGCAAGGTTTGCCAACAAACCCCTATACTACTGGCCCTTTCGGCAGTGACCTGCTTGCACAGGTCACAGTCTCACCCGAAGTAGTATGGGTGGGTGTTGGAACTAGGTTTCTGCACCCTAAGAAAGGATGGGTAAGGCAGCAGGGCTGCGTTCTGTTCAGATCACCGTGTCTCTGCGCAGGGTTAAATATGTATCCTATTGCATCCACGTGCACTAGATCTATGATTATATACTTCTCATAACATCAATACATTACCATAATAGAACAGATCTAGATCCAATTCAATAGAATTTCGCAGTATGATATACCCAGAGCGGACAGATCAATCATTCAATATACAGTCCTTCGCAGCATAAAGACAAAGAATGTGTTAGCTTCCTGTAATCAGCAAGATTGGCAAAAGTTCGACCGCAGGGAGAACATCGTTTCAACCACTTTGGGATTCTAGGATCTAGCCCTCCTGAATTCGGAGAGGGATCTCTCCAATAAGTGAAAAGATTGGATTGTCTTTGAAGTTCGGGTAATGATATTAGGCTAGTTATGAAGGCCGAGGTTTTGTTTTGTTTTTGGATGGTTGAGCATGATTATTATTTGAGGTGGAAAGCCCTGAATGCAAAGAGTTTCAAAGGTGTGAAGTTGCAAGCAAATAGAACAAGCTTTCGCCAAGAAGATAGATAATTGCAGGTTTTAGTCCATTGGGCTATGGAGTCATAATAGGGTTTAATTGAAACAGCAAGGGGCGAGAGTGGTCCATGGGGCAAGTCATCTATGTCTAAGGATATCTTCAAAGTTTGATTTATGGAATGAAATGAGACAAAAAGAAGGGGAATTAAACAGATGAAGAACAAAGAGCAGCCCAAGATCTGGTAAGTACTTTGAAACTAGCCAGCCTTTGACAAACACTTAAGAAAGACATAAAAGCAATCCAAGATCTGGTAAGTACTTCAAAACTAGCCAGCCTTTGATATACTTTCAATAGAAAAACATTTAAAAAACAGGGGGAAACTTGAAAGGCAACTGTTGGAGTAGAAACTAGTGGTCCGGGCTCACCACAAATCCTCTCCTAGTTCTGCTTTACTTGGTTACTTTCAAGACAAACACAAAGATAACACAGAATGGCCTAAGATCTGGTAAGTACTTTGAAACTAGCCAACTTTTGACACATTCCAAGGGAAACTTTCAGACAGTCTTTTGGGATAAAACTAGGACCAGGGCTCACCATATATTCCTTAGTTCATCTCTACTTAACATATACTGAAAATAACATTTAAGAAAAATAATTAGCTAAGGAAATAGGACGAGGGAACACCAGCATTCCTATGCTCATAACTAAATTAAATCATTCCTAAGTAACACGATTTGGAGGAAAACATGTAGATAAAGATTTTCAGTCAGAAAAGGGTACTGATATACAGTAGGTCCTAACTCTATGCATGTTGTTCTTTATAAGAGAAGATGAACACAGTGAAAACAGAAATAAAACAACAATTCAAAATAAGAAATAACATCACCGTCGACATAGACCAGGATCCCATAAATCATCTTGTATTGATGCTCCAAACCAGTTACAGCTTTAAGTCTAATGCTTTAGTTTAGCAATCATCTGCACTTCCCAGACTAAATTATCTATCACGAGCAGAGCTTCAAGAGCCAGTGAACACTATTTACAATCAGAAGTTTTAGCTCGAGTATATTTCAAAGTTCTGCAACCAACTCAACCAACAACCCCTCTCTCATCTTCTCCAGTAGTATTTATAGAAGAATGAGGAGGTGGGATCTGATAAAATATCTCCCAATATAATTAATACAGATTAATGACTTCTTGGCCTTTGTGGGGCTCAATGGAGAAGTTTACAGATGTTTTCTATCTGTATTAATTGTTTTACATCTAAGATTAAGCTCGATGGGAGCTTTGTTGACTTTTGAGGCTCTGTGTTTTATTAAAGTAATTTTGCTGATATTTTTTCATTAAGTTTATTTGCAGAATTAACTCTCTGGCTGAGCTGAGGCAAATATCTGATCTTGATCAATAACTTCGACCTCTATTTGATTTCTTTGAGGCACAGGTGGCACTGTGGTAGCTGGGAGGAATAAATTTGCCTCAGATGTGGCGGTGGAGGCCTTCTGTCTGATAAAACACTTTGATTTCCTTTTAACTGTGTATTAATTGGGAGGATTAGGCTTTTGATAATCAATCTTAGCCGTAATCCTCCACAGATCTATCTTCAATCTTCCATTCTGGTGTGTTCTATCTTCGACACTGATACTCTTTGATTTTTGATTCATTTACTATGTTCTCCTGGTGTGCAGTGCTGCGCAGAGATCGTGAGGCATCAGTGCCTTTAGAGTATTGACGAGGCGCGGAAATTTGAACCCATGGATGGCTTCCTTTTTAAAGAATCGAAGGCGTGAGAATTAAACCCCAGCCTTCGGCCTTTCTTCATCATATAATGGAAAAACCATATAATCACCCTTACCAAATAATATATCCAGACTTCAAAACTTTTGATAAAACCCAACTATATAACTATTTCGGGTCACAAAAGGTGTTCGCTGACGTCAGGGTGTTTGTGACCCGAAATCCTTATGAAATCCGCCCTATAAAGTTCCCCAGGCCCATTTTGGGGCCTACTGACGTCAGGGTGAGTGTGACCCGAAATTTTTATGAAATCTTCCCTAAAAATTTCCTTGGGTCTGAATTTCACGACCATGCGAGCAACCAAACAAGACCCGCTCCAATCAGTTGTTGCGGCGTGTGCGCCGATGTGTATGCTGACTAGGCGTTGGGGACCACGGTTATGTGGGGACGCTGACTGTTTTCGTGGCCGTGGGTACCAGGGCGACTGATTTTGGGCCATCGATCTACAGATCATATCGACGGAGGAGATGTTTTGATAAATGCGTTGTACCTTAGTTCATCCCTCAAGTTCCTTTTGAGTGTGATCACCGTCTGATGAGCCGGCCTTAGATCGGATGGCGTACATAAATATCACGCTGAGCCCACAGTCAATATTTAACACGCGGGAAGGGCAGTATATCCAAACTGCTTAAGGCCTTGTGTCAGCCTCTAGCATGTGTCGCGCTCGAATTGGAAATACAAGTTACCCCACAAAGGCGATGCGATCAAATCTGCTCCGGTTTTGTTTAGTCATTGACCGTGGAGACCACCGGGGCGATTGATTTGTGGGCCGTCGATATGCAGACCAGATCGACGGCGGAGAGTGAATTAAGCTTTGCACCGGCGGAAACCTTTTCAAACCCTACAAAAAACACAAAAAAATTAATATAAACAAAGGTTTCATGTGTCAGGGTGGTTTTATATATACGAAGTGGCTAGGCGCCCGACTGCGGGGCCTTGGTCTATATGAAATGAAATATGATCGGGGGCTATAACATACAGGGCTAATTGGCATCGAAGTTTTTGTTTAACGCACAAACAAATGCACTCCGTGAGTTGCTCCGACGCGATAAGCGCTTAGGACCCTAGCACTTGGTTCTAGCGCTGGGGCACATGGAGGGGAAATGGTTTGGATTTAGCCCAAAGGAGCTTAGACCCATAGTCAAAATACTTGTTTTTTAGGACATTTCCAAGATGTTTAGATGGATTTTGGGGGTTTCGATATAGTTCAAAATAAGTTTTAAACTATGGAAGAAATTATTTTCATGAATGGGAGAAGGGGAATCGTGAAAATAGACGAGTTTTATGGAGGGAAAGGGGAAAAAAATGGAGGTTAGTTTTTCAAGTGAGGAAAGGGAAAAAAAAAGGTGATTTTGCAGCAGTTTCTTCTCATGAAATCAACAGAATTCCAGAGTGTAAAATGGGCACAGTAGGGAAGATTTTGGACATAGGCATGAGGCCTTCAAGAGTCTTCAAGAGATAACATTTTTTAACAATAAAACTTGTTTCTTGAAGGCTCCAAAAATTGACTTAGCCACCTTTTGGTATAACAAATTTCATAGGTGGCTAACAGAATGCATAACACAATAATTACCAGGAATTCGATAGTACCCACAGATTCAGATCTAAAAATCTAGCATATTCATTCATTCATTAACCTTTCGTTACAATACCCTTCCCAACCTGCGCACACAGCAGCAGGATCCGCACACAGTTGGACTAGGATCTCCGCGCACACAGCCAGCAGGAGTCTATTCCCCAAAACCCCAAACAGATTGCTTACACAACAAATCGTATCAATAGCTCATCCAAATCCTACTTCTTACAATCTGAAATACCTCCCTATTTATAACAATCTAGCTTTAACAATCCTATGGTCCGAAACCCATGGTTTTCGGACCCCTAGTTTACCCTTTGACCTATTAAAATGCATTTGGGGCTTTGACCCACCCAAAAACCCCTACGCTATACTAAATTTAATAAAAAATAGCCAAAATGGACCAGTTTCGTAGCTTGTTAGGAGACCCCATTCCAACAGTCCCCCAACACAATCTTGTGACTCGTCCCAAGTCACGCTGGTGGCGCGCCTTCAATCTACATGCGCAAGGTAGCCAGGGTGCGAAAGAGTGGTGGAAGCACTTCCTTGCTTTGGGCCGCAGCGTATTGTGCAATGTTGATTATTGTCAGAGAAGTAGGTTCGTCGAGGTCTAGACCGATTCTTTCCAATAACCAATGGTGGCGTGCAATGGAGGACTGCGCATCATATGCAAGCTGAAGGGTAGCATCAAACCAAGGCTTCAACTTTTTGCACAAAATCTTCTTGGAGTGTTGAAGGTCCTCAATCCTGTGCATGGCGGCCAGGCGCTGCGCGGGGGTGGGGGGGGTGTGGAGGTCTGAATTCTATCAAGAACATCTTCTGCCTGCTTTAGCTCCCTTTGGACCTGCTGAAGTGTGGCGTGGTGCAGTGCTTTCATCCACAGCTACGTAGCTTCTTCAAGCAACTGGGCTCCCTGGGCCAATTGTTCCTGAATCATGTGTGTTACATTAGTGACCACGGCAATTCGCTGTGTTCGTTCTCCCGGAGGCATGACATACTACTTGCGCCTTTCTTGGTCACGGCGGTGTAATTCTTGCATTACACTGGTAGACAGACTTTGTAGCTCTAAATTGGATAATTGTGCTAAGTCTACTTAAATATCCCCAGTAGTTGGTTCAAAAGTGTGAATTATGGCAGTGCGAGGGAGTAAACATACATTGCTTCTAGTAGGCGGGGTATAGAAATGGAGGAGGTGTCGTACCTGGTCCTGGTACCGCAGCATTCCTGTCGAACTTGGTGCGCAGATAACCCTTCTAGACGGGCCCGTACATACATATTACTACACTCAGCGTCTCCTAGTCCTCATATAAGTTCCTCCTGCGTGTTGGGATCCATAGAGAGACGATCGTTATACAACGTCTGAACCAGTATAAAAAACCATAATCTGGTTAGCCAATGCCACTTGATAGGTGAATAAATAGCCTGCCCCGACATCTTCCGGTCCTCCGCGCCATAATTGAAGCTTCTTAATGGCAAGGTAGTTCGTATGTGGTGCGTACCCTTAATCTGTCGGACCATGCTTATCATAAATGGTGATATTGATGATCTACCGCCCTTTTTCTGTGTTGATAAGTGTCTCTTCTTATTAAATCGGGTTGTGCTGACGTCCTTCGTTCGTGTCCCAAGTCATGTCCCTGAAGTGTTAAAGCGTAGCTGATGTTCTAGGGTCGTTTTTGTATCTTGACAGAGGGTTGACATGAGGCAACCCTGTAAGGTGATCAAGATTCCTTTCAGAGAATTTATGTCGTTTGTAGATGGAATAGTCTTGTGCAAGACAACTGCGTCATACATCCGAAGGCAGTTTATTTCTTGAGATGCCCGTCGATTCTCCTGGATACACATGATTACAGACAGGTCCGTAATCCTATGCGTGTTGATGTAAGTGGTACTCTAGTGAATCTGGTTGGGCAGGGGCCGAGCGCACCCTTGCGTGTTGTTCATGAGCAGGTAACTACGGGGGTCGATGGTCCTCGGGGCCCACCTAGCTAGGGGAGTTTCTATATGTAGGATCACTTTACTCCAATATGACCTCCGGGTGGGGGATACAGGTGCTTTATATTGGGTTAGTGGTAGTGATTCAGATCTAGATTCATCGAAGTCCTTAGGCTTCGCAGACTGTCGAGTGTAAGCTATGTCTTCCTGGCAAGGCAAGACTCTTTCTATGGCAGAGATGCGACAGAAGTTTCTGATAGTCTGAATGCTGTGAAGCACCGAAACCTCATGCAGCCGGCTCTGCCAATTCTCTAGCTCTTCATCGGAGTCGGAGAAACATTCACTATCCTTTTCCCAACAAAGCATTCCTTCATCCATGGGGTTAACCCGATATTCATCTTGCGCAATGATCTTATAAATATGATCCAATTCCTCCTTCGGATGGACTGGCTCGATATAACAGGTGCCTTCCGCGGGATCCAAGGGTACTACTACACGCATACCTTCGCTTTCAAACACCATGCTTCATTTCTTAAGGTTGATAATACCTCCCATGTCGATGGCCCATTCCAACCCAAGGAGTGTAGGGTAGGGGTCCGCATCGTCGACTATCTCAATTACTTCAAATTCAGCTAGTACTCTTGCTCCTGCAATGTCAACCATAACTTTTGGCAACCTTCCAAAAGGAATAATTTTTTGATGATTTTCCATGCGCAGCTGGATAGTGGACCATTCCAATTTGGGCTTCCCCATTCGTTGCCAGGTTTTTTTAGCTAAAACCTTGGCATCAGACCCAAGATCTAAGATAACTTGATCCATTTCATAATCTCTGATTTGTGCAGTCAACCGCATCTCCCTCCCTGTGCGTTTCTTAGAGCTGTAAAGTTTGTGCACGTCCTTGGTCTCAGGGACCAAGGTGGGTCGAGCTGCGCAGGTATTCATCAAGGCCAGGAGGTTTCTTACTGCCTGCGAATTCCTGAGAAATTTCAGACATAACTTTAAAAAGGTATCCGTTTCTTCTTCGCTTTGAGATGGCGCAAGGGTTGCGGGCAGTGTCTGTTCTTCGTAGGCTATCTCGTTGCTTCCCTTAGTATCCAACCTGCTATGTGTTATGACCCTTACACTTGGATCTGCTTCTCGTAGCTCTGTTTTAACCCTTTGTACGTTCTGCGTAGGGGTAGGCTGCTTTTCCTACATTCTGGCTATTAAGATCGGGAAGTCTTCTACCTCATGGTCTAGCTATTTGTAGTACTTACACGATGGCCTAGTGGGATTAGGGCATTCTCAGGAAAATTTCCTTCTTTCCCCACATTTATAACAGATTAACTGCCCTCATCCTCAGCCTGCGCTTCCTCCCCGACCTTCTATGCCTTGGGCTGGTGATCCACCAAAGTGCGTAGCCAGTCTTGGCGATGCAGGATCTTATTGCACCCGATATAGGTTCCCACGATCCATCATTAAGTCATATGTTCGGAGATTTTGTTCGTCGTGTCCTACAGATCGACAGAATCAGCACCATTGTTTTTTTAGCTCAGGGACATACGCACCTAGCCGAGGCCAATGGTTTGTATCATGTAGGCCAGCTACCCGAGAATCATCACACCATAACGCAGATCCGCTTGATCCTGGGTGCAACAAGACAGGTTCCCTACCTACCCTTGGGCGCAGTGGGTTAGGTCCTTCGGCTTGCATATAATCAGTCAGTAGCGGGCACTGATCTTTTGTGTGACCTGACACTCGGCAACGTATACGCCAGAGGTTCGCGTAGATGTCTTTCATTCGTTCCTTTCGTAGGTTTTGTATCTCCATGTGCATAGCCCCGAGTTGTTCCTGGATCTGTTGTACCCCTACTGAGGTGTCTTCCCGGGGGGGCAGCTTCTAATTTCATAGTGGCCTCTACAGCTTTCTCATGTGATTCAAAGGTCTGCTGATTCATAGGGGTGCGTAGGTGAGGTAGAAACATGGCGATGAACCATTCCGTATGTTGTCTATCATCATACTCGAACCCTACTTCCCTAATCGCCTTCTTTAACCGCTGATCCGCCTCCCACACTGATTCAGACGCACCTTGTTTGAAGTCCTTTACGTCTGCTACTAACTGGGAATAAGACTTTGGCTTGTGGAATTGTTGCTTCAGAGCATCTGTAATATCCTGAATGGAGGCGGTTCCATTCTAGGCAACATATCGCATATACCAGTCCAGGGCTCAGTCTTCGAATGCTAAAGACAGTTGTGCCCTTTTATTGTATCACTTGCTACGTTATGCGCAATCCAAACAGAGTCCGCCACAAACCAAAATCGATCCATTTCCTCATCTCCTACCCCTTTAAAGGTAGATAGTTTCAAGTGCATAGCCATATCACTATCCAGGGACGAAGTTATAAGCGAATTCTTACCCTTGTGTGCCCTAGGTGGTGATGTAGCCGGCTCCTTTACAGGGCTATAGGCGGCCCTTCCTCTGTCGAGGTTGGTCCGATAATACTTACCACTGTGTGTCGCGCTCCCGTCTGGATCCGGGGTCATTCAGTCATTATGGCTACACAAAATGTTCTTTTCGCACAGCAACTTCTTGATCAGTAATGGTAACGTCCTCAGAAACTTACCCCGGAATCCTTTGAAGAATCTTCGCTCAGCATCAGAGTATGATACAAACTGATCAATGGAAAATTCTATCACAAAGCTTCCTAGCACACTCTCCACCCAGTGATCTACCGTGCGTGTGATGGTATTATCGGTTTTCTCCAGCTGTTCGAGCAGATTTGGAGTCCACTGAGTGACTCATTCGTCCTTCCAGCACTTTTGGAATTCTACCAGCCTAGCCAGCCACTCCTGGAGTTCGATTACAAAAGTTACAAAGAATATTTCGTAGCTTTCAGTAAGAACATACCTATTTTTCCACCTTTCCACGTTTAACCTTTTGCTTCGGTTTTCTCTTACTGCAAACTCCTGGATCTGCTTTTCAAACAAGTCCTCGATCTCTTTTCTTTTAGGCTTCTAGTATTCTGTTTTCATTACCCGATCCCTTTTTCATATCTCTTCCAGTCCCGGCAATGGAACCATTTGTTGGCTTGATGGGTCTTGACCCAGGTTCGGTGTGCAAGGTTTGCCAACAAACCCCTATACTACTGGCCCTTTCAATAGTGACCTGCCTACGCAGGTCACAGTCTCACCCGAACTAGTATGGGTAGGTGTTGGAACCAGGTTTCCGCACCTTGAGAAAGGATGGGTAAGGTAGCAGGGCTGCGTTCTGTTCAGATCACCGTGTCTCTGCGCATGGTTAAATATGTATCGTATTGCATCCACGTGCACTAGATCTATGATTATATACTTCTCATAACATCAATACATTACCATAAAAGAACAGATCTAGATCCAATTCAACAGACTTTCGCAGTATGATATACCCAGAGTGGACAGATCAATCATTCAATATACAGACCTTCGCAGCATAAAGACAGAGAATGCATAACACTGTAATTACCAGGAATTTGATAGTACCCACAGATTCAGATCTAACAATCCAACATATTCATTCATTCATTAACCTTCCATTACAATACCCTTCCCAACCTGCGCACACAACAGCAGGGTCCGCACACAGCTGGACTAGGATCTCCGCGCACACAGCTAGCAGGAGTCTGTTCCCCAAAACCCCAAACAGATTGCTTACACAACAGATCGTATCAATAGCTCATCAAAATTCTACTTCTTATAATCCGAAATGCCTCCCTATTTATAACAATCCTATGGTCTGCAACCCATGGTTTTCAGACCCCTAGTTTACCCTTTGACCTATTACAATGCATTCGGGGCTTTGACCCACCCCAAAACCCCTGCGCTATACTAAATATAATCAAAAATGGCCAAAATGGACCAATTTCGTAGCTTGTTAGGAGACCCCGTTCCAACAGTTCGTCCAACTGAGCTATAGTTTTGGTCGTAGTAAGCGAAAGAAAAATCAGGGGTTTTCTTTTAATAAGGCATTTTCCTTCCAGATTCACTCATTTGTCGGTGGAGCTGTGGTGAATGACGTGAGGAGAGGCAGTCTTAAATCTTGCAGCAGTTGTAGCAGATGAATCGACCATTGGAAGTTGAGATCTATCAATTGTAAGTAAGATGTCTAATCCTACTCTTTTATTTTAGTGGGTTGAAAGTTCATTTTAGGTACCCAGAGTTCATGAACAGGCTAGGTCGCATTTTTTGGGGTCTATTTTGTGTCCTGGGTAGCAGGTACTGAGCAGAAAACTGCGACATGTCCTAGGAAATGACCCTTAAAATGCGATCTGTCAGAGAAAGGGGATTTTAGTGTTGTTTTTGGCTAATATCTGGGATTTGTATGGTTGAGGGGTATAGGTGCCCCCAAGCATGTTGTGGGCATGTAAAAAAGTATTTAGAAAAAAGGGGAATCTAAACACATTTTCATGATGTGGTGTGTAATTTGTTCTTGGTTTGGTTATGCAGTTTGAGAGAGGAAATAGATGATTACCAATCTCTTTTGGTACTGCATATACGAATCAAATGGAGATTTTAAGTTTTCAGGTTGGCATGTGTGGTGTTACTATCCCAAAGAGAGGATTTTGAGATATTGAATTGATGTTCCCCCAGAAAACCGATAGGTTGGTCAACCACAATGCCTATGAGACTGGGTTGCTGATGAAATACGAAGGAATGATGAGGGGTATCATCCCTAGAGTGATCTTGAAGTGATATGGGACTCTGGAGGTTCTTCTAAATGTGGAATAATAATGGGACTAGAGTCGTCACAACTAGATTCACTAGGAGAGTGGTGGAGAATTGCTTCTCCTGGGCTCTCCAATATGTGTGCCCCCCTTACCCAAACATTGGGTGTCAATGTAATGGCCATAAGGTGCATGTGATTCGAATTCATGAATTCGATGTAAGGTGGAATAGATAAAGTCAGGAGTGGTGGCTCCTTCCATAATGTCATCATCGTAATAGAAGATGGGGTGACTGATGGAGGAAAGACCACCTAACGTGGCGAAGTGACCTTACTCCTCCTCATGAGAGGAGAGGTTTGCATGTGCATCGTCACTAGGGGTGATAGAGGAGGAAGAAAACAAAGTATTTGCCGATGTTGAGACTAGGGACGGTGCCGAGGGGAGGTCAGGCGAAACATCAGGGGAGGTTTCATCGGGGACTTCCAACCAATGACCTGTGATCTCGACATCATAAGGGGGAATGCGAATGGGAGCATATGTGTCTTCTGGTGTTGCCGAAGCAAGATGCGAGAATAAGGGGGCAGTTGACTCACTGCGCTCAGCCTTGAATTGGCGTAAGGCTTCTAAAGAGGAACGATACTCTTCGAGGCGAGGGAAAAAGTGAGTGTAGTGGCCATGGAAATCACACAAAGCACATGGATGATTTGTGTGCAATGGTTTGAGTTTCGGGAATGAATCGCGTATAGTGACATATACCTCTGGGATATCAGATTCTGGAAGCGTCTCATTGACCATGGACTTGAGGTGAGGCAAATCTGGACAAGTATGGGTGGCATGGCCAACAACATCACACAAAGCACACTGGATGGTATGTTGTGGAGGCCGAGAAGGGGCAAAGTTTGTCAGGGTGGCCTTGTCCTTTGATGTCCTCTTGTGAGCTTTGCCCTTCTTACCCGAAGCGGTTCCTATTGAGGTGAATGAGGCACTGGTGCAGCAGGAGAAGTCATAGGGACCGGTTGAACCGGGGTCAAAGCAAGATAAGGTTTAGGTTGATCGGGTGGTGTGGCAGTTGGAGGATCGAGGTACCATATGGGAATCCTAAGAGTCGGGTTAGGTAGAGAGAGGGTGGCCATAACAGGTACATTGTACACAACTGGTGGGGGAGCTAGGAACGGTATCTGAATAGAGGGGTAATGACCAAGTGAGACGGCTCTAAGATGGTTGAGGCCTGGAGGAACCATCCCCGGAGGATAAAGGTGTTCATGAATACCAACTGAAGGTAAAGGGCCAGGAGAAGAAGGTTCAGAAGGCTGATCAGAGTACATCATGAAAATCTGGTAATCAGGGGAACCAGATGGAAGAGGTTTAGTGGCCACCTGTCCTTCAGGTGGTTGGGTAGCCACAAATCCCTGTTGAGGGAAAGGATGAGTAAGCACAGCCGGTTGACTAGGTGTAGGGCTGGGAGGAACGGAAGGAATGGCTTTTTGTCCTCTCAAAGTTGCTTGAGACTCCCATATTTGTCACATCTGTGGAAAAAGGGGACAATCATGCGTATAATTACCACAAACACCACAACACGAACAGGGCTTGTTCGTACGAAGAGGGTTGTCCTGCTTGGATTGAGTGCCTTGTTGCTGGTTTGCAGTGTTAGGAGCATTACCTTGACTAGGTCCATGATCACCAGAGGCAACTTGATTTTGATTGCCTTTCCTCTTCCTTTTGGAGGGAGGAGGAATAATCGTGCCCTGTTGTGCGTACACCTGCCCCGAAGGGGGTGGTGGTTGTTGTTGCAGGGGTTGAGAAGGCAAGGTAGGAGGAGGTGCTAGTGCTGGAGGAGCTGGAGCACCAGGCTATGAATACGGATAATAAGGAGGTTGGGCAACAGTGTGGTAAACAAGAGGTTGGGTAAAAGGAGGAGGCATGCCGTATCCTGGATACGTGCTACCAGGAGGGGGAAAAGTGCCAGAGGTGCTGGCCCCGCCCTGAGAGAAACCATAGCCCATGGGAGGTTGAGCATACGGATTAAAGAGAGATCCAACAATACTGTCGACGACGTGAGATGCCCTCGGTGTGTTGGCACCACCAGGTCTGGGAAGATCAGGTAGAACGGTATAAACATAACCCGACTGAGCGTAGATCAGGTCATATTTTAACGTAATTTGGAGAGTAGCTTCTTCGGTTTGAGGAAATTGCGATGCGACGTCTTTTCCGATAGGCATAAAGAGATTCATAAGGAACCATTCCATGTAGATATGGTCCTCGAAGGGAGGGGCTCGACATAGGCTTCTTCTGCTCCGCCATTCCTAAACATGTTCGGATAGGCGGGTCGCAGATGATTGACGGAAAGAGGTTAAGAGCTCGGTACCAGTGTCGTAATGCAGGGGAAGCTGGAAATAAGACAAAAAATCTCGGGCCAGAGTTGCAAAGGTGGTATGAGAGGAAGGGGCCTAATCGATATACCAATTAGAAGCTTCACCTATAAGTGTTCGTTGGAACAACCAAAGACTAACAGAGTCATCAGTAATGGAATTAGACGAACACCACATATGGAAAGATCGGATATGATTATCTTCTCCAGCGAGACCTTCAAACTTTGGGATGTCTGAAGGGAGATTTTTTGGCATGGCAGGCCAACTAGCGTCATGGTGTATAGGGTCATTTATCTACTGGTCAAAATCGGGGAGGCTAAGGCCTGCCATGAAAGGGAGCAAGGGTGCTGCCGGGTTAGTGCCCGTGGCGGAGTGGTATTTCCGGCAGGAGGGCTGGGGTTACCACCAGCTTGAGGTCTTGCACCAGACATAGTGAAGGCATCAGGGGGAGAACCGGAGGTGGGACGAGAAGGAGAACCCAGAGGACCAGAAGAAGAGTCGGTGTGCGAACTCGGTAAAGGATTAACTTGAACTCTATGTGGAGGAGTAAGTCTTCCAACCGGAAACTGAGGATGAAGGCCAAGAAGTCTCCGGGATGAATGCCTTCGTGGTGCAATGGTGATGATATAAACACAACACAAGGGAAAAAGAGACCAACAAGGGAAAGGAGGTGTGATTACAATGTCGAAACAAGGGCAAAGAGGTGCAGGATCAAATGATTTCAATGTTTTTAGAGTCTTTGCTTGGCGGTGTTAACCAAGCCCTTTTTAACTTAGGGTGTGTGTGTAAAAATGTGTAAATTTTAATTTTTAAACCCAGACATTTTTAGAGAAAAGAAAAAATGTGTTGTAGAGCTGTAAATAAACCTGCAAATGATAGTATATAGGCCTGCAAAACAAAAAATAAACAGCTAACAATGCAATAATCTAAACCCAAAGAGGTGGGTCTCTCAACAATTAGTCTATAGGTGAGCAAAAAAACTAATCTACACACACTAAAAAAGGCTAATAGATCTTGGGTAAAAAGGGAAAGAGATCTAAAAGACAAAATCTGCTGGAAAGTGGTGCAGAAAACAGCAACAAATCAGAGGAAATTTGTCATAACAAGATGTGGCGAAAGGATATCTCCAGGAGGGAAGCGGAGTGCCCCCTAAGGGAAAACCCAAACAAATCTAAAAGAGGAGATTTGGATGGGTAAGAAGCCGATCTGAATTGGATCTGAAGATGAGATATCAGATCTGAAAAAATGGCTGAAGACTCTGAAATTTCAGCCAACCTGCAACAACAAACACTCTTCCACAAAAAGTGGAGGGTATTGAAGCCCTAGGGGGCTAGGTTCTCGCTTAGTTGAGCGAAAAAGAACAAGTATAGGTCCAAAATGGGCGGAGACGGAGGTCATAAAACCCTGAACAGAGGCTCAGCAAAACCCAGAAAACTTTCAGAAAAATCCCTGCAGAAAGTCCAGGTCGCAGGTTTTGGGCAGAAAAGTGTGACCTGCACTTCCGACACTTTCAGCGGCAAGTTTCAGAAAAATTTGTCGTCTCAGCTGCGGCTGATGTCGTTCACCTGCACAATGGGTCCGAAAACACGTGGAAGCTAGAATTTTTATTGTTTTTAGGGTTTTATGGGTTAAAAACAACATCAAGAATAAGCAAAACAAGGGGCTGAAGAGAAATCCTAGGGTTTGAAGCAGTTAGATATGCAAGGATCATAAAAACAACAGCAGTCGTAATGGTAAACCCATGTGGAGTCACGAGTTGTTAGTATGAATCTTGATTCGAGGTGTAGGAAAAAAGACCACTTTAGCTATGCATAACAAACAACCCTAACAGTAGAAATGACTGCTAATATCTTCAGATATGCAGTTAAATGATCAAGACAAATGCTGCAAAAATCTAGATCTATGCATTAGAAGACATTAAACAGTAGAAAATAAGATTTACTCCATAGATCCAATAGACAAGACAAGAATATATCCAATGAAATTTTTTATTAATGGCACCTCGGAGGAAAACACAAGTGGGTGTTCCATGTTCTCCTCAGTGGGATGAGTTCTTGTAGTTCCTCAGCACTTCAGTTTGAGAATTCCTCTCTCTTGATGGTGTAGAAAACCCAGACAAAAATGGAAAAGTATGGCTATGATAATGGATCAATAGCCAGACCAAGAGTTGAGATCTAATGAGATCTTTAGGCAACAAAAGGTGACAAATGAGTGGGAAAACCCTTCTATTTATAAAAAAATATTGGGTTAGTCTAGATTTTGGTGCATAATCAAAATATTACTAACCAAATCAAGATCCAACTTTTATGGAATATTTTATTATATTTGTTGGAGGGAACTTGAGTCAAATCCCCTTATTTGTAAATAATAAATAAATAAATGATTTATTTATCATTTTAAGGATGTGATTAGGTAATAATAAATAAACAAATGATTTATTTATCATTTTAAGGATATGGCTAAGTAATAATCAAATAAATTATGATTTATTTAATTATTTATGGGTGTTTTAGTTATATTTAACAAAAGTATTATTTAATAAGGTTTAAATAACTATTATTTAGGAAATAATAAGATAAATAATGATTTATCTAATTAATTTCCTTGTTTTGGGTTAAATATAACCGGGAATATTAATCAAACTATTGTTTAATTAATTATTCCATGAGGAAAAACAAACAAATATAGATTTATTTAATATTTCCTCATGGGGTTTCCTGTTTAGACCGTAAACAACTTAATAAAGGTGATTTACTAAGTTATTTTTCATAGTGAATGCGATTTTACTTGGGGTAAAATCGGTCTTACTTGATGTACTTGGGTCCATCTAATACCAATGGATTAAATGACCAAAAAATGGTGTAACAGAGGTACCACTATTGTTTCTTGCAAATGTTCAACTTCCATCTCCATAGGTTCTGCTACAGGCTGCATGTCTACTTCGTGTTCAACTTCAGCTTCAACTATGGCCCTTTATCCTTTTTGGGAGTACTTTTTTTGGACTTGGGTGTATTCTTTGGAGTAATCACATCCACATCATAACCACTTAGAAACAAAAATGTAGCCCAATCTCTGTTCAACCTTTTCAATTCATCCATAACCAGCGACTCAATCAATCCATGATGGAATACAGATGTCTCACTACTCTCAGGTCTTTCTTGAACTTTATCAGAGATCTTACCTAGGCTTCTGAAAAGGAAGAATGGAAGATCTAAGAGTTGTTTACCTGTAAAGTGGAGTAGAAGTCATAAATGCTACTGTTATATCATATGGAATCTTCCCTCACATGTAGAATACTTCTGGATTACCAGCAATAGCTTTGAATAATTCTCCTTTAGACAACTCTTAGGTATACCTGATGTCAAGTCCAACCCTATATGCTCTTGCTTCAAGAACTCATCACAATTTTGTAATTTAAACTCAGTGGCCTTGAACCATTATTCCCCTGATCTAGGAATCTATGTCGCTTGATAAATGGTTTCAGGGGAAACTGTAAAACTCAGTATGCCTACTTTTGAAGCATTGCCCACAAAATTTACAGCAAATTCTTTGGAAACTTGAGCCTGGTACCCCTGCAACTTTTGATAAAATCTCATGCAGCCAACATTGTTGAAGGCCTTTGCAAAACTAGGATCTACTATGACCAATTTGAGGTTCATAGGTTCATACCTAACCACTGAACCTCCCTTGTTGGTCTTCTTATGTGTGGTCATCTCCTCCAAAACAATGTTTCCTTCTTTGAAAGTTGACACCTGCAAAAGATGATCTTTAATAGCATGTTGTTTGTGGACAGAATTGGAAAATCGCCTATGACATCAGCTAGATAGAAAAAAAAACAAGGAAATGGTGGCAAAAGTAGCTCATAGGGATGATAAGGTAAGTGATTAGGCTCGAATGCATGAAGGTTAAATTAAGAAAAGAAAAAGTGAAGGTAAAACGGAATGATGTGATGGTGATGATGACCAAGCGTGACACACACTAAACTATGATTCATAACAGGTAAGCATGTGATGGAAATTTGACCCCCAGCCTCTCACAAACTGACAACTCATCAATGCCATTAACCGTTGTAGAAAAATAGGAGTTCGTAGTAAATTATGTTAGAAATTTGAAAGATTTGTACGGAATTGTCAAGTGAGTCCGTCGCGAAAATCACATGTTTTTCACAGAAATCACTGCGGACTCGGGTAAAAGGTGACAAATTTCAAGAATGAGTTATTTGACCTAATGTATTTGAATTTTTGAAATTGGTTTATGACAAGACCTTAATTACATAACACAAAAACACCTAGGATCCTTTAGAACTATAGACAAATCACGATGTTTTAAATTTTTCATGAATTTATTTGATCAACACACTTGGCCTAACTCAAAATGACCTCTATGACCAACCTATTTGTTATTGATGATAAAAGTGGCTCCTTTGGGGATGATGTCATGCCCAATGGTAGCTATTAATTCAGATCCTTCCCTGCATACATTAAAAAATAAATAAATAAAAATAAATAAATAAATAAAAGGCACACTCCAGAGTTAGCCATCTTTCTTTCCAAGCATTGTCCATTGAACATCATACATTTCCTTGAGAGAGCCCTCTAAGGTTGGAAAGGCCTTTAAGTTCCAACCAAAATTGGTTTGAAACAGTTACTCTGAATTGACTGTTAAAGCACCCATGAGCCTCAATTTGGTGATAATAGAAACTGTGGGTTCCATATAGTGTTTATCCCTGGATAAGGAGTTCCCATTGAGGGTTGTGATGGATAGGGTTGACCATAACCAATTTGAGGCATTGTACCATAAGTTTTATAATTACCGGGAATAGGCTGCCCTACAACCGTCATATAGGTTCCAGTAAAAAATTGTCCTCACGAAAAAGGTTGTTGCCCTTGAATAGGTTGTTGCCCTTGAAGAGTTTGTTTCCCTTGAAGAGGTTGTTTCCCCCCAAGCAGAATGTAGCCACCTGATGAGCTAGATTGAGGGGTATTTCTGGAAAACATATAAATATGCTCCATATTCAAAGGTTGGGTGGTAGACTTGAATAAACCAGCTGACATAGTAGAAGCTTCAGAAGAAGGAGATTCTCCTGAAAAGTTCTAGAAAGCGATCGGTACCCAGCAGGAACAGAAGGACCATCATACAAAAAGCTTTCTATAGAAGATGAAAACATGGATGAATCAATAGACATGCTTTCAGAAGCCATGTTAGATGTACTATACCTGGATAAAGAGTAAAATGGAATTTGGTGTCGTGGATGTACATAACCAGAAGAATGTAAAAAATCGTTAAATTGAATATGCCAAGGATCTGGTCGAAAAGGAGTGAAAGGAAAATCTAAAGATTAGATTGGTTCACTATACCTTAAATCTAAAGATTCTTGATGAGAGGGAATTTCAACTTCTTCTTCGTCGTCAGTGATTTATTCAATGCTAATAAGGCCAGGAGGAAAATTCTTAGTGGGAGAAGCTTTACTCGAGGTGAATGGGGACAACTACGAGAAGGGGCTATAAAATTCGAAGGTGACTCAGATAAAGTGGAATCAGACTCAGGTTTAGATATTTCTAGTTCAGTAAGATGTGTATATGAAAACTCACCAGTGACATATTCGTGCTATAGGGTAAAATGCTTGGGTTGTTAGTTATCTAATATCCCTCTCAGGGCTTTCCGGTGCCCGAGGCAGACAGTAATATTAGCTGTATAGTTCACAAAGATGGCACATACATATTCATATTTGACTTAAAACAACTTGATAGAATAAGATAGAAGATTACCTCTTTAATGATCTTGGAGTCCTTGGAGAGCACTAGGCAGCGAAGCAGGAGTTCTCCTTCAGCAGCTCCAAATCTTGGCCCTGCAAGCAATCAAAGCACCCATGTCATCTCTACCATAACATACATTTCCTATCAATTAAGTCAATATATAATAAACATTTAAATTATGCACATCTAAGCCATTCATCTCACGTTATATAAGTGATTAAATGATAATGACAATATTAACACATAGAATGGACAAACCAGATACAGTTCTATTGATTTATAAAAAGGAGGATTACAACCGTCGGTTGTACCAAGCCCTCCTCAGCCTTCCAATCTCTCTATCTCTCAAAGTGGTGATGTCTTGATCAACAAGTTCTCAATGAACCTCTTTGACCTTTGACCTTCACACTACAACAATGATCTCTACTTCACAAGTATTCAAAAAACTTTGACAATCCTTCGACCTTGAACCAAGAGCCTTCAACTCCATTTTATAGGATATGGAGAGAGCAATCATTGCCCTTCTTTTTCCACCAGTTCTAAATAGAAAAAACCAAGATGTTTCCTCAACCTCCATGCTTTTTCCTTCTTTGAGAGTTCAGTTGTTTATGGCAAGGCCCAATAAGAGATTAGTGTTTGCAGTTTCCTTTTTGTACTGACTCTCTTGTGAGAAAAATCTGGAGATTCAAATCATTCTCCGCGGGTTTTTCCCGTTTCAAACTTAAAACACGGGTAACGCTGCCCTCTAGTGTAAACAGAGCGTTACCTTAGCCACTAACGCGGCCTATTCACTGAATAGCTACGTTATAACGCTCTTGTGTTGTTATAGTGAGGTGTTACCTTGGCAGAAATAGGTTTAATTTAGGTCTTTGTATTCCTTCCATATTTATCTTCTCCTCTAAGCTGATGAGGAGGTATTTTGACCTGTAACAATTCGATTGTGACTACTTCAGAAATTTCTGGTTGATATTGTTTTGTTTCAGATATTTTAGGTCTATTACCTTCTACATCCAGATGTATTATGATAGATGATTCTCCTTGTTTAGAAGACCCAGCTCTTGATGATTGAACCCTTTCAGTTTTTATTCTTTCCAATAGACTGGGTGTATATTCAGGGGGTTTCCCTTGCATTCTACGTGAATGTCTCGGTAATTCAGGCACGATTAATTTCTTTAACACATGAAATAAATAAAAAATAAATAAAATCACACCTAAGGCCTCTATAATTAACCAAACAAATGGACACACTCTACAAATCTAGGAATAAATCCACACACAAACAATATGTTTCCACAATAAAATCACTAGTTGGTGATGAAATCCAACCTCGCATATATTAATGTGGAACACTAACGGTCAAAACAGTTACCATGACAACCTACTTAATGAAACAGTCTAGTACAAGTAACTCCACTATGCCATCTCGAAGTGAAGGTTACCCTCTGAAAATTCCAAGTGAGTCTAATCAATGTCTTCTCCAGGTACAGTGGGACCTTCCCTCCATTGTCACCTTGGGAAAAATCCTAATATTATAGCCACTAAGGTTACCAATTCAGATAATTCAACCTAGGGGAATAGTCTATGGCCCGATATACATGCAAGGGCAGATTATCAAAGCTCAATCCCCTTGAAAGTTCCTCGACATGGTAAATATGAGGTTTACTAACAAGTGATATTAGGCTCCTCGACAATGGTTAATATGAGATTTATCATTTATAATACGCGCACATATTCTATATTTACCATTGAAGTAGGTACGATTACTCCACTGGGTCAAACATAACCTCGTGCTTGAATTTTTTAAGAATAGATTCCCAGAGAAAAGCTACAACAATTGGGTTTTTCCCTACCACAAGATGTTATTCTTTTGTTTAGCTATTTTGGAAAGTTAATTACTCCTTATTCCAAAGCACTAATCATGAACTAGATTGGTGAAAATAGTCGTAGAAAATGTAAAAATATCTAGATGAATTTTATTAAGAGTTGTATTAATTTGGTTGTTGTTTACGCAGAGGGGTGTGGAAATGAAACTTAATGATGTTGTGACTGACTCAAAAAATTACTCTAAATTCATCAACAATGAATATGCAATTCTTCATTTCAATGAATTCCTAGTTAAGGTAAAGTAGAAATATTTTTTGAGTAAAAATTACCTAAAACATCCCATAGCATTCTTTTTTCATTAAGAACTCAATTTCATTTTGAAGCATAGCCAATATCACTTTGTAATGAAAATTTGTGTTGATTCAAAGCCAAAATATACAATTTCATGAGAAAAAAATCTTTCAACTCTTCAAAATAATAAAACAACTATAAAAACCCTAAAAATTGTAAAAACTTTTCAAAAAATGAAAGCTCCTAACTAATGATCTAATGAATGATACCTATAAGTGCACTTTCATGATTTCTTCCAGCTGAAAGCAAAATAAATCATTTTTTCACTTTAACAAGCACAAGCAATTTCATAAAAGACTAATTTTCGGAGCCAAATCGTACTTCACTTATCTAGAATTTTCCCTTTGCAAACGAGTAAAAAAAATCACTCACACAAGCAAGACTTAACAAGACACCTGGTAGCTCCAGAGGGAAATGACAGAAAAACAGTGATCTAGGTAGTTAATCTATCTTTCCAAATAGAGCAATTCATCAAACCAGGGCAAACCCTACCTAAAAATGAAAAAAGGATGATTTCTCAAAAAGACACTAAGGTAATTAATATTATTTCACAAACAGACTTTGAGGGTTGGTAAAAGTCAGGTTGAACCTCTAGAAATTTGTCATGAGACTCTGAAAGAGAGGAAACTTATTTTTTCAAAAATTCTCAGGGGGTGTGCAGGTAGTAAGTGAAAAGCAGTGCGCATGAGCACTGTATTAAATTGAGAAATTGCGCAAACCTGTGCTCTATTTATGAAAAAATTCGTGTAGTGGAGAGAGACTTTAAAGAAAAAAACACAAGGCGTTCCAATTCATAGGATATAAAAGTTCATAAACCCAACAACACTAAGACATAATTAAACTAGAAAAATTGGAGAGCTTAATAAAAAATAACAAAGAAAAACTAAGTCGCTCCCTAGTGGAGTTGCCAATTTGTTACCGAGATATATCCCTCTTGTAGACAAGAGCGATATCCCTAGTATCTCAACAGATAACTAGAAACAAATAGACATAAGAATATCTCTTTCTCTTAGCTATTAGCATTCATATTATCAAAACTAGAAAAGAGAGGATAATGCTCTTACCTTTTCAACAAGATGTTTGTTGAAGACCTTGCCTTTTGTCCCAAAGAAGTCCTTCAATGCCGAGAAGAATCCTGCAATCACAAACATGCAAAGAATCAAAAGCATCTGCATTATGTAATAATCCAAATACTATCTTAACTTAATGATCAAGGAGATTAATAATGGTAATTGTTTCAATGAATTTGATAACAACACAATGAGAAAAAGTATCCAAATGTATTATTCAGGGGTATAAAGAGAAATTCTTACAACCAAGCCTTGATGTTGTACAGATTCCTCCCGTATGCCTTCCCAATATTCCTCCTTGGTTTAACAAGCCTTCCAATCTAGAATGACCAGCACAAGATAATCATAATTAAACCCCCTAACCCTGAAGTTTCAGCTCAATTTATAGGAGAAACTTTGGAGGTTTCAAATCCACCAATAGAGGGGTGTGATCTACAAATGAGGGGATTACGGTTCCTTGATCCAAGGGGATAAGCTCCATGATTCAAGGGAGTTAGCTCGAACTGGCGCGACTCAGAGGCTTTTAGTTGGAAGAATATGTGCCCAACTATGCTTCTAGAAGTTACTTTTAACCTTTACTTTAAATGGGGTGTCGAGGTTTTAACAGGAAACAAAGCACATAAGTCCGCATGGAAGCTTAGTAATATCCACGCATGCGCAAGAAGTGACCACAAAAAATGCGCAGGCCATTTTTAAGGGTATTTAAGAGTTATTTTCCTAGTTTCCAATACTTGGTTAAGGAATATAAATGTTTGACTTCTAAGGAAGCATGAGTATTGATAGTGATACATCCATATTCACCGTCAAATGTCATGGTGACAAAATGAAGTGTAACAGACATCACAACTATATTGAATTATGGTTCCAGGCAGTCATTAAGTTGCAGCAACACACTCTTCTTCAACAGTTTTTGATATCATCTCATTTAAAGAAGTTGGTATCTCATATTCAGGTACATGTAAAAGCATCCCTTTCAAGCCTACACATGATTCTAATTGTCATCTTAATGTGCACATGGCTCCACGGGAAGTATTCCTATAGTTGAAATAGGTTTTTCTTTTTTCAAGCAAAGTAGGATAGAAAAAAATAATAATAAATAAATCTCGGGTGAAAACCTCTTTTGAGGCGTTTGAGATTGACTCACTGATTGAAAACCTCCATGAGGCAGTCAATGAGTTGAAAAAAAAAAGAGAGAAAAAAGATCCTAGGTGAAAACCTCCTTTGAGGCGCCTAACCAAACCTACTAGTTGAAAACCTCATTGAGGCAACTTCTAGGCCTAAAGAAAAAAAAAGTAAAAAGTAAAAAAATGAAAAGAAAATATTATTTGCTCCATGTATCTCTCTCTAATGAATGCAATTTCTCTCCATCCTTTGCAAACAACAAAAAAACAAGTTGGCATCAAAAGAAAAAGTTGGTCAAAACCCTAGTCAAAGGAAGTCAAACTTGGACTTCCTCCTCCTTTTCTCATATGCTCCAAAAGGACCAAGGTCATGCCAATCCATCACCCCCGTCCATTTCCAACATCCACCTATCATTTACAATATTTTCTAACTAATTTCCCTCATTGTCCTAAAATGCTACAAGAAGTCCTGGTTTTCAGAAGAAAATTGTTTTTATTATATCTAAAAAATGATGCATCCATTTGCCGAGTTGTTTCAAGGGGAGATGCATATATATATATGATGGTAACATGCTCAAGCAATTTCAGCAATTTCTGGTGCACAATTTGTGATAAATCTACCTCCATCACCTACAGCCATTTTTTTAATTTTTCTCGATATTCATGCATCCAATAGCCTTAATTTTTTATGGGGAGGTGCATAAGGATTATGGTAACATGCTAAAAAAAAATCAGGTAAATCTAGTCTATTGTTTGAGAGATATGGCTAAAATAAGTATGCATCAAGGGGTTGTCGTGAACTACTACAGGAAATTTTGTAATTGCTACAGGAAGTTACAACAAGCTAAATGCAGGTGAATCAAGCACAAACAATAGTCACAAAGGGTCTTGGTGTGTAAAAAAACCAATTAGGAGAGTCTTCCCATCATTTTTTGCCACCTTCTCATCACTCCTCCATCTCAAGCACGGGGATTTTTCACTCAAACCATACACTTTGCCACCTCTGTAACATAATTTTTTTATGAAAAAAAAAACATAGAGTTCCTTCACTCCATTTTTCCAAGGCCACACAACTTCCTCATAGTTCTATAATCATCTTACCATCACCCTGATACCACCTCACACTCTCCCTCATCACTCATACAAATCTAGAAGCCTAAAACAAGCTGAGAAAGAGGTTGCTACAAGAAAAATAAACCTCATGTAGCAAGCCCTGTGTAAGCACCATAGAAGCATTGAAGATGTTTTTGACCAATCATGGAGCCCAAGAAGGCTTGTGAGATGAATTTGAAGACAACAATGGCACTACAAGGGGAATCCTCCACCATCATAATACACGTGAAGACTCAACAAGAAGATTTCACACACAAAAACTTTATCAGTCAAAGAATCATCATGCTATGAAGACTTGTACAAAAGAAAAATCATCAACTACAACACTCACATCATGAGCATCTCAAGAGCAGCATTTTATCCAGGGATTTAAATCAACAACAACAAAACCCTAGATGACCTCCATATTTAAGGCTATCACCAATAGGACCTCCAACAAATTATCACATGCAGCTTTGGGATCATTAGTAGCAGTTTCAGAACCACCAAAGGCAGCTTCAAAAGTCATATCAACAGCCTAAATATCACTTCACAAAAACACATTAAGGGTAAGGCTAAGGTATGAAACTCTCTAAACTCACCCTTCGAATATATTCTATCTTAAGAAAACATTAAAAGTGTGAGAAAGAAAGGTTTTTTTTTTTTTATAGCCAAAATCAGTAGCAGAGAAACCTCGGCCTTATCTAGCAATGAGCTTCACTTTTCCACCAAGACAAACACGCTTGTGGGAGAGGAACGAGATAAAAGTGAAGAGGACTTGAGAAAGTGCGTAGTAAGCAGTTAGTTGTGATGGAAGACAAGGAGTGCCAAGGGGTAACTAAGGGCGAACTCAGTTAACAAAAAAAGAACTCTGAGTTTATTTTGCATACAATGAAAAAAAAAAGAGAAAATTTTGAAAATTTTGAAAAAAAAAATTAAAAAGAGAGAAAAATAAATAAATAAAAGGTGGACCCACCACCTATTTGCATGAAAATATTAGTTTCTACAAGCGAAATAGAGCTGCTACAGACACAAAAAATTCTACAGGAAATTGCTACAGGAAAAATAGATTTGCTACGGGAAAGACAAATTTGCTATAGGAAGCTAACAGAGGGCTGCAAGAGAAATATGTTTATGCTAGGGTATTGGAAAATGATTAATTAATAGTTAAAAGGTACAAGGAAACACAAAAAAGCTGCAAAGTATTTTCTACCAACATGGTAAATTATCCAAGGGTGAAAGGTATTCAAGTCACCAGTTTTATCATCACATCATTCCTTTCTTTTGCTTCAGTTTATTGACCATCATTTCTTCCTTTGTGAGAAGAAAGAGCTCTTTTTGAAGTGTTTTCAATTCCAAAATTTAATGAAGAGAATCTAAATTGTTAGTTAAGGGTGATCATAATAATTTGATGAATAATATGATGTGTCGTGACTAAGAAATTGTGTCAACAATAGGAGGCATAGACTTTAATGAGAATGACATTGGTAATGAGGTAATGGATGCCAAGAAATCCTTCTTTTCACAAGGAGAAGAACCATAGGAATAATAAGAAGACAAACCCAAAGAAAGGTGTTTCCCTCACAAATAGGAACCATTATAGTTGAAGAGTAGCAAGAAGAGCAGCAGGAGGAGCAACATATGGACCAAAAAACAAATAATGATCAGTCCAGCATACATGAAGAACCATAGGGCAAGGAGGATGAATAGGTTTCTTAGAGGATGAGCAACAATTTCAGTAGGGGGGTATAATGGGCCTCTAAATTAAACATAAATTAAGGCCCATATAAACTTTCTTAGGCACATAAAATATATATTAAATATCTCCTTCTACACTTAATAATGTTTTTTAAGATTTAATATGTTCTTAGGGAGGTTTACAGATAATTGCATATTTGTGTCTAATATTATTTATTTTTGAATAATATTGTGAGAATATTGGGCATATTATGAAAATTTAGAGAAGGATATAATTTAGGGACTTGTTGCCTACTACTGGAGGATCAATATTGGAGAATAAACGAATAAAATATCATGAAATTATTGAGAAAATCTAGAGTAATTCTGGAACTCCAATGATTGAGAAATTCTAGGAATGTGTTCCATGTCATTTAATGCAGATTCCTAAAGTTGAGAACCAGATCCACTATTTGAGGGATTTTGGAGGGAAAAGCTTCCTCCTTTCAAGGAGAATGCTTCCTCATCATTTTGTAAAAGTACCAATTCGAATTTGATAGATTAACTAGCTCACAAGTTCTTCAATTTCCATATTGTAGAGTAGTAATTTTCTGTTATTTTTTAGCACGTGTGAACAAGGGTAGTTTTGAGTGATTCCACTTGGAATGGAGAGCTAAGACATCATAATTAATTAAAAAAAAATTCCCATCCCATTTCCATTTGATTTACTTAGTCATTCAGTGAGTTATTTCCAAAACAGAACTTCCTATAGCAAAAACAGAACATCTTGTAGTACTCTTTTAGCATGTGTAAACTCAACCAGATTTGCTGCCAAAGGTTGGTTTTTGTCTCTTAGGCTTGAATCGTGACCCCTAGGATCTAAATACATGATTGAGGGATAATAAACACCACTTAGGACATTCATTTTCACAATTTATATTAGGCCTTTTTATTTGAATTCATGCTCTTAGGATTTTAATTACAAATTGTTGTTCTTTCCTAGGATTAATTTATTTTCAAAGCAACACTTCCGTTTCTGCAATTAGTTTAGGCTTTTATTTCATGACATTCACTCCATTACATAAGATCAACAAAAGGACACATTGTATGATGCACTTATATTCCCTATACCTCTTAAGTTTGTACAAACCCCAGGTTGATAATTAAAGTTGGTAGCCTTGGGAGTTACAACATTCTTGTTGCAATACTGAGACTCATCAGCGTGTACCATAATTTTTAGGGAAAAATCTTGAAACTCGGGAAAGTGACTACTAGATAGTCATGCTATGTCGTGTGGGTTAGTGGATTTCAAACGCGCAGGTCATGCATGTTAGGGGAATGCAATCGTGTGAGTGTCGCGACTGTGGGAAAAACAACTGCGAGAGCCTCGCGAGTAGAATTGGAACAGTTGCGTGATGAGCATGACTGTGGAGGAAACAATTGTGCGATACGCATGACTATAGTAAAAATAGGTGTGGGGTCTTATGAACAAGGACCCTGTGGGTAATGGGTGGATAGTATCATGCTGAGTGTGATTGTTGGGATAATACGTGCATGACCTGCATGTATGTTTGGGAAACATGCATGCGGGTTTCCAAAAGTGAAATTTTTCGGATTTGGGTTGAATTTTTTTTTTTTGGGGGATGACTGACCACTTGGAGGTCATGTGTTGGAAAGGATGGTGTTGTGGTGAGAGCGGGATTGGCCCGATCTATGCACAACAATGGTTGCTAATGCTCAAGAACGAGCTCAACTAGAAAGTTGGGAGTTGTTGAAGTATCTTTAGAACCCCTTGTCGAGGTCGTAGGAGGACTTCCAACACTTTGTGATTAGTCGGTGGCATCCCACGAGGCAATTTTTTGATATCTGAGGGACAAACCTGGAATTCACAACTGAGGTGGATATTTACTTCGTGATAGGGTAGGTACCTCAAGGCGAGGTGATATTGACCGACATCCTTGATGGATGGCTTGGATTGATGGTCTTGGCCAACCATTACTGTAGGGTGGATGCATTTGATGCATGGAGCATCCAGATAGCCTCTATCGTGGATTTGGTGATGCGAGCAGCGACAACTATGATTGTGCGCCTTGTGGAGTCAGCAGCCACAAATCATATCACAGGTATTTAAATCTCTATACTAGAGAGGGTGTGGGCAGACACCTTCTTTTATTGGGCTAGTTTCATCTATCAGAGTATAATGAGGCAGCTCACGCAAGTGGTCTGCTTGGAGATGACTAGAATCCATTATGGGAACATTCTCTGTAGCATCCCTTATGAGAGCGTGGTGATGTTGTGATCAGTTATAGTGGTGGCCCCTGGGCCACCGAGGGATCGATTGATCCGGTGATGGGCCCCCTAAATGCCCCAAGCAGATGAGGGATCAATAGGGGGATATTGGACGCCCACAACTGAGGGTTGGTTTTTGTCCAACCCTCAATTTATTCTATTGTTTCCTTATGTTTATGTTGAATGTTACCCACCACCTGTGGGTAGTATATATATGACAAAAAATTTCTCCTAGATGGTCCTCATCCAACAACCAACAACCCCTTGCAGCCACCAGATAGTTCGATGTGTTGTTTTCTCTGCCCCCTAAGCCATACACGTTGTCCCTCAACCACTTTTCATGAATGTATGTTTGAACGTGAGCCTTTTGACCCCAAAGGTACAGATTTTCATTGGTATAGTTGAGTAATTTCCCTTACTTTTCATGGGAACTTTTGGACACGGATTGGTGGGGGGATTTCAGCAGTGGGTTAGCCTTATATTCTTGTCTCCATTGTCTGATTTCGTGGTTACCCTTATATCCTAGTCCCATGGGGTCTCCTTTACTGGCCATATAGATTTTGGGTTGGCATTACATGGGAAATCCTTATTTTGGTTGTCTGGTCCCACTTTCCATACCACTTACATCACTCTCCTTCCACTCATCTTAGTCCTGTTCATATATTTTCCTATCTGAGTCCACATGTGTCCACTCGATCCTCATAGGGTTAGCCTCCCCATCCCCTTGTCCACACCTTGGGTCAGGCCTGCAATGATGCCTCAGATGTTGATACAACTAAAAATAAAAGTAAAAGCATAAGTTGGCTACTCTCAATAGGAAATGTACCACAAAATGGAAAATATGGTTGGGACATACAAATTTAGCACGTGGGGAAAATCCAAACATGAGCTCTACCTCTTACCCATGGCCATCACCCTAGTTCCTATGGGCCCTAGATGATCCCCCTCTATCATTAAGGAACCCATGATTGTCCCAACCCCTTGTGGTAAATGAACTGCCCCACCTTAAGGAGGTATTCACTGCTACATATTACACATCATGCTCTCATCCCTTGGAGCCCTGAGCAGTTATGAAGAAAAAAAATCAATAAGAGGCAAAAGGCATATGTAGAAGGGTGGAAAAACAAAGTTCAGGGTATGTACCATGATTTTATCCCTCATACACTTATATACCCAAGTGTGGGATTCCCTTATTTCAGTTACCATGTCTCCTTAACATGTGGTCTGGTTGTTTTCCCTAATCCCCACTTTGTTCCATCATTATATCATTTTCCAACTACAATTTGATGTATGTACCACAGACATGTCACCTCCTCTAGAGGTTGAAACCACCTAATACGGTCCTTGGCTAACCCCTTATTGAGCTTGGAGACACTTGTAAATAGGCATGCCACCATGAAGTGCCCCATTGATTCCATGACTTGTAAGCTCTTTTACTTGATTATTTTAATGATTTGGTGTATTGGATGGCAAGGGGATGCATTGGATCTGTAGAAATTTATAAACAAAATAATGTATTTCCAGATTCTCCTGATGTAACAAATCAATATTATGTTAAATACAGAATCCTTCCACTTAATTCTTTGCAGAAATTAAATTGCCAATTGCGAAACACATATGAAGCAAAATCAATCGCACATAACAAGATGTTTTTACCGGGAAAGCTTAAAGCTAAAAACCCCAACTATCATATATTATGTATATCAATGGAACATGTAAAAATCTCATATATCTCATACAAAGCTCAGCTCATAGAGCTCTCAGTACAATATACAATCGTCTCACACTGTCTTGCAAAAATTTGCACCTCCATGCACCAATTTCTTGCCTCCTGACAGCCTGTCTCCACTGCGCAATCCCTATTGAAGAAGAACCCTGAATGAATTCGACCTTACCTTGCCTTGATTGTGCAATAATCATAGGCAACTCAAGTTTGTGTGGATGCGTTGAATGCTCCACTATAGTCACAACATATAGTCCATCTCAACCTTTCACCTATCTCTCCACTGGGTCTCCATTGGATCTGACATGCAAGTAGTTAACTGATGTATTTGTTCATTTGCAAGTAAGACACTATTTTTGAATTAATTAATTAATTAATTCACTCATCTTTCACTAATGTATGTTCAGTTACAATTAACACAACTAAGTTTAACTCACCGAACTGAGTTAAACTAAATACCAACTCACATAACTACTCTTCCAACTCTGTTACAACTTGCCACAATTAGTTATAACTAAGTCCTCCATGCATGAGTCACCAACCACCCTAGGAATTGCGTAATTCCCTCATCCCACTGATGTGCCACATCTGTTCACTGAAATAAAGTGCTCCAAGAGAATAAGTTACTATTTATTGTCTGATTATTATTAAGGGCTAATAATAATAATAATAATAATCGACATGCGTTCTTTTTTTAGATTAACGATCTATAAATAGACTTCGCCCATACATCTAAAAATAGAAACTCATCTAAAAATAGATTTTGATCAACCATATAGAATCAACCTCCTTTATAATTTTAGATTTTTCTCAACATGTCTAAAAATATACATACACCTAAAAATAGCCTATGTGGGCCCCACCTAGTTTATGTGCTTATTTTTCACTAGGATCAAGGATGATGTTTCCGGATGCCTCTTTCATTATTTCTTGTTGCAATATTCAACACTCCCTCTCAACAAGAAAGGAATGTTGTTGCATGCGACATGAAACTCCATACATTCGCCCTGCAACTTTTGCATGCAACACTTCCAAAACTGAATAGCCTACAAACAACTCAATCAGTCTAATGCATTTGTCATCAAAGTCTTATGACTTCTGGTTAGCTACTTCACATGTCTCCAGGAACCACTGCACTGTTGAACTCTGCACCCATGCACTCTGCACTTGCTTTCAACTCTGGTCTGCGCTCCAGTATCCGACACTGTCACTTTGATCTGACTACGTCAATCCAACTGATCATGCTACTGCTACTCTGTGGGCACCTCATAGCCAGGTTCAATTCATGAGATCCACGCCATCTCAATGAATCCTGCCCAGAAATATCTTCTTGGGATTACTCATGCATGTTGACCCACCCCTCACCTAGTGATATAGCCGCATGCACTCCCTCTGCCCATCTGGCACGAAATTTCTCTGCATGAGTGGTTGCTCCCACTCCATGATCCTCATCTTGTGGCTGCTCGACATCTTAAGGTTAACTCTTACCTGCATGAAAATACTGCTCCCTCTCAAGCTTCAATTGCATGTCTTTCTCGCACTTCCCAACAGTAGGAAGCTCAATAGAAATCCCATCTACATCAAGTTTGTAGAGATTATTCACTCGAATCCCAACCTTCTTGGCTTGCCCTATTGCTTTGTGTCACAAGAAAACTTTTCCTTCACTAAAGACAACATCATAGCCTCTATCCTCTAACATTTCGACTGAGATTAAATTCTTCTTTAAACCTGGAACATGCACAACATCTTTTAGATGAAAGAGTTTACCTGATGCCCTCTGAAAGGTAATGGTACCAATGCCAGTCGCACTGTACCGTCCATCGTCTCCCAACTCAACATGCATTTGGAGATCTTTCTCCACCAAGTCACTAAAAAATTTCTCATCTCCCATCATGTGAAAGGAAGCACCACTATCAAAGTACCACCTCGATCCCAATGCACTAGACACCATGCATGTGATCAATGAGAAGTCAAGCTCAAATTGTGAGGCAAGAGCCTCACCAGCGGCAGCTCCAACAACCATCTTGTTCTTCTTCTTATGTGGACAATTTGTGGCAATATGTCCAAACTCGTGGCAGTGAAAACACTTCACTTTGGACATGTTGTGCTCCTTGCCATCTTCACCGACCTCAGATTTTGAATGGGATTTCTTCCCCTTCTTCTTCTTTGCCTTGGCATCCAAAGCAAAATCCTCTTCATCATCATGCTTTGATGAAGAGCCATCCCTGGTGATTCGCCTTATCTCCTCCTGCACTAGATCCGACCATAGTTGCTCCTAATCCGACAGTTTCTCCCTTCCATTGACAGAGCCTTGATAACTGTGCCAACTCTTTGGAAGCCCAAGGAGAGTCAAGCTCACCAAGTCATCATCCGCAACACTGACTCCTACACTCCCAAGCTCATCCATGCATTAGAAAAAAATTGTCAAGTATACTGGAATAGTGTCGTTCTTCTCCATCTTGATTTTTCTGAGTTTATCCTTCAGCTCTAATTTCCTATGGTCGTTGCTGCTTTGGAAAAGATCCGTCAAAGCCTTCCACATTGCAAATGGACTGGCTTTCCCACGAAGGCTTGAGACAATATGGTCTTTCACACTTTCCAAGAGAATCCTCCTCACCCTTGCTACTTTCTTTTTCCATGCATCAAGTACTACAGCATCCATCGAAGTGGGCTTAGGAACATCGCTATCGATGAACTCCTTCAAGCCATTATCTTCAAGCACCGCCTCCATCCTGTCCTTCCAGGATATGTAGTTCAAGCTGCCCTCGAGTGCATACTCCGATTGCAACCCATTGAAATCCAATTCAATGTTTCCTCAACTGTCGCACTAAGAAATTCTTGTAGCAAATTCGAATTGTCCACCAGCACAAAACTCAACACCGCTTCAATATTGCAATCTCCAATGATCAACACTGCTCTGATACCATGTATAAATTTATAAACACAATAATGTGTTTCTGGATTCTCGTGATCTAACAAATTAATCTTATGTTAAATACATAATCCTTCCACTTAATTCTTTGCGGAAATTAAATCGCCAATTGCAAAACACATATGAAGCAAAATCAATCGCACATAACAAGATGTTTTTACCGGGAAAGCTTAAAGCTAAAAACCCCAACTATCATATATTATGTATATCAATAGAAAATGTAACAATCTCATATATCTCATACAAAGCTCAGCTCATAGAGCTCTCAATACAATATACAATTGTCTCACACTGTCTTGCATAAATTTGCACCTCCATGCACCAATTTCTTGCCTCCTGACACCCTGTCTCCACTGCACAATCCATGTTGAAGAAGAACCCTGAATAAATTCGACCTTACCTTGCCTTGACTGCACAATACTCATAGGCATCTCCAATGTGTGTGTGGATGCATTGAATGCTCCACTATAGTCACAACAGATAGTCCATCTCACCTTTTCACCTATCTCTCCATTGGGCCTCCACTGGATTTGACATGCAAGTAGTTAACTGTTGTATTTGTTCAGTTGCAAGTAAGACACTATTTGTGAATTAATTAAATAATTAATTCACTTATCTTCCACTAGTGTATGTTCAGGTCCAACTAGCACAACTGAGTTTAACTCACTAAACTGAGTTAAACTAAATAACAACTCACATAACTACTCTTGCAACTCTATTATAACTTGCCACAATCAGCTATAACTAAGTCCTCCATGCATGAGTTACCAAACACCATAAGAATTGTGTTATTCCTTCATCCCACTGATGTGCCACATCTGTTCACTGAAATAAAGTGCTCCAAGAGAATAAGTTACTATTTATTGTTTGATTATTATTAAGGGCTAATAATAATCGACATGCATTCTATTTTTAGATTAGCGATCTATAAATAGACTTCGCCCATAAATCTAACAATAGAAACTCATCTAAAAATATATTTTGCTCAACCGTCTAGAATCAGCCTCCTGCTAAATTTATATTTTTCTCAACATGTCTAAAACTAGACATACACCTAAAAATAGCCTGTGTGGGCCCTGCCTAGTTTAGGTGCTTATTTTTCACTAGGATTAATGATGATGTTTCTAGATGCCTCTTTCACTGTTTCTTGTTGCAATCTTCAACAAGATCTTATGTGGGATTGCATGGTGGGTTCCCATTTTGGATTTGGTCTCTCTATACGGGGTCCTATCCCTCTAGGGGGATACATTGGCACTTATAGGGTGATCGTTGAGAGCCATGGGCCTCCACCATAACCAATATTACTTCATGGATCCCCAAAAATGTTCTTTGATTACTCCTATTCCACCTTTTGGATGAGGATTATGCACCTGGTTCACCATTCCCATTCGGCTCCACAGATGCGCCATACACTTGGAAGATGTTCGAGGGTCCAGAGGATTGTTCCCCACTGCAGAGGCAAGGATTATGTCATCATTATAGCCCTTATATATGGTCTATAGGAAATTTTGATCCATTTTGAGACCCATGAGGATGACCTTGTGCCCCCACACCCATTTGGGAGCACCGCAAGTTTTTGCTTGGAGAACAGGGGGCCAAACACTTGTCCACTATGATGGAAGTCCATTTCTTTATTATGGCAGATTTTGGACTTCATTAGGCCTCCTCAAAGGCCCAATGATTCACTTAGTTGATCATTTGACCCTATTGAGAGGCTTATTCATGTATTATTGAGCTATTTGGTGGGTTTTCATCAAAATTTATTGTTATTATGCACATTATTTTATTCTAGGGGCTAAATTAGGCCTAATTAGACAAAAAAGAATCATTAGGAAGTGTATAAATAGGAGTGAGATGAATCATTTGGATCATCATCACTTAGATTGGATCATCATCGGTTGTGATATTTTCGCTCACTACAAGGAAAAGACCCTCTAGCGGAGGTTATAAAGGAGGTTTTTAGTGTTATAAAATTGGCCAAAATTGTTAAGAAAACATTTTCTACAACATTCGTTTTTGGCGGAGCTTTTAACGGGATTTCAACACAACTAAAAAACATGGGCGGCTAGAGGTTATTACGGATGTTTTTTTTCTTCGTTGTGCTACTAAGGTGTCAACGCACCGGTGCGTGTCATATAGACGGTCGGCCCAGGGCGGTCGAAGATGCATACACCGGGACGTAAAGGTATAAAACCGCACCAGGCACACTGTAGTTGATACAATGCACGGGGCCGTTCTAATTGGTATTGGGCTTTGTGCGGTGCCCATATGTCGTATCAATGCACCGGTATTTAGTCTTATGGAAGCACATCAATGCGCAGTATCATACAAACACACCGATTATTCTAATACGTATTGGGATTTCTGCGGTGCCCATATGTCGTATCAACACACTGGTACGTAGTCTTATTGAAGTGCATTGGTGCGAAGTATCAGAAAAACTCACCGATTGTTCTAATTGGTATTGGTATTTGTGCAGTGCCCATAGGTCGTACAAATGCACCGGTGCGTAGTCTCATAGAAACAAACCAGTGCATAATATCGCACAAACGCACCGAGATTTATAATTGGTATTAGTATTTGTGCGGTGCCCATAGGTCGTAGAAATGCATTGGTGCGTTGTATCATACAAACGCACCGTGTTAGTATGAATTTTTTGTCGAAGTGTACGAAAAAAGACCACTTTAGCTACGCATAACTAATAGCCCTAACATCAAATGTGGCTGCCAATATCTTCAGATCTGCAGTTAATTGATCAAGACAAGAGCTGCAAAAAACCAGATCTATGCATAGAAAGACATTAAGCAGTAAAAAGAAGGTTTTGCTCCATATATCCAATAGACAAGACAAGAACAATTTTGAAAGAATTTTTTGTATTAAGGGCACCTGGGAGGAAAACAAGAAGATGTTTCCAATTCTCCTCAATGGGATGGGTTCTTGGAAGTCCTCAGCACTTCAGATCTAGCATTTCTCTCTCCTGTTGGTGTAGAAAACCTAGACAAAGATAGAACTCAAAGGGAGCTCACACAAAAAATAATGGAAAATATGACAATGATAATGGCTCAAAGTCAGACCAAGAGTTTAGATCCAGAGTGATCTAATAGGCAACAAAAGGTGAAAAATGGTAGGAAAAACTCTCCTATTTATAACAAAATATTGGGTCATTCTAGATCTTGGTGCATAATTAAAATAATGTTAACCAAATCTAGATCCACCTTTTATGGAATATTTTATTATATTTGTTGGAGGGAAAAAGTATTTGACTTGGGTCAAATGCCTTTATTTGTGAATAATAAATAAATAAATGATTTATTTATCTTTTTAAGGAAGTGGTTGAAGGATAATCAAATAAATAATGATTTATTTAATTATTTGTGGGTGATTTGGTCATATTTAACAAGGAATATTATCTAAATAAGATTTAAATAATTATTCCTAGAAAATAATAAGATAAATAAAGGTTTATCTAATTAATTTCCTTGTTTTGGGTTAAACATAACCAGAAATATTAATTAAACTATTGTTTAACTAATTATTTCTTGAGGAAAATCAAACAAATGTATATTTATTTAATATTTCCTTATGGGGTTTTCTGTTTAGACCATAAACAACTTAATAAAGGTGATTTACTAAGTTATTTTCATAGTGAAAGCAATTTTACTTGGAGTAAAATTGGTCTTACATGATGTACTTGGGTCCATCTAATGATAATAGGTTAGATGACCAAAAAATGATGTAACAGATTTCCCCCCAGCGTGCGAGTGTTGGAGCAAATCAAGTAATGAGAAGTATAATGTAAGAACTCAATCACGAGACAACAAAAGGGAAGTCAGAGAGAGAAATGCAAGGTAGATAGTGTGCTAAAGAACTAGACCCTGAGGAGACGAGACTCGCAGGTGCAACAAGTCTCTTTTTATGAGAGGGTACCTGTGCTGAAGGCGGCGGGGGAAGCATACCTATGCCCGCTGAGACAAAGTACAAAAGAATAGTGTGTCCAGTAAACAAGGGACCGAACCATAAAGTACAACTGGCATAATCATGAGCTAGATAAAAATACAATGAGGAATCCCATATACATGCTGTGCCTGGGATAACAGCCAGGACTTGTACAACAATATCTGAGTACATGAGATACAAATACAACTCAAATGCCCCCTGTAAATGGGGAAGGGCTCACAAAATCTGACTGATACATGCAAATCAAAGAGGCAACGCATCCATCTGGGCGAACATCGCATCGAATATATGGGCCGCATCGGGGGGCACGATGAAAGAGGTCATCCGGGCATGTGGGGGGCTACCTGCAGGGCCACCCCCTCATGAGGGCTGAGACATCTCACACACACCCGGGAATCACCAAGAGCTGTTGCTGCATCACTGAACCATCAATTATACGGATCTCGATCATGCTGAAAGGAGGTGGAGTGGAGAAACGATCAAGTCAACGGGAAATGAGAGATCCCTTTGCCTGATCCGAGGCACCGACAAGAGTGGAAGCTGGAACCAAGGTACACCGCCCTCTAGACCTGTCTTCTGGAATGAAGGAGTTGATGTCGACAGAAGGAGGTCCGCCATAGGTGAGGCAATGAGAGATCCTCAACTAAGGCACGAGAGAAAATAGTAGAGCGACGAACAGACTAATACCAATGATGATGGTAGAATGGAGGGGACTGAGTAGCGAATGGATGACTTCCCTTGCTAGAGCATAAAGGGCATGAATGACATGGCAGGGACTGACACAATATCATCAGGGATAAGGGACAGTGGGACTGAAGGCCATAATGTGCGACACAAGAGAGAGACCAAGCAATGAAGGATGGATGACTATAGTGGGGTACAAAGGGACTCGGGATAGACTCCATGAATGCGATGATGACTCCACTTGAATGCTCTAAACAAGGGCGACTTGATGGTGCTACCACACAGTAAAGGTCCAATGGGGGACCAGAAAAACATGAGTACAAGAAGGTAACTCACGACGAAAATCAACACGAACAACGACAAGTAAGGAGGCGAAGTGGTGCCCCAAGTACAAGTGTTGTAAGTAAAGAAATGCGATTTTAATGAGAAGGGAAGTGACCTGTCTTGGAAAAAATGTGTCCTGGTGAAGTATCAAATCCCAAAAGCGAAAAAGATGTTGGCTATCTAAAATAAAATAAAACATGCATTTCAGAAGGGAAATGCTAAGGGTAATATTTCTTAAGATAGAGTGCATTGCGAGGATTAGGAAGGGGATTGCCTTCGAAATCCTCTAAGAGGTATGCCCCCTTACCGAGATCCTTACTAATGATGTAAGGGCCTAGCCATAATGAGTCAAACTTCCCATGACCAAGGACATCATGGGCCTGGTCATAAACTAGAACAAGGTCACCTTCATGAAAAGTACGAGGCTGGACTTTTCTGTCATACTGAGCTTTGGTGCGTTTCTTGGTCGCTTCCATGGTTTGCAAGGCAACACGACGGTCTTCGGAGGTGCGCTCAAGCATGATAAGTCGTTGTTCTAGAGGTTGGGTGTCAGGGAGAAGTTCAACAGCCAGATGCAGGGAAGGAATTTTACACTCGATCGGTAAGACTGCCTCCTCTCCAAAAACGAGGTGGAAAGGAGTAAACCCGGTGGCGGTTTTAGCAGAGGTTCGATAGGCCCACAAAGCAGGGAAGAGCATAAGATGCCAATTGGTTTTGTGCTTATTCACCGTTCGTTGAAGCATAGTCTTGAGGATTTTGTTGACTGCTTCAACTTGGCCATTACCTTGGGGGTAATAGGAGGAGGAATATTGGTGCTCAAAACCCAATAGTAGGGATAGCTCACGCCATATCTCATCTTCAAAATGTCGGCCGTGGTCAGAGACCAGTTGTTTCGGAACCCCGAATCGAGCGATAACGTGGTTGAATAAAAAGAGGGCTGCGGTAGCTACGGTGTTGTTAAATGTTGGCATAGCCTCGGCCCATTTTGTGAAATAGTCGACTGCCACGATGATATATTTATGGTTACCAGCGGATGGCGGGTGACACTCCATAAAGTCGATGGCCCATTAACAAAAGGGACCAGTTGAGACGACCGGATGGAGGGGAGCTGGGGGAGCTCGCGCCTTAAAGGTTAAATGTTGGCAATTGGAACAGTGTTTGACTGCTTCAATGCAATCACTGAAGAGGGAAGGCCAGAAATACCCAGCGCGCATGACTTTTTGGGCAGTAGCAAGACCGGATAGGTGGCCACCGCAAGCGTCGCTATGGCAGGCATTGAGGACTTGTTCAGCTTCAGTGTGCGTGAGACAACGACAAAGGACAGTATCTATACCGTGACGATAGAGGTCGTCACCGATAAGAAGGTAGCGAGGAGCCTGGTGTCGGATACGTCATCGAGCGTCACGATCAAGGTGCAGAGCAAACTTTTGGGTTCGCAAGTAAGTGAGGATATCGCCGTACCAAGGATCGTCCGAAGTAATGGCGAATAAGTGCTCATCAGGGAAATCATCATTAACTGGAGGATCTTGTGTTCCAGTAGGTAATTCAGAAATGAGTTCAGCAAGGGCTAAACCTTTCTTACTTTTTGGTGTGACAAATTCGAGGTTGAATTCTTGAAGGATGACGACCCAACGGGCGTACTTCCCAGTGAGGATGCGGCGACTCAATAGGAAAGCCATGGGGTTGGAATTAGTCACAACCTTGGTGGAACGCATGAGGATGTAATGAAGAAGTTTTTGGACTGAGAACACAACAGCCAGCGCTATTTTTTCTTCATGTGAGTAGGAAACAAGAGGCCCTACTAGGTTCTTACTGACGTAGTAGATCACATGCTCGATACCATTGTCATCTTCCTGGATAAGGACTCCAGCGACCAAATAGGTGGAAGCGGAGATGTACAGGATGAAGTCCCGATCAAAGTCGGGAGGGCGGATCAAGGGAGCGGATGTGAGAGCCTGCTTGAGGGCATCGAAAGACTCATGAGCATAGGTATCCCAAACAAATGGGATATTGGATCGGAGGAGTCTAAGGAACCCATGTGCGGTGGTGGCATAGTCAGGGATGAAATGACGAAGAAAATTAGCTTTGCCTTGGAGACTTTGGAGCTGGAGTAGGGTACGTGGAATGGGAAGTTCAAGGATGGCTTGAACTTTCAAAGGGTCAAGAGTGATACCATATTTAGACACTATGAAGCCTAAGAGATGGCCGGTGGGAACGCAAAAGATGCATTTCAACGGGTTAAGGCGGATATTATACTTGCGACATCAGAGAAAGATGGTACGCAGATCATGGAGGTGCTGCGCCTGATGCTTAGAACACGCAGTGAAGTTGTCTAAATAAGCAAGGATAATATGAGTTAAGTGATGGAAACATTAAGACATGGCCCGTTGAAAAGTGGCGCTGGAATTTTTAAGGCCGAATGGCATGACCGGGTAAGCAAAAGTTCCCCACGGACTGATGAACGCAGTTTTAAGTTGATCAACAGGACGGATAATGATTTGGTTGTATCCAAAGAAACCATCCATAAAGGATAGAACCTCATGCCCCGCACACTCATCAATGATTTGGTCAATAAATGGTGTGGGGAAGTTGTCTTTGGGACAAGCTTTGTTCAAGTCGTGGAAGTCCGTGCAGACACGGATGGTGCCTTGTTTCTTGAGGACGGGAACCGGGTTGGACACCCAAGTGGTGTATTCAATAGGATAAATGAAACCAGCCTGCTTGATCTTATCAATTTCGGCTTTGATAGCATCATGTCTGGAAGGATTAATGGGTCTCAACTTTTGTCGGACTGGGTTGGCATCGAGCCACGTGTCAATATGATTCTCGACGATGGTGGGATCGAGCCCAGGCATTTCGGAGTAGGACCAGGTGAAAATATCACGGAATTATTTGAAAATCTTAGTGTAAGCTTCGATTTCTTCCGGGGTGCATTGGGCACCCAAGGTGATATATTCTTTGATTCTTGGTTTGACCGAAATGTCAATTTTAATGGTAGGAGAGATGTTGACCATGTTTCCTTCTTCAAAAGCATCAAGTGCAGGGATGGGATTTTTGAACCAATCAACTGCATTGGGAATGAAGTATTTGGTTTCCACAGCATATTGGTCATGGGACTGCTGTGGGAGGAAGTATGCGCAATGGTGCATATCATCCCACGGAAAGTCAGGGTTGGTCATGGCTTCCATAATGTCTTCATCGGACTGGAAGATGGGAAGACTGGAGGAAGAAGGATCACCCGATGATGTAGTGATGTGTGACTGGTCATCTTGTGGAGAAGGGCTCAGATGCGCAACGTCAACAGATCCAAGGTCGACTGAGGGGGAACCGAGAGTGTCTGTAGGTCGAAGGTTAGGTGAACTATCTCTCAAGGATGACAATAGGTACAAAATGGTGGTCAAAGGCTCTGTTGGTTCGATAGCGGGAGGAGGAATGTGAATGGGAGTAGGAATATTCTCTGGTCCTATCGAAGTAGAACTCGCAGACAAGTGAGAAGGTATCTTGTCGTGCGTAGCCTTGAATTGGCGGTACGTGTCTAAGGAGGAACGATACTCGTCAAGGCGGGGACAGAGGTGGGTGTAATGGCCATGGAAATCGCACAAAGCACAAGGGTGATTTGTGCGCAAGGTTTTGAGTTTCGGGATAGAATCCGGGATAGTGACGTAGACTTCAGGGATATCAGAGTCGGGAAACGTCTCGTTGACCAGGATCTTGAGGTGTGGTAATTCAGGACACGTATGGGTGGCATGAACGACAATATCGCACAAAGCGCACTAGATAGCGGGCTTTGGCGGTCGAGGGGGGGTAGGGTTCTTCGGGGCGGCTTGGTCCTGATTGGTTGCCCCCTTACGAGCTTTGCCTTTCTTTCCTGGGGCTGTCACCATAGGGGCAGGGTCTTGGGGAGGTGCGGGGGGCCTGGTGGTAACGGAGGAAGCGAGGGGGACCGGTTGAACCGGTGTCAAAGCGAGGTAGGGTTTGGGGTGACCGGGTGGGGTAGCGGCTGGAGGGTTAAGGTACCAGACGGGAATACCCAGGGTCAGGTTAGGAAGAGAGAGGGTGGCCATGACAGGGACCAAATAGACTCCGGGAAGGGGAGCCAGGAAAGGTATCTAACCCACGGGATAATGACCAGGAGGGACGGCTCCGAGATGATTAAGGCCTGGGGGAACCAATCCAGGGGGATAAAGGGGTTCAGGGTTACCAGCTATAGGAGAAGGGCTAGAAGGAGGAGGTCCGGCTGGCGGAGATGAAGGGCTAGGAGCGGGTTGCGGTGGGCGAGGTTGAGTCTTAGGTTGCTGACTAGCCGAAGCGGGTCGCTTAAGGGCAGCCCGAGACGATTGCATCATGCAAACATTCGATAAGCTGGGATCAGAGATATGAGGAGGGGAAAGACCAGGAAAAGTTCCAAGCAGGGAGGAATCTTTGTAGACGCCGGGGGAGACACTGGTCAAGGAATCGACGGTTTGCTTATTGGCTACAGAAGAGATGGTCGTCTCGGGGGAGGTCTGAGACGGCGGCTCATGGTAAGACAGCTGGTCAATGGTGACTATCTTTCCATTGTGAGGGAAAGACATCTTGCGAAAAACCGCGGATGGGACAGTAGACATGGCATAGGTGTAGCTTCGCCCCAATAGAATGTTGTAGTCTAGAGGGGCGTCAATGACTTCGACGTCAATGCAAATGGTCTTACCGGCAAGGGTGATAGGACAATTACGAAAAAGGCCAATGGGCTGGGAGGCGTGGCCGTCCCACGCTCGAAGGGTGATCGTGGAAGGGGCCAACTCAGGAGATCCGAGTTGCTTCCAAACCGAAGCGGACATCACACAGGTGGATGCCCCCTCATCAATTATACACCGAGAAACATTGGCATTCCGGATTTTGACTGGGATTTGGAAGGCAACGGAAGCAGGAAGAGGAGGATGCTCTGATTGATGGGCGTCGAAAACAATCATTTGGTCATCAGCAGGATCTACAGCGCCAAATCATCTACTATGCTATACGAATGAGCATCTCGACTAGAAGCAACATTTCGACGTAACGGTCCTTTAGGAATCTTGGAATGGACCTCAACTTTGGGTTGAGGGATATGTAAGGGACCATTGGATGTCGAAAGAGGCTCTGTAGAACCGGAAGAAGAGGACTCGGGGGCAGACTGAGCGGGAGGCTTGGGGTACTGGCGAGACCGAGTTTGAAGGTGAAGGTCGACGGTTGGGGATGGATTAGAGTTCATCATGAGGATCTGGTAATCGGAGGAACCAGAAAGGGAAGGTGGAGTGGCGACTTGTCCGTCAGGTGGTTAGGTAGCCACGAATCCTTGCTGAGGGAAAGGATCAGTAAACACAACTGGTTGAGTAGTGGCCACATTAGGGGGAGCATGATGGGAGGCATGTTGTCCTCGCAATGTGGCTTGAGACTCCCACCTCTGCCGCATCTGTGGTAAGAGGGGACAATCATGGGTGTAGTGACCATAAACACCACAACACGAACAAGGCTTATTTGTGCGAAGCGGCCTGTCCGGCTTGGGCTGAGTGCCCTGTTGCTGGTTAGCAGTGTTAGGGTCAACACCTTGAGGATTGGGTCCACGAGTACCAGGGGCAGATTGATTTGGATTGCCTCTCCGCCTTCTTTGAGCAGGGGGGTTAGTCGCGCCCTGTTGTGCAAAGACTTGCCCGGGAGGGGGTTGTAGGTGTTGTTGCAAGGGCGGAGGAGGCAAGGGAGATGGAAACGCATATGTTGGAGGATCTAACGCACCAGGCTATGGATAAGGATAATGGTTAGGTTGGGCAACATTGAGGTAAGCAGGAGGTTGGGAAAAAGGATGAGGCATGCCGTATCCTGGATACATGCTACCCGGAGGGGTAAAAGTGCTAGAGGTGCTGGCCCCTCCCGGAGGGAGACCATAGCCCATAGGAGGTTGAGCATACGGATGAGAGAGGGCTCCAACGATACCGTCGGCGGAATGAGATGCCCCCGGGGCGTTAGCGCCTCCGGGCCTGGGGAGGTCAGGAAGGACGGTATAAACATAACTAGACTGTGCGTAGATCAGGTCATATTTCAAGGCTATTTGGAAGGCGGCTTCTTCGGTTTGAGGGAAATGGGAGGCGACATCTTTGCCAATGGGAGCTAAGAGAGTGCGAAGGAACCAGTCCATATAAACCCGATCTTCGAAGGGGGGAGCTCGACATAAGCTTCGTCTTCGTCGCCATTCCTGGACATGAGTGGAAAGGCGGGTTGAAGAGGTTTTCTTGAAAGAGGTCAAAAGCTCTGTACCAGTATCGTATCAGAGAGGGAGCTGGAAATAGGATAAAAAGGTTTGGGCAATGGTCGCAAAGGTGGTATGGGAAGAAGTGGCTTGGTCAACATACCATTTAGAAGCTTCGTCGGTAAACGTGCGTTGGAACAACCGAAGACGGATGGAATCATCGGTAATGGAATTGGAAGAACACCACATGTGGAAAGATCGGACATGATTGGTTGGATCTTCTCCAGCAAGGCATTCGAACTTAGGGATGTCAGAGGGGAGCTTGGTTGGCATAGCAGGCCAACCAACATCGTGGCGGATAGGGTCATTGATCAACTGATTGAAATCGGGGAGGCTGAGGCCTGCGATGTACGGGAGCAAGGGTGCGGCTGAGGTAGTTCCTGTGGCGGTTCCACTAGTAGTAGTTCCGGCATTAGGGCCGGGAGCACCGCTAGCGTTAGGCCCTGGACCAGACATAGTGAAGGTGACAGGGGGAGAACCAGAAGTAAAAGGAGAACCCAATGAATCGGAAGAGGAGTCGGAGTGCAGACTCGGAGGAGGACTGGCTCGACGGCGGCGGGACGGAGCAGGTCGATCGACCGGAAACTGAGGGTGAATGCCAAGAAGTCTCCAGGAAGCGGGCCTTGGGGGCGTAATGATGGCAACACAAACACGGCACGAGGGGAAGAAGAATGACTGACAGAGGCAGGGAGGTGCAGAATCAAGTGATTACAATGTCGAAACAAGGGCAAAAAGGTGCAGTGTCAATTGATTTTAAAGTCTTTGCCTGGCGGTGTAAACCAGGATCTTCTTCGCTTAGGGTGAGTGTGTGGCGTGCGTTAATTTTAATTTTTAAACCCTTTTCGTTTTGAGAGCAAGAGAAAAAGTGTGCTGCGTAACTAAAAATAATGTTGCAAAAACAGTATATAATGCTGAAATAACAGAAAATTAACAGCTACTAGTGCATCGATTCAACCCAAAAAAGGCGGGTCTCTCAAAACTAATCTAAAAGAGGGAAAAAATCTAGTCAAAACGCACTAAAAAGAGGCCAATAGATCTAGGGTCGAAAGGGACAGGGATCTAAAGGGAAAAGCTACTGAAAAGAGGTGCAGATCACAACCAAGAGGCAGAGGCAAGGTGGCTGGAAAAAGGAGGAAATTAGCAAAAAGCAGAAGGGGCAAGGAGGAGGCCCTAAAAGTAGATCCAAACAGATCTTCAGGATGTGATTTGAAAGGGAGAAGAGCTGATTAAAAGAGGTTTGAAAAGGAGGTATCAGATCTGGAAAAAGGGGGGCTGAAACTCTGAAAAAGCAGACCTGAAACAGATAAAAACTCTTCCACAAAAAGTGGAGGGTACTGAAGCCCTAGGGGGCTATTTTCCCACTTAGATGAGCAAAAACAGATCAGAACTAGGTCGAAACGGGCTGAGACAGAGGCTGGAAAACCCTGACAGAAGCTTCAGAAAAACCCAGAAAAATTGCAGAAAAACAGCTGAAAAAATGGCAGGTCGTAGGTTCTGACCTGTTTTCAGTGCAGGTCGCAGAAAATGGGCTGAAAAGTGCGACCTGGAGGTCCAGGTCGCAGTTTATGGGCTGAAAAGTGCGACCTGAAGCTCCGGGTGTCTCGGCGGCAGATTTCCGAAAAAGTTGACGTCTCAGTTGCGGCTGATGTCTGTCACCTGCGAAATAGGGCCAGAAACACGCGGAAGTTATAAATTTTAATTTTTTAGGGTTTTATAGGTGAAAAACAACATGAAAATAGGAAAAACAAAAAGCTGAAAAAGAAACCCTAGGGTCTGAAGTAGCTGGATATGCAGGAATATGAAAAATGACAGCGGTCATAATTGAAAACCCGTGTGGAGTCGCCAATTGTTAGTATGAATCCTTTGTCGAAGTGTACGAAAAAAGACCACTTTAGCTACGCATAACTAATAGCCATAACATCAAATGTGGCTGCCAATATCTTCAGATCTGCAGTTAATTGATCAAGACAAGAGCTGCAAAAAACCAGATCTATGCATAGAAAGACATTAAGCAGAAAAAGGAAGGGTTTGCTCCATATATCCAATAGACAAGACAAGAACAATTTTTGAAAGAATTTTTTGTATTAAGGGCACCTGGGAGGAAAACAAGAAGATGTTTCCAATTCTCCTCAATGGGATGGGTTCTTGGAAGTCCTCAGCACTTCAGATCTAGCATTTCTCTCTCCTGTTGGTGTAGAAAACCCAGACAAAGATAGAACTCAAAGGGAGCTCACACAAAAAATAATGGAAAATATGACAATGATAATGGCTCAAAGTCAGACCAAGAGTTTAGATCTAATAGGCAACAAAAGGTGAAGAATGGTAGGAAAAACCCTCCTATTTATAACAAAATATTGGGTCATTCTAGATCTTGGTGCATGATTAAAATAATGTTAACCAAATCTAGATCCACCTTTTATGGAATATTTTGTTATATTTGTTGGAGGGAAAAAGTATTTGACTTGGGTCAAATCCCTTTATTTGTTAATAATAAATAAATAAATTATTTATTTATCTTTTTAAAGAAGTGGTTGAAGGATAATCAAATAAATAATGATTTATTTAATTATTTGTGGGTGATTTGGTCATATTTAACAAGGAATATTATCTAAATAAGATTTAAATAATTATTCCTAGAAAATAATAAGATAAATAAAGGTTTATCTAATTAATTTCTCTGTTTTGGGTTAAACATGACTAGGAATAATAATTAAATTATGGTTTAATTAATTATTCCATGAGGAAAATCAAACAAAATAGGTTTGTTTAATATTTCCTTTTGGGGTTTCGTGTTTAGACCATAAACAACCTAATAAATGTGGTTTATTAAGTTATTTTACATAGTGAAAGCAATTTTACTTAGGGTAAAATTGGTCTTACATGGTGTACTTGGGTCCATCTAATGATAATAAGTTAGATGACCAAAAAATGGTGTAACACACCGGTGTACAGTAACTGACATGCATCAGTGTTCATTTTGTATTTTTTAGAAACATCGACATGTGACAATGCAGTTATTATGATTTTTTAAAATTCAATATTCATCCAAAGTTGACACCTCTTATAGCAGTATTCATATTAATTAAATTTTTATTAATGCATTTGAATGTGATGTTTGGATTAATTTGTTATATCATATCATAATTATTGTGATCTTTAAAAATTCATTATTCATCAAAAGACGACACATATCCTATAACAGTGTTCATATCAATTAAATTTTTATTAGTGCATTTGAATGTGATTTTTGGATTAATTTGTTATATCATATCATCAGATTTCACATCTCTTCATTATAATATTTAATCATTCAAAAATTTAATCAGTGGTTTTACATTTCACAGAGGTAAAAAGAGCTTATAAAAATGCCCAAGACATCCATTTGTAGCGGAGGTTACTAGAGAAGGTTGGAAGGTGGAGGTTTTTGCGGATGTTTTGCTTCCGGTGCACTTATCATCCTAAACCGCATCGGTGCGTTCACCTAGAGAAAGCACCGGTGTGCACAAAACATTGGCACACCGGGACACTGTGCGTTCTGTACAAACCCGCCTTGTACGTCCTAAAAAACCTATTTGTGTTTATATCAACTGGATCTCATGTTGAATTAGTGCAATGGTGGATATTATGGCTTATCATGAAAGCATTACAGCTTAGGCATGGATCTCTCACATCAAAGAAAGCTCATTTTTGGTGTGCTAATATTATTTCTATGTTGTGAATATAAAGTATGAATTGCTCAAATCTAATTCATCTACTCTTAATTTACTTATGTGCATCAACTGCGAAGACCTTCACTAAATGAAGTGTCTACAACAATATATTTTGTGAAGCCACGTTACAATACAAGACATTTTTTATAAATGGTTTTGTCCTTATTTTCAAATTGTCTATCATCAATTGTCCAATTTCACAGTACCATATGACACTTTTGTCCTTATTTTCAAATTGTCTATCATCGACTGTCCAATTTCACAGTACCATATGACACTTTTGTCCTTGTTTTCAAATTGTCTATCATCAACTATCTAATTTCACAGAACCATATGACACTAACCAATAGCAAAAGCCATCCAAAAAGACAGCTTCTTCTTTCCTTGATATTGCTTATCATTTAGAATTTCTTACACCCAATTTGTATTATTTGCAGATGCTTTTTGCCTCTAAAACTTAACTAGGATACATTCTAATATCTCTATATTATTCTCATCATCTTATTTTTTAACACTACTGCCTAATTAGCACTTTGCAAATGAAATGTACTTTGTTCACAATGTTGTTACACTATTAATTTAGTCATTCTCACTTCTTCTCCACGATTCGATGTCTTAATGTGCTAATCTGCGGTGAATATAAAGTATGCTTTCCTCATAACCATCTAATATAATATAAATTAATTTAATTACGACATTCTCTAAATAAAGTCTCTCTCTCTCTCTCTCTCTCTCTCTCTATATATATATATATATATATATATATATATATAATTATAATTTTTTTATATTTTTTTTGCGAGTCCTTGCAACTTCACCCAATACAAAAATTGATCTCATACAATTCCATTCGATGACCAAAGTTCATTATGTGTTTTTGTATAATGTAAGTTGCATGACCATTTCAATATGCTTCACATTTTTCGGAATGCAATATGTTCTATTCATAATTTGTCTTCGATCCCATCCTAAATCTAAATATTTGAGTGAAATATTAAATGGCTTTATTCGTATTTGCAAATGATCTTTGAGTATCTAGTTTCAGGGCTTTGTATTCTTATTCCAAGTTTTGTGATTATTGAACTTGATTCATTAAACTTCTATGTACTTTCCATCATTAGTTTTGCATGCTACATTACCTATAAGTTCACGTGAGATGTAATCTACATTTAAGGGCTAATACACCCTTCTTTGGAAGGGAAACAATGGCATCAAATGGAAAAATGAGGAAAAGTTTAAAGCAAGTTTCCTAGATAGTGTGAGATCTCCTTTGGAAAATTTTATTTGTGTATCCTTTTTAAATGTTTTCATTGGGCACGGTGGAATTATCAAAGATCAAATTTGTCACATGGCCACACATTTCAAATTTTGTATCATCTCATATGAAAATGTATTTCCCTTTTGTTCTAATTTGCCCGTGAGCCCATGTTGTAGCCTATATTTGGGTAAAACCATACAATCTTTGATGTTTCTATGTTGTTATGCATTTTGTATGTCACTGGGAGTGGAAAAAATATACTCTTTGATTTCCAATTGACTGCATGTTGTTCTACACCGGGTCATTCTCTAGGTAATAGCTTTGGTTGCCTCTTATAAGGCTTTGATCCTTTTGCAATCTAGTTTTCTAAATGCAAGTTCATCCACCATTGCTAAGAGAGTTTAGTTAACCTTCATGCATCATACTCTAGTTGTACTATCTTGCATGCCTTGTAGTATAGTTTTATTGTTGTGTCCTCATCATTATCATTTTTAGTTTTATTTCAAATATAATTTGTTTATTTATGTCCACATGATACCCATGAAGTTGTATTGCATAATTGTCTCTTAAATAAACATATATAGAAAAATATAAACATATATAGAAAAAATTAATACATAAGGATTTATTTCTTTCTTTGTTTCCGTTTGTATGTGTACAGAAACTAATGTTTCTTTTGATGGCATGAACCTTGAAGGATTCTTTCTTTGTTTCCATTTGTATGTGTATGGGAAATGATGTTTCTTTTGATTGCAGGAAGCTTGAAGGAACTTCACCTTAAGAAATTCAGATTTGACTAAATTAACAAGCCTGTTATCCAATTTCTTGGGTGTTAATTTCCCAAAGAATGCAGTTACTCCTGTGTGTAATTTACGCATAACTTAAAGAGTAATGTCCCCTCTATTTCCGGACTAAAGGTATGGGCTTAAACAAGAATATACATTATTGTAAAAGGACCTTAAATATCGTCATTACTCCCAGGTTCATAGTCATGATAGTTTTAATGTTATATCACTTGTATACTATTTGCATTTATAAGAAATTATATCTACTAAGCTACCACAAAATATGGTTTTGATCAACAAGGTGTCTTTCATCATCATTAGTAATAGAATATGGTTTTGATCAACAGGGTGTCGTTCATCATCATTAGTAGTAGAATATGGTTTTGATCAACAAGGTGTCTTTCATCATTAGCAACATCATTTTAAACTTTTTTCTTGTTATGAATATGATCATATGGTTCATCTAGGCTCTTGCAGCCTACATTCACCAAAATGTATTTTCTTACCACATAACTTTAATGTGAATTACAATGTTTTTAATACTATATGAAAAACATGAAAAACATTTATCAATAATGGCATATTGTGTATTGATATAGCTAAACATCATCAGTCCTATTCAATCTTCCTCTCTCAATGGTGACATAATTCTTTCTCGGAAGGGACTTTTGCCAATGCTTTGGCTCTTGTTTTAAAAATCAGATTAGAACAATTTTACTAATTCTAATTTTTTTTTTTTGAATAAGACTAATTTCTATTATATGGTACAAAAATAGTACAGTCATGCTGCCCCTTGGAGGGAACCAACTCATAGAGATACTTCAAAAAATAAAAAATGGGGCTGCCCCAGGGGGGGAAACTAGCCCATAGAGAGTTCCATAAAACATAGGAGGAGCTACCCCTAATGGGGAAACTAGCTAACATAATATCCATAAAACTAAGTTTACTTTGCATAAGAAAAGTAATCAAAGAAACTATAGCAAGGCCTGAAAATAATGGAGAAAAAGGAGCAATGGCGCTACTGATTCTGGTCCTTTGCATCTTGGTGTTGTGTGTCCTGGTGCTACATACGAGGAGGTTCTTCAACAATGTAGCACCCATAGTCATAGAGGGCTTCCTCCTTCTTGGAGAGTTGAGGAGCTACCTCCGGCGTGGAGGTGGAGCAAGCGCCTATGTCATCCAGATTGTCAGGTTACCTGGCACCTTCAACGAAGTTGCTGCCCCCACTATCAGAGGTTTCCTCCATGATTTTGACAGGTAGGGTCACCATTTTCCTAGACATCGGGGAGGATGAACAAGAGAGTGGATTTTCGCAACCTCTTCCTAGAACCAAAGCCGGAATTGTCTTGTTGAAGCTCCAGAATTCGAATTGAGAGATGGGTTGAAAGGAGCTGAGGGTCAGAGACCTCCGACATGTCCAAGGCCACCGAGAATGCCACAATGCGCTCTGTCATGAGCGGAATTGGAGGGTGAGAGGGAGCACCTCTAGCACCTCCCATGCGACAACGCATACGATGGCGGCGAGGCATGATTTATGTGGAGTGCTGGGGATGAAGGGGAGGAATAGAATGAGGGGAGGCTGACTGATACACAATGGATGGATACGCGACAACGTGAAACGGATGAGCGAAGGACTGATGGACGGTGACTTGAGGAGCAAAATCACAGCGGGGACAAGTAGAGTAGAGAACAATAGCTTGCAAAGCAAGCTTGAGAGAGAACAAAAAGGAGGCACTAGAAGAATGTGGGGGGGAGATGGCGCCATTTCCCATAAAAGGCTAGTGAACGCAACGATGTAGACGAGGTAGAATTGAATGCTCAGTACACCGGAGTGAATGCCCACAAATGAATGAGGCCGTCAACCAGCCACGTTTATTTAAGGCTCTCACAACTGAAGCAAGTCTCATCTCATGGTGAGAGCAACTGCATGACAGTGAAGAGGCCATGTGGCCATCTAGCAAGGCCCGTCTCTTCATCCTCATCCGGGGTTACTAATTCTAAACATTACTATAACTCTCGTACCATAAATTAGCAGAAAATCTTATAAGATATTTTTGTTTTTGTTTTTGTTTTGTTTGTTTGTTTGTTTGTTTTTGTTTTTTTCTTTCTTTTTCTTGTGATATATTTATATCAATATAAGCATATTACAATCATTGCAACGTCTACTTGTTGAAATAGGGTGACATTGGAAAATCGTTCAATATATAGAATTATATCACAAAGCCTCTGAAATAAAATATCGACCAATTAATATTGAAATTTTATCAGTAGCAAAGGTCGATTTATTTATTAATAACTAAAATTGGAGATACAATCTTCCAATAAATCTCTATTGAAATTTAAATTCCGTTAATTTAAGGTTATAGTGAAAATAAGATATACAAGTATACAATGGCTATTTTCTTCTCTTGGTTCTCGAGTAAGCACACTTAAATGATTGTTTTGAAATCATTAAAGGGTTGTTAATGTTTTATTTTATTTTCTAAATAAGACTACTTTCTATTAATGTAACATAAAAATACAAGGAGGCACGAGCCTCTGCAGTTCTAGCCTATTTCGAAGGCATATTTCTCAAAAATATAAAAAATGGGACTACCTACACAGGGAAACCAGTCCAATAAGTGGTTATTTCGCTGCCTATAGAGAGGAAACCAGCGTTACACAAGAAAAATTAATAATTGTTTACAAGCTTTAAACATACATTGAAACCAATAACAAAATAAACCTTGGAACCAAGAACCTTGGAGCCAAAAACCATGAACCAGAAAGAACCTGAGAGCTTAGGTGTCATTTGGGGAGGGAGGTGTCTCTTCCACAATTAGACACCTGTAGTCATCGGTGTCGTCTGCTCACGTGTCCTGGGTGGCGTCTTCTGCTTTCTGGGGTGCCTTGGTCTCGCGAGCTTTGCCTCTCTTCCATTCATCATTGTTGTTGTCGGAACCTTTGTTGATGCTGCTGTTGGAACCTGTGCTGCGGCTGCTGGAGACAAGGTCGCTTTTCTCGGCTGCAGAAGGAGCACCTTGGCTAGAGATTTTTTGCAATTTAGTCGGACGGAGGCCAGCCACAATGGTGGGTTCCTCTTTGAAGGATACAATTATGGTAGCAGTGACTCTCGACCGGTCCAGGGCACAGAGGAATTGAAATTGAGCCAAGTGGGTGGAAGGCGGAGAGGCATTCGATTCCAGCCGAGGCAGCGGAGGAGTGGTGGTCGTGACAGAGGTGTGCAGAGCTGGTGGATGGGATTGGCTTGTAGTTCCAGCACGTCCGCACCCACTGCGTGTGGCTGGGTAGCGACCATGGGAATGTTCCTGGGAGGAAAGAGGGGTGTCATAGCGGGTCGAAGGAGAGGAATGAGCAGCTCGCCCTCTGCTGCTACCACGCCTGCAGCGCATGCGGTGCCGAAGACGTGGCATAGTGGAACAGTGGGGCGGGTGAGTGCTTTGAGCCAATGAAGTAGCGGGGTGATGGAGCCAAGGGGACAAGGGCACTAAAACAGGGGTGAAGCTATCCGCGGAGGAGAAATTCAAACGACATAGAAGGTTCTGTGAGAAGTGGAGACCCGAGAGCACCTCAATACAATAGAGGAGATTGCAACGTCTCCCTATAAGCATGTGGGAGCTCAGCTCCATGACTCCAGGGGGGCAGTTGCATCTCAGGGGTTGGGGCGAAGGAGGCGGACTACCAGACAGGCGAGGAGAATAACCAGACGGAGGTAGAAGACGACTCTGAGCATTCATTTTGAAGGGATAGCAATGGCCTCGGCTACTGAACTGAAATAAATGGCAAGTGTGAGAGTGGCTGGAGCAATTAAATGCTTGCCGTTGAGACCTGTGGGTGGCCATGTGGCTATGCCACTTGCCAACCCAAGAGCGCGCCGCCTTATCAGCTGTGATGAACACCTGCATCCGGGAAAAGGGTTGTTAATATTAAGAAAAACAATAAAAAGAAATCTTATGACAAAAATTTAAAGAAATATTTTAATAAAGAGCAACATTTAGTAGCCTAATAACAAAAAAATAAAATTGAATGGAGTTTATCTTATTACCACGGGGAACCAAATAAATGAAAATGATCAAAGAGCATACCATAATAAACAATGTCTGCATGTATTCACCTTGAATTACTAAATAATTCCTCTTGTTGAGTAGGAACCGCATTACGATTTGTACTTTTATTTTAGGTATATTGAGTGTTGGGGTTTTATTTACTTCATCCACCTCATCCTTGGTTAGTCATTACTTTCGATTTATTTCTTGCATTTACATGTCTAGATTATGTGAATCAATTTTGATTTATTTCTAGAAGATGTGAACCACTGCAATGTTGAACGTTGTCATCCTTCACAAAGCTCCCCATGTAACGACTTAGAGTGAACAATAGTAAATTCATGAAAGAACACAAGTACACAGGGGAGAATTCCAAATATGCACCATCTTCTTATTAACTTTGCAGAAGATTGCACTTCCAGTGCTTTAGTGTGATTCAACTACTATATACAAATACTCAAATTAAAACCAAAATTAAAATGCATGTTGTTTCGAGTTACAACGAGGTCCGTAGTTGTAACAACCCTTTTTCTACCCCTCTTGTAAATGACACTATGAATTGTAATTCATGTGAATAATGTGGAAATGGAAGATATGGCTGAGTTGGAGGAAGGGACACATATTTAGAGATTGGGGAAGAGTTTCTTGTGCAATGTTTAAACCCAAACCTAATCCATTTCATTTATTTACATACACATCTTTGTGACAAATTAAATGGTTTGTTGGTGCATATATTGAAGTTGTGTATGGGCAACCTACGGTAAAGGATGTGCTCATAGTGTCTTTAGTCTCCTAGGACGTGTCGAGGAAATCAACATGAAAGGGAGGGACATGAAGAAGTGGGAGCAGGGGAGGGATGGAAGGTGGCTATTAGCAGAATAAATTTTTTGAGTATGGGTAAAGAGTGATTGGGCAGAAATGGAGTCAATGAATGTTTAGTTTTCCCACGATGTGCAAGTAAGCGGGGCAGTTGCTTGAGAAAGCGGAGTGGAGAAAAGCGAGGATTATGCGCATGAGTGGGAGCATTCAAGAGTAGTGCATTACATAAAACCTATTTTGTGATATTGGGACACCACTCCCTGTACTATAGTGATACCTTGTCCGTTTACTAGTGTTAATATGGCAAAGAGAGCTTACGAAAATATTGGTTCATTTGATGCTTGCCTTGGCTCCGAGAAACCACTTTTAGAGTGAGATCGGGTTCTTGGAATGAGAGAACCTTCCATAAATCTTATTTTGGTTTTGTGATTATTTTACTTAGAGATAGAGTGAGTCCCTATGGTATTTACTACTTGGGAGCAGTTGATAAACCACTTGAGAAGTGGACTCCTCCTCTTAGCTACCTATTTTACTGATTAATGGTGTGAACACCCTTAAGCACTTAACTCCTCGAAATTTGAATATGTATTAAGGGTGGTTATTTGCAAGAAAGAGTGTAATGCAATTAGCCTATGGTTGGGTGGAGATTTGAAGTCCCTCCTCTAGTTTCTAGCCATTTCAAAGTTAATTAGATAAGTGTTTATTCATGTATGTATTTGCATCATGGATGACTGATGAGTATTATTGTAATATCCAAGTAAGAATGAATGCTTTATTATATAGCCATGGTTGAATAGCTATCTAGTGTATTTATGGTGAAGATGAGTTTCCTCAGTTATGTGGTTGCAACCTTATTAACTTTGTTGAAGGTTGCCTGATGTGTCCATGACCATTGGTCTAGAAACAATCAAAATTAACTTGTCAGGTCACATGTTTCAGCCATCTTTTATGTTTACGAGTTTGAGACATTTTCTTGTTATAATGATGCTTATGGGTTGTCTCTCGAGAAGCTTATCTTATATGAGGTGTGAGTGGACCGACACCACCCCCAATGGGTCTATTGATATCCCATAATGTTTGTGATGAGTGTTTTTTGTTATGTTCTCATGGTTATGTGGGGCTTATGGACCTTAGTGTTTGATGTTGGATACATGGGATAAAGAGTTATTTACATGAAGATGCATGGTTGTCCAATATGATTCATCAAATATGTTATACATTGTTAATGAAGGAATAGAGTTATTACATGGTTATGTATGACAATTTTATGAACCCGGTTAAACTATCATGGTGCATGCGTAATTCCATTGTTTTGAGAGCCATAACTATCAAAGGGTCTTTATGCACGAGGATTAAAGAGTTTTGCTGTTTAAAGAGCTATATTTGGCTTGTTAATAAGCATCATGGATTTATGTTGTGCATGGTTGGTTGTTGCTTTCTTTACACACGGAATAATAAATGAAATAATGCATTACACACACACACACTAGCAGATCTCGTAGTAATGATCATATTCATTTTATAGAAGGATATGGTATTGTTGTGGTTAATCTCACATAGCGTTGTTGGCCATGGACTAACTTGTTATAATGTTTTGTAGAAATTTATTAATACTGTGATGTATTGTCGGATTCTCCCGATCTAACAATTATATGCCACTATTAAATACATAATCCTTCTACTTAAATCTTTGCGGAAATTTAATCGCCAATTGCGAACACATGAAGAAAAATCAATCACACATAATATAGATGTTTTTACCGGGAAATCATAAAGCTAAAAACCCCAACTATCATATATTATGTATATCATGGATCATGAAACAATCTCATACAAAACTCTATTCCAAGAGCTCTCAGTACAATATACAATCGTCTCACATTGTCATACAAAAATTGGCTCACACATACACCAATTTACTACCTCCCGACAGCCTGCCTCCACTGCGCAATCCCTGCTGATGAAGATCCCTGAATGAATTCGATCTTGCCTTGCCTTGACTGTGCAATCCTCATTGGCATCTCCAATGTGTGTGTAGTTGCATTGAATGCACCACTATAGTCACAACTGATAGTCAAACAAACCCTTTCACCTATCTCTCAATTGGGTCTCCATTGGATCTGACATGCATGTAGTTAACAGTAGTATTTCTTCAGTTGCATGTGAGACCGCTGCTTGTGAATTAATTAAATAATTACTTCACTGATCTCTCACTAGTGTATCTTTAGTTACAACTAGTTACAACTAGCACAACTGAGTTTAACTCACTTAACTGAGTTAAACTAAATAACAACTCACATAATTACACATCCAACTCTATTACAACTTTGTATCACTTAGTTACAACGAAGTCCACTCTGCATGTCCCACCAACCAACCTTAGAACTCGTAATTCCTTCACTCAACTGGTTTTCCACATCAGTTAACTGAAATCAAGTGCTTCAAGAGAATATATTATTATTTATTGTCTAATTATTATTAAGGGCTAATAATAATTGACATCCGATCTATTTTTAGACATGCGATCTATAAATAGACTTCGCCCATGCATCTAAAAATAGAATCTCATCTATAAATAGAATTTGTTCAACCATCTATAAATAGACTCTCGCTATAAATAGAATATGCTCACCATTCTAAAAATAGACATACACCTAAAAATAGCTTGTGGGCCCCACCTAGTGTAGGTGGTTAATTTTCACTAGGATCATCGTCTTGTTGAATCTCAACATGTTTGTTGATAATTGAAATTATCTTTGTAAAACATGTTCCATCATTGGTTAGCACTTGAAATGAGTTTTGGTTGACTTGAGGATGTATTCCTACGAATGTGCATGTTTTGTGTTAGTATGAATTCTTTGTCGAAGCGTACGAAAAAGAACCACTTTAGCTACGCATAACTAATAGCCCTAACAACAATAATGGCTGCAAAACATCTTCAGATCTGCAATTAGTAGTTAAAGTGCTGCAACAAACAGATCTATAAATGGAAAGATATTAAGCAGTGAAGTAAAGAGTTTGCTCCATGCATCCAACAGACAAGACAAGAACACGATTTTTGAATGAATTTTTATAATACAGGGCACCTGGGAGGAAACAAGAAGGTGTATCCAGATCTCCTCAATGGGATGGGTTCTTTGTAGTCCTCAGCACTTCAGATCTAAGCTTTCTCTCTCTCGTAGATGTAGAAAACCCAATGTAGAAGGTAGAGCTCAATGGGAGCAACAATGACAGAAAATGAGACCAAGTGTATAGATCCAGAGTGATCTAGTATGCAACAAAAGGTGAAGAATGAAGGGGAAAACCCTCCTATTTATAACAAAATATTGGGTCATTCTAGATCTTGGTGCATGATTAAAATAATGTTAACCAAATTTAGATCCACCTCTATGGAATATTTTATTATTATTTGTTGGAGGGAAAGGGTGTTTGACTTGGGTCAAATCCCTTGATTAGTGAAAAATAAATAAATAAATGATTTATTTATCTTTTTAAGGAAGTGGTTGGGATATACTCAAATAAATAATGATTTAGTTGATTAATGGTGGTTGATTTGGTCATATTTAACAAGGAATATTATTTAAATAATTATTCCTAGAAAATAATAAGATAACTATGGGTTTATCTCATTAATTTCTTTGTTTTCGGGTTAAACATGACTGGGAATAATAATTAAATTATGGTTTAATTAATTATTCCTTTTGGGGTTTCCTAATTAACATAGTGAAAGCAGTTTTACTTGGGGTAAAACTGGTCTTACATGGTGTACTTGGGTCCATCTAATGATGGAGAGTTAGATGACCAAAAAATGGTGTAACATTTTGGATAGAACCGGGCTCTTAGGAGAACCTTGATTAAATCCCTAAAATAATTAAAGAAAACCCTGGAAATCATTTTGAGAAGGAAAAAATCACCTTTGTATCCAGGTTGGTGTAACAGCCCCATCCCACATCTGCCCAAGTAATTGGCCAACCGAGGTAAATATGCGACGAGAGACCACTATAATAGGATTAAACCTCGTAGGTGACCTTAAGGAAGTGGAATAGACGGAAACACATCAAACAGACCTTCAACATCAGTAAGAAAACTCCTCGGAGCCATCCAAACCACTCAGTTAACCATCCCCTAGGTCCCACTGAGTTTTTAGACCATTAAACCCCTAAAAGCTCCCATTATATGGGAAAGGGTGCATATGGGAGGCTCTGGACGCTCCCACAACATGGGCATGCATTCGTTCAGGGACTTTTTTCCTCATACCTATGCCAACGTCCCCATGATTTGTGCCACTTTTTCAGGCCCAGGTCACTCCCAATAACTCAATGACAGGTTCATAAATGAATTATAACAACGAAATAATGATACATTTGCAGAAACATTGATAAGGTCTAGACTGGACCCCTACTAGCCATGACAAGCATTTCATCAAACAAGTCACAAAAATGTAATCTACTAATTTAAAATATAAATATGAGCATAGGGGTCTCATACTTATCTGAGAATAATTGAGAAGCATTGTTCCCTTACATAATTAGTTGTATTATCGTCTATTAGGTCATTGTTGAAGAGGTAAATCCCCTCTGTGGACAGAGGCGATCCCTACTAGCCCAGAACGGGTCTAGCAACAATCAAAACACGCTACAACGTAAGCTCCTAATTGCAATAACCAAGGTGCGATATGAGGCTTACCTTGTGTCCAACGCTATCGTCGTTGTGAAGAGGATGATGCTCCCGATCCCTTGCTGCGGCAGGTCACGCTTCTCCCACTTGATGCAATCAAACACCCGCACACAAGAAACACAACGAACATACAAGCGTACAACCAAATACTTGCAACTATGTGTCAATCGGAGAGGACACAACTCGTAATCATAAAACATAAACAATCACAAGTGGAACCATAATTGTAGTCGCTTATTATTAATGAAACAAAGGATGATACAACTCTGACTCCGACGTCGAAATCCTCCTTTGCGGGTCGTCAGTCGAAATACGTCTCGCAAAGCTTGCTCGGGAATGGGGACAAGCCTCTCTCTTTGATGATCAATCTCCTTGCTATGGATTTGACACTATGAGGATAATTGCAGCATTCTTTTGGCTCTCAAGGCTCTTGGAGATTAGCTTGCAAAGAGAAATGGCAAGCTTTTATAGATGGAGGAAGGGGAGTTGGGATCCTTTACTATCATGGGATTGGCCCTATCCTCAAGGAAGCTTCCATGAGAGGTGGAAAACTACTTCCTCTACACATGGAAATCACGAGCCAACCTCCCAACTCAAATTAGAGACCAGATTTAGGAAGTGGTTGGGGTCAATCTTTCGCCATTTATTTTTAAAAAACACCCCCTTATTATGGCTGTGCGGGTGCGGCTTTGAGACGAGCACCAATTGGCGCGCCCTCTTTGGAGGATTTGCCCCCTTTGGCGCGAGGGCCGAACTCGTGTAACCGCGCCAATGCAAAAAGGGGCTATTTTTGGGTTTTTCACAAGGAGATGTCTTCGGGGAAATGAAAGTACATGTTAAGGGGAATGCCATGAAAGAGTTTTCAAGTTATGTCACCGCTCACTGAGTCACTGAATGAACCCTCCAATGTGCGGGACGTGGGATTGCGAGGACGGTGACAAATTGTTGTGTAACAGATGCCCCTAAAGCATGAGGCCCGAAAGAGAGAGAGGGGTGAAATGCTTTACGAGAACGTGTCCAACTGAAAACACCGCCGTCGGAAAACCTGCGTAGAGAAATACAACTGATATCTGGGATACATGATATATATGTGGTATGGGCGCAGCCATCCATAACAGAGTATACAATAATGTAGATCCAAGGTATGGACGCAGCCATCCAATGAGGATCGATAAATAGACTTAGGTATGGTCGCAGCCATCCAGTGAATGAGTCATGTAACTAATCACAATAATCCACAAAATTGCAGCCTAGATTCCAACAGAAAAAATCCAGGGTCTTGCACTCCATCTCGACCCCAACAAAGTACAAGTTCAAGCATGCGAATATGTGAGCTGAAGTCGAATATGCGAGAACATCGTTTGATTACCAGCCAATGATGAAAGCTGTTAATGCGACGCGAGAGGTACCACCAATAATGAAAATGGCCCTCAAGGTACTATAGGTACAATCTACGGCATGTGAATCAGTGAGCTGGCGTCGAACACCCGTAGAATCACTCGATCGGAGGCCAATGATGAAAACCTCACGTCGAACGTGAAGAACTTGCCATTAAGGCATGCAGGCTCCAAGGTACCAGAAAGGAGTCTCTAGATCAGCTTCCTAGATAATGAGCTGAAGTCGACAGGAAGTGACCTTGATCAAAGGTGGGCCATAGTGTTTCCCACATCATCAATGCGAGACAGAGGAACATAATGTCTTTGTGAATCAGGATCAAATGAGAATCAGAGGAAGGTTGAAATTTGCAGAGGTCAACTTCTCTTGAACATATCGGCGGCACGATAGTGGATTTGGCAGTATTTGACATCAAAGAATCTGAGGTCACGATGATGAGGCGGAGAGCAGATGAGAGGTCAAAAGGGATCACCCAAACCCACGGAGGCAAGTGAAAAACGAGATGAGATGTCCCCAACCTGACACGAATGCAGACAAGTGCCATGTTCAAGAGCGACATACTACCGACACGACAACGATTTTGGTTCCATTTTTCCCCACCATTTCTGGCGAGTACCCCAATTATTTTTGAAAACAAGCTTGAAGGGGATAGCATATGCTTGTAATATAAGTCCGCCCTTCGGCGAATCCATCCTAGTACATTTAACGAGCCCTAGGAAGGAGAAACTCGAATAACGTCATTACGACTGAATCCAATGTCATCGTAGGTTTAACGAGTCTGACAAAGGAAGAACTCGGCGTCTTTTCATGTTTAGAGAGTTTTAAAAGACAGTGGAAAAGTAATCTCTAACGGTCCCTTTTCGTAAATAGTTCCTCAGACCCGAAAAGGTAGAAAACGATATCTGAGAAAGCCTCCTGGTCGCGATAGGCTAGGGTATTCCTTTTTCGTAAATAATCCATCCCAGCCCGAAAAAGGGGTAAACGTATATTGGGTAGATGTCGTTTCGTAACCACTTTAACGATATTGAAACGACAAGGGACTCGACAATCTTTTCATGTTTAGAGAGTCAAAAAAGAGTTGAAAGATGACTCCAAAATGACTTTTTCGTGTTTTTATCGAGTCTGAAAAAAGTATAAAATACAACTCGTATCACTGTCCAAGTCGCTTAAAAACCTGTCACTACACATGAAGGCAAGTGTAAAATCCATTTTCGACAAAATATATTAAAATATTAATAAAAAATGACTTTTTAAACCTAATTTTGATTTGAAAAGTTATAAATAAGTCTCAAATGGTAAAAACAAAATTACTTTTACTATTTACCTCATTGGAGAGCAACAGTGGTCCATTTTGTGTGCAAACTTCCGACGGTGATTGCGACTGATCCGGGCTACCATTTAGATCCTCATCTATTCCAGGTAAGAGGCGCTTCCTTAGGCTCCATTTTGATTCATTTTTTAGAGATTTCCATTATGCATTAGATTTATGTGGAAAGTTTTTAAAATTTTAGGGCTCCGCCCATTGGCACTGGTATCGGGCACGGACCTACGCCAATGGCCTCTTGCATACAAAGGGGCCGCACCAACTGGCGCGACTGTTAGGAAAATAGTCGCGCCATTGGCGCAGCGCGATTTTCCGTTTTAAATTTCCAAACAGTGAACAATCCCAATGGATTTTTACATGTAACAGAGATCTAATCAGGGGTTTTTGATCATGTTGATGCAAGCAACCAAGCACAATGGTTATCGAATGGAAAGAGAGGGAGCACGGGGAAGAGGATGAATTGGCTATGGAGAATGAAGCTTGTATGAATTCCCTCAGGAACTGTGGACTGAAAAAATTCTTCCTCACGCCCTGCGTACGAGCTCAACCAAAGCTACTACAATACTTGGTCAGTATATGGGACAAAAATGAAGAAGTATTCAAACTTCGGGACCAAGTGTTGGCACTTGAGTTTTCTGACGTCTATTTCATCACCGGGTTGTCGCGCAGAGGCCCAGTACCCATTCTGACGAGCAGCAGACCTTCCGGAGAAAAAATGGAGCAGGTAATGGCAAGGGTGTGCCCAGGGGCATGAACCGGATCGGGAAGCAGAAAGGTGGATATCCATACTGTCCGTGATCTAGCACTCAGGGTAGTGCTACATACCACTACGCGAGTCGCAGGATCGCAGGCACCGCATGAGGCAACAAAGGCCCAACTCATACTAGCCTCCAAGTGTTGAGCCCCACATTGTTTGATTGGGCTACTGCAGTGATGGTCAATATCAAGAGACAGCTGACAAGATGAAAGCAAGCCAAACTAAAGAAGTTTGGCTACGGTTCCATTTTGGTGTCGTTCATCCTGGAACGACTGCCCATTTTCCAGGGCCAAGGGGCCATAGTTGCTGAGCCGGTACCACGAGAGCCGAGGATGGCTCGCTGGGTGGCACTTATGCCCAGATCAGGAGGAGGCCAACAGATGTCTTGGAGGCTCGAGTTCTTTGGGTGGTTACGGCGACAACTGATCGTGGTCGAAGATTGGCCCTATGCTGGGACCGATTTCACCGGAGATCCCGATCTTCCACTCCCGGAGGGGGATGATTGGGACGAGGAGTTGGGTATGACACTCTTTTTGATTTTTATGTATTTCTTATTTTTTGGTAATACATGTCCATCCTAATAACATTTTTATGTGTATGCAGATGTCGGCCCAGAGAGGCCCGCGGGCATGTCGCCCATTACGGAGGGACCCATGTCGTACTTCGACCCTCGAGCCGAGGGTGGCGAGGGAGGCAAATTGATTCGTAACTCGGAGGGCATTGCTGGGATCCTGGACTATGCACGGCTAGCAGATGTTCCGCTAGCATACTAGCGACACACCGTGGGGGTGCCCAGTCGCCTCCACCGACTACTGAGGCGCTTAGTGCGCGCGGTGACTTGTTATCACGAGCACCACGCAGATTAGATATCTAGGGCTTTCATGCATATTTTTTGAGAGACATGTCGTCTCCAGCTGTATTAAGATGAACATGTATATATTTTTTATTTTATGTGATGCACACTGTGCAACATTTCGACACACATATATATATACATATGACTATTTCTGGATGGATCTTTCTACATGTGATGATGTTTTTTGTTTATAAATTGCGTAAATGTCTATCTAAAACCAAATTAGCTACTACATCAGTTAATGTATTCATATGCCTGGGTATGTGTTGATATGTGATATAATCAAAATTTCTTTCCAGTAAACAAATACAAAGATACAGACGTAAAATGGATGGGTTTCTAACTGAATAATGACCATTAAGTTGTAATAATACAAGTTGTGAGTCTAGATACACAAGTAATTCACGAATGCCGAGGTCCACAGCCTCTGCTAATAATTCCTACACGCACTATATTCTCGCGATATTATTTGTAGCAGGACCCAAACACACACTCGTGTGTTGACCAATTCACCAACAGGATCATAGATTACCGAGGTCGCCGAGGACATGATTCCCGGTATCAGCGGGAGGCGCCATCCGCGAAACCCACAAAATGGAGTAATAGACATCTCGCACAATCAGGAAGACTCGATCGCGTAGAAAGATGCTTACATGGCACACCACACCACACATGCACACAAATGAATATACACACCTATGTACACACACCACACCAAAAATAACTTCAAGCGTAGTATTTCTTAAGGTACAACCCATTTCTAGGCTGTGCCAATGGAACTCCTTCGTAATCAATGAGCTCATAAGCCCCATTTTTTAATACTCGTTTTACTATGTAGGGCCCATGCCACATAGGTTGGAACTTTCCCGCTCCAAGTTTGTCGTGCGCTTGGTCATATAGGAGGACAAGGTCACCTTCGACAAAGGAACGTGGAGATACAGATTGATCAAAATGGGCTTTGACCCGCTTCTTCTGTGCTTCAATGACTAAAGCAGCCAAGCGGCAATTTTCATCCAATCGTTCCAAATACAAGAGCCGTTCTTCTTCAGGAGAAGTGTCGGGCAAGAGTTCCACAGCTAACTTCAAAGAAGGAATCTCGCACTCAACCGAAAGAGTGGCTTCCAGACCATACACCAATTGGAACGGTGTGAATTCGGTCGCACTCTTTGCTGACGTCCGCTAGGCCCATAAAGCCGAGAACAATTGGAGATGCTAATTGGACTTATGAATACCAATTGTTCGTTGAAGCATAGTGACCAAAACTTTGTTCACAGCCTCAACCTAGCCATTTGCCTGGGGGTAGTATGGCGTTGAGTTATCATGTCGTAAGCCCAATCTTGATGTCAGCTCGGCCATCATGTAATCTCGAAAGTGAGTGCCATGATTGGTAACAATGGCCCGAGGGACTCGAAACGTGCAATAATGTGGTTGAAAATAAACCGACCGATTGTCTTACCGTCGAAACGCTCAGTGAGGCATCGCTTCGGCCCACTTCGTAAAGTAGTCCACAACGACGATTATATATGCATGCCCCCGACCGAATGAGGGTTACACGTCATGAAGTCTACGCCCCATTTTGCAAAAGGGCCGACAGTAATAACAGGATGTAGAGGGAGGGGTGGCGCGTGCATCTTGCGCTGAAAAATCTAGCACGCATGACATTTTCGGACCGCAACAATACGCCTTTTGAATATCGACGTCGTAAGTAACCTCGCACGCGTAATCTTCTGCGCGTGCATATCCAGACATGTGACCGCCACAGGCGCCACTGTGACAGTCATTCAAGACATTTTTAGCCTCTTCCAGGGTTAAGCACCGGCGGAGCACCGAATCTACTCCAACCCAGTATAAAGTATCTCCTACAATGCGGTAGGGTTGAGACTGATGTTGAATCTGATGTCGGGCATCTTTGGTCAACTCAGATCGGAACATTGACGTCTGAAGATACACTATGATGTCGCCATACCATGGGTCGCGAGTGCTGATAAGGAAGAGTGTTTCGTCTGGGATATGATCTTCGGAGTGAGAGGGGGTGGATTCTGTCGAGAGGGAGCAGATGAGATCCGCAAAACCGGTGATTTGGTCGACTTAGCACTGGTAAACTCTAGGTCGAAATCTCGAAGGATAACGATCCATTTGGAGTATTTTCCCCGCAATTGTCGAGATAGAATGTATGTCATGGGGTTGCAATCCGAAACCACTGCCGTCATACGCAATGATGTAGTGGTGGAAACGTTGCTACGCCTTGCAGTCGCGCTAACGCCGTCCCGACGTGAGCGTAATGCGTTTCTATGTCAAGAATATTCCGTGATAGGTAATAAACAACGTGTTCATTCCCATCATCATCATCTTGCACCAGAACCATAGCTATGGTGCTAAACGCGACAACCAAGTATAGAGTGAAATCACGGTGATAGTTTGGAGGACGCAGCAACGGAGCATTAACGAGTAACGTCTTTAGCTTCTCAAAGGATTGCTGAGCAATATCGTCCCAATGAAAGGGAACGTTTTGCTTGAAAAGACGCGTGAAACCTTTAGCCACTTCTGCGTAGTTTGGGATAAAGCGTCGTAGGAAATTAGCTTTTCCCTGGCACTCTGCAATTGGTGTAACAAAGAGGGTGATGGGAGATTGACAATGGCCTCGACTTTTAGGGGGTCAAGGCGAATTCCATCCTTGGAGACAATGAATCCCAAAAGACGGTCAGAATCCACGCAAAAGACGCATTTATGAGGGTTAAGCCAGATATTATAACGTCTACAACGAAGGAAAATCTGGCGGAGGTGTTCGGGATGGTCCTCTCGTCGAGCTGAATGAGCTGGTAGATCGTCCAGATAAGGTTGAACGATATGGCGTATGTCGTGGAACGTGTAAGACATAGCACGCTGGAAAGTAGCTCCGGCGTTCTTCAAGCCAAACGAGAGCTTTTTATAAGCAAAGGTACCCCACGGACAGATGAATGCAGTCTTGTGTTGATTGACAGGCAAAATATTTATCTGATTATACTCGGAAAAGCCGCCCATCAAGGAATAAATCTCACTCCCAGCACATTCATCGATGATCTGATCTATGAAAGGAGTGGGGTAATTGTCCTTGGGACAGGCGCGATTAATATCACGGTAATCAACACAAACTCTTTTAGTACCCTGCTTTTTATCTACAGGGACAATATTCGAGACTCATTCTGTGAGGGGAATTGGATAAATAAAGCCCGCGTTCAGAAGTTTTTCAACTTCTGCTTTTATGGCAGTGGCTTTGCGGGGATGCACTGGGCGTAAGCGTTGGCGCACGGGTTTCGCACCAGGGTAGGTTGGAATCTCGTGCACTACTATGCTGGGATCAATCCCAGGCATCTCCTCATAGGACCAAGCGAACACATCTCCGAATTCACGAAAGAGATCGTTGTAAACTTGTATCTCGTCGGGGAGAACAAGTTACTCCCACATGTATATTCTCGACTATCCCCGTTCGACGGAGATGTCGATCGGAATGGTTTGGGTAATGTTGCTCGGGTTTCCTTCCGAAAGGACCTCATGAGTCAAGATGGGCGTCCGGAGAGGCGGAGTAGGAAACCCGAGATGCAAAACGCCTGAACAACTCGACATTGCTGTGCCGGGCATGAAGGAGGAACGAGGATGTCCATCGTTCCAAGGCAGCTCCTCAAGAGACATGGTTTCAACAATGGCTTCATCAGAAGGGAAAGTCTCTTTAAGAGTATTAGGCGAATCGGCCTCGTCGAGCCAGGGGGATTGAGAATAGATATCTAAAGCCATGCTCAAAGGAGCGTGTTGAGGAGGGGGAGGATCAGATGCGGCAACAATTTCACAGTAATTGATATCTACTGGAGTTAAGGGCATCGATTCTCCTGGCAGTCTGTACTGCTGTTCGGCGAGGATGATCCATGGGTCGTCAGACCTAGAGATCATATTAACTTGAACGGTGTTTGGTGGTGGTGCGGGAAAAATACCCATGAGGATGGGGTCTTTGAAGAGACCGAGTCCTATACTGTCAGGGGGATTTGGGATCTTATCCACGTAAGGAACGTTGTTCTCAGAGGTGGAGGTGAAAAAAGACAATTGATCCACAGTAACGATTTTTCCCTCATGAGGGAACTTGATAAGTTGAAAGAGGGTGGATGTCACGCAGAGCATGGCGTGAGTCCAACTGCGGCCGAGAAGCAGGTTGTAGTTAAGCTTAGCGTCAACCACTTCTACTTCTACGTTGACTTTCTTCCCTTGTAATGTAATCGACAAACTCTCGAGAACACCCAGGGGTTTAGATTCCCGACCATCGAATGCTTTTAAGGCATTGGGGGATGATGAAAGAGTCGGAGAGCCAATGGCCTTCCAACAGGCAGATGACATGACACAGGTGGAGGCACCTTCATCCACAGCAGCCCTATGGATGTTAAGACCGTTGATCTTGACTTGAATAACAAGAGCGATTTGATGTGGAAGTCGGGGGGTAAAATTTTCTAAGTCGAAGGTGAGAAGGTTAGAATCAGCGGGATCGATTCCACTGATTGCAAACAACAAAGCTTTGCGTTGTGATGGGCAACTTTGAAGAACTTCCAATGCAGACATGGCAGAAGGCGCCCGTGCCAAGTCCTCAACAATACTGTAGTGCTGAGCGGCACGGGCATTTAGATTGTAGGAAGGTCTTCGTAGAACACCTTTAGAAGGCGGCCTCACAATAGGTTCAGCGGTAGGCTTATCAATTTCTAAAGGATCAGAGACAGGTGGGGGAGGTGGACCATCCACAACTGCCTTTCCAGCTGCCTGACGCGATCCGTCATAATCCTTCGAATGCATAGAGATAGAGATAGGTGCAGTACCAATCATCATAAAGACTTGGGACCCAAATGGTGCAGACGGTGAGGGCTGCTCAACCATCTAGGTTTGTTGAGACGGGAACGGTTCTTTAAGAACTGCCGGAGTCCCTTTGGAGCCTTTCAGGAGTTGACTAATTTCAGATCGTCGAGGACAATCTTTAGTATAATGATCTCCTTCACAGATAAGGCCGGGTACTTCGGTTTGCATTGGGAACCGTCATCAGTGCGAGGCTTGGAAGACTCGGCTTCGTCGGGCGCTCTGCTTTGGATTTTCCTTTCGCCCTTCTTCTTTCCTTTGGAGGCTTTGTCCATAGGATTAGCCTGAACGGCGTTAACCTCCGCAGTCTTGCCAGAATCTGGAGGGGCGAGAAGAGCAGGATTATTGGAAGAATTAGCCTTCTGCTTCCCGTTTGATTTTTGAGAATTTTGAGATACGGAACTAATGACACCATCCACTGCTGGGGTAGGTGGAGCCTTAGAGGTTCTCGGGCGTGGAGCATCAAGAAAAATTTCATAAAGTGTGCCGGATTGAGAGTATACCAGATCAAGATACTGGGCACGCGCTATGGCTTGTTCTTTAGTCACACATGCTCCCATCGCAATATCTTGGGCGATTTTGTTAATGAAGGACGTGGTGAACCAATGAGTTAGTAGCTGATCAGGTATATCAAACTTGATCATTATACGACGACGTCGCCACTCATGAATGTGATCAGATATGTGGGTGGCTTTATCATGCTTCAACGAAGTCAGGAGATGCATCCCGGCTTCACAGCGAACCGGTAACTGAAAGTGAGTCAGAAAAGCCATGGCTAATGTGTTGAAATCTTGAAAGATGCCACGGGGTAATTCGATATACTACCTAGTGCAGCCGCCAGCCAGAGTGTGCTAGAAGAGGAAAAGACGATTGAATCATCCACCCAAGAGTTGGATCGAACACCAAAGATGGTAAGTCATTACGTGAGCTTGGGGGTCCTCTCCCGACCCTTACCCTCAAACCTAGGGCTGATACGGCACCTTTGGTGGGAACCGCGAGGCCAATAATGATGTCGTGCGGACTCCAAGTCATTGGTTAATTTCGAAACATCCAAGAATTCCAAGGTAGCCAAGAACGACAACTCGCGGATTGAACGATATGCCAAGCCCTCGATAAGGACCGTAGTTTCTATACTCCACGCCGGGTTGAGAATATCCCTCGCCCCCATGGGTTCCGTCACACAGATTCCGACCGTAGGGGGCGTAGGGTGTATAACCGTCCCGATTTGCTGTTTGTAACCGTTGTACGGCTTGATAAACCGCAGTATGGACCCCGATTGTATGTCGGCTCCGTTTGGGCGCCCTATGGATTTGGTCGCCGAGCATAGGTGTAGCCGGTTGTTGAGGATAATAGTTAGAACCTCGAGGTTGGTTGTAATTGGGTCGATATCGACCATGAGCATAATAACCACCTTTCGAGGGCCGAGTGGTCAGCGATAGGTGGGACCCGTCGAGCCCTCGATAGATTAGGATGCACCGGCTGATTCGGTTGCGGCATCGAGTGAATCGACCGTTGGGCAGGGTTGACAAGATGTGTGTGTTGGCCTCGGGTTGGACAGTCGCGACCTCGTCGAACGGCCGCCCGGTCTGAACAAAGCTGACCCGATAAACAAAGGCCGTGCGCTGGTGCGGTGCCGACTCTGGGTCGTTGTGGAGCACCGAGGTTGTGCCGGATAGACTCGCTGGCCGGTGTGGAGGAACACCGGTTGTGCGTATGGACCATTGGCGTGGTGGAGGAATGGAGCCGGGTGGTCGGGTACCCTGGCGTTTGACCCGAAACACGGGACCATAAGAAGATCCGGGCCGATGTGCAACATTTGGAGCAACAGGGATATTGCGGTTGCATGGGTCGCGAAGGTTGGACTTGCGGACCGTATACTGCCCGGGTTGGTACCCCGCTGGACTCGTGAATCCTTGAGGTTGCCCCGGCTGGACTCTCAGAAGAGGTCGCACGAGTTGACCTAAAGGGTTGTATACCGTCCCTGCGGGACCGTATAATGGCTCTTGTCGCTCACGGGGTAACCTTGCAGGGTCATAAGGATAGCGATGCGCTGCCCGCTGGTTGGCCTTGAAAAGGTTGTCCTCATGCGGGTTATAAGTTTGCCTGCACCGGTTATACGACAAACCCCGAGCATGAAGTTGAGCCTCGGGAGCGGCGAAACGTAAAGGATTCCCGTGCTCATCGTACTGATATGGAAAAACATACACAGGTGTACCATCCTGTGCATAATGCGAAAAATACGAGCGGTTGGGATCTTGAGAGGATTGTCTGACCTCGGGGTTCAGTTGTTGTAGGGACAACTGATACTCCTCAGGAGAGATGTTCTCCGGCATAGCAGATGCTATATAGATGTCTTCGGGAAGTGATGTGGTCCTTACAAAATGAGTGGTAACAGCAGGTGTAGATGCATCCACACAAACAATGGCCCTGACGAGTACAGAGGTGACCTGAGGGGGTGACGTGACAGGTGTCTTAGGAGACATCCCCAATGAAGGAATAATCGGCCTCGAAGAAGGAGCTGACACTCCCATAGAGGCAGCTGCGGCAATAATCTGACCCAAGGATCTATACCCCGCTGGTAGTGAGGGAATGGGCGAAGACATAATAGATGATTCGGCGTTGTCTTCGGGGAATAACCTCCGGGTTACTTCTGGGAACAACTAGTAATCTTCACCAGACGTGGGGATTTCCTCACTAGAATGGTTGGATTCACTCATATTTGAACCTGCCGCTAGATCTCGTAACAGACGGCGAGGACTAGGAGGAATGACAAACTAGACTAAAAAAGGTGAACCCAATGTAAGAGGAGGGAAATGTTCCCCTACTCAAATCCGTACCAAGGGTCGAAAAGGGCCAATTGAACTCAATCGGTCCTCCAAAGGGTAGCTCAAGCAGAACCGGGTCCCTCGTCGGGAAACTCGAAACAATGGGTCGATGGGGCTCACAGAGGATGACGAGACTCGTGATGAATCGTCCATATATGGACTACCGCAGATGAAACCGAAGGTTCCGCCACCGTGACGAACGACGAAAGGAAAAGATCAAACACAACACACGAGTTGAAAAAGAACCAAGGCACATAATCAAACGGCCAACAAGCAAAAATCTAGCAGGGCGTGTGATCGCAGTGATTTATTTTACGACATCGAAACTTAGAAACTTCATCGTTTCATGTTTTTAAGAGTCGAGAAACGGATGAAAGATGACTCTATCTCTTTTCGAGCCTTTTGAAGCAAGCGTGAAAGGACAAGCGCTTGGTGATATTTTCAAATTTAAGGAGTCGATAAGATCAAAATGACTCCGTCAGAATACTAGGCAAAGGGTGTATACCAAATAACCGTGAACTCGCAATATACACCTTGGTTTCAAAATGAAAGAGAAATCAACCAAGGACTTAACGTACGTGCAGCAATCTCCCCGAATGTTGTGTTCGGTGTATCATGGGTATAGGGCGGCGTACTCATATTCCTATGGATAAAGGATAGAAACCTAGTGGGGTCTCCCTTTATATACGCGACCTGTCACGGGAAGCACAAGTTCGTACTAGTGCCGTTCCTAAAGCCAAGAGGCGAACGACAACGACTTTACTAGGTTTAAAGACGTCGGAACACGTCTCTAGCCTAGACCTCTAAATGTTGCGTTAATGTTTCAATGCTGCCTTGGTGTAAATTGAATGAATTTTAATGTTTATCTTCAATTAAGTTTCAGTTTTCAGGCCCTAGCGAGTGTTATATCTCAAAATCGCCTAAATGCACACTACATGCCACAATATATCATTTCATTCGATGAAAGCTAATTACAAGAGAGTTAAGAGCCTTACAACAACAAAATGATCAGACAACAACCAAAGATATCTCTAATGCAGATAATGGAAACTAAAAACTTTTCTTGCAAAGTCACTAATCACTAATAACACCGAAAATATTTAATTCACACTAACTGATTCAAAGCAAAAGAGATTTTTTTTGTATTTTCAATGTTAAGAGAAAAATGCACTAACAAAATGAAAACTAATGAGCCAAGCAATTCGAGAAGTGATAGCAAAAGAGAAAAACAATCAAATTTCACTCAATGCAAGCACACAATCAGACCTCAAATTGACAAAAAGTCCCTCAAATCAAAAGACACCCAAAGACTCAATTGAACCGTGTAATCTGGGCTCAAAGCGAGACAAAGCGGAATTCAAGTGAAAAAGAGACCAATCACTCAAACAATGCAATGAAATGATAAACAACCACCAAACGAATGCAGAGAAGCAATCACAAAGTTGACTGAACCGATAAACACCAAAAACTCCCAAGGGAGGCTTGAAACACAAAAGCACCTAGATGTCCTAGGGCTATAATGTAAAATCAATATAAAAGGGCAAAGAACCAAAGGATAAAGGTTGCAGTCAGTCAAACAAGGCTCCAGGACACTCAAGCAGTCATAAAAATAAGACCAAACATCCAGATCAGTCTCAGAAGGCTCAAAACAGAGTAAACCCTATGACCTTACAGGATTGGTGCGACTGTAAGGCTGAAACTAGCGCCAGAGATGAATTGGCGCGAGTAAGACACGACAACATGCGCCGCGCGCGACCGTCACATTGGAAAAAGCGCGTCACCGGTTTACTAAGGAAAAAAGAAAAAAAGAGCGATCCAAGAAGCGGGCACCAAGAATGGTAAAGCTTAAACAAAAGCCAAACACACAAGAAGAGCTGCCCCCAAAAAGAGCCGATCAAGCAAGGAAAGTCAAAAATCGACCGAAAGACAAGACAATACTCCAAGTGTTCGCTTCATAAACTAAACCGGAGATCGACCGAAGCATCGTTGATCTACTTCGCTAGTGCAGCAAGAGCGTTTCGAAGGCTATTTGGCTAACTTCGGCTCCGTCTATAGTTTATAAATCAAACAACAAGCTAACTCCCCACGTGAGTCGCCAATTTGTTGAAGAGGTAAATCTACGTGACATAAGCGATCCCTACTAGCCCATAACGCGGTCTAGCAACAATCAAAACACGCTACAACACAAGCTCCTAATTGCAATAAAGCTCGTGCGCAATATGAGGCTTACTCTCGTGTCCAACGCTATCTGCCGTTGTGAAGAGGATGATGCTCCCGATCCCTTGCTCGCGGTAGTCACGCAGCTCCCACTTGATGCAATCGAACACCTGCACACAAGAAACACAACGAACATACAAGCGTACAACCAAATACTTGCGACTATGTGTCCGTCAGAGAGGACACAACTCCTAATCATAAAACATGAACAATCACAAGTGGAACCATAATTGTAGTCGCTATTATTAATGAAACAAAGGATGATACAACCCCGACTCGATGTCTGAAATCCTCCTTTGGCGGGTCGTCAGCCCGAATACGTCTCGCAAAGCTTGTCGAATGGGGACAAGCCTCTCTCTTGATGATCAATCTCCTTGCTATGGATTTGACACTATGAGGACAATTGCAAGATTCTTTGGCTCTCAAGGCTCTTGGAGATTAGATCGCAAAGAGAAATGGCAAGCTTTTATAGATGGAGGAAGGGGAGTTGGGATCCCTACTATCATGGGATTGGCCCTATCCTCAAGGAAGCTTCCATGAGAGGTGGAAAACTACTTCCTCTACATGGAAATCCAGAGCCAACATCCCAACTCAAATTAGAGACCAGTTTAGGAAGTGGTCGGGGTCAATCTTCCGCCATTTATTTTTAAAAAACACCCCTTATTATGGCTGACGCGGGTGCGGCTCTGAGACAGAGCGCCAATTGCCGCGCCCTCTTTGGAGGATTTGCCCCCTTGGCGCGAGGGCTGAACTGTGTAACCGCGCCAATGCAAAAAGGGCAATTTTTAGGGTTTTTTCACAAGGAGATGTCTTCAGGGCAATGAAAGTACATGTTAAGGGGAATGCCATGAAAGAGTTTTCAAGTTATGTCACTGCTCACAGGTCACGGAATGAGCCCTCCAATGTGCGGGATGGGGATTGCAGGGACGGTGACAAATTGCTGTGTAACAGTCATATATACATTGTTCATTCATATACAAATCAAAATATGAGGAGAGCCATACATCATCACTATCATAATACATGCTTATAACCAAATAATAACAAGTACATAAATATCAAGAATACATCAGCCATAAAATCCACATATAAATCAGTACATTTACACATAAGATGTGAAGGAAATAATCTCTTATTAATGAATGCAAAATCCAACCCGGAATGGGACTACCACATTCCACTTGACCATAGATTGGTTGATCCAAATGTCTCTTTAGCCAAACGCCCCTGTGCCATATTCCAAGCATGAATGCGGGACTCAAAACAAAAGAATCAACTAGGGCATCTTGAGGCTAAACCACCTCACCCTCATAAATAGAAACCAGGCTTTGCCACAATCCATTATGGATCACTAGGCCATAAACCAAGCACGAATGCCATCGAATTTCTCCACCTACACCCTGAGGAATTTTTCTGTCTCCTAGTCTCTCGGGCTTTACCGCAATCCACACCGGATCACTGGGCCCTAAACCAAGAATCCACTCTCTAAGCTTTACCATATGTCCCATCCCGAGATTCCTATGCCTAATGGAGAGCACCCCCTCTAGGCTTTACCGTATATCCCGCCATTCATCGGTCGAGGATTCCTAGGCCCATTGAGGAAACACACTATCTAACTTTACCACAACCCACATTCCAGTTCAGGGGTTACTATGCCATGTGTTCTTTCATTCAGAGATCCACCTCACTCAACTTTGAATCCATCCGACAATCCAGCTCAACCAAAAACATGAGAACCCCATAACACCATGGCTATCCGGAAATGGAAAGGCTAGGCTAAAAACACTACCACACTTGGAAAAACCCATGCCATGACAACAAAGAACCATATGCAGTATAATGCATGCCAAATATAATAGGGAAATCACACATGCAAATCGATACCTGCAAATAATTCTTTTGTAGTTGCTTGATCCTGCTCTTCCTTGCTCGCTCCTTCCTTCCTCTTGCCTTCTTTGCCTCTCTTGATCCAATGCCAAAGTGCTCCAAGAAATTTCTACGTGTCCAAGGGTGAGTGAGAGAGAGAGAATAATGAGAGAGCTCCAAAAATGAACCGACAAAAGGTACCAATTGATCCTCATAAGTTTTTTTAATCAATGAGGCCTCTATTTTCTTCATTTTCCACTATTTTCCTTCATTTTCCTCCTCACGTGCAACCTGTGACCTTTCACCTTCCTTTTCTCATATTTTCCATTATTTTCATAAATAAATGTGCCAAAAATGCCATTTTGCCTTTCCAAATCCTTTTCCATTGCCCTTGCCAATTTCCTTTAGCCATAATAACTGAATGAACACCCACTAAGATGTTTTTCCCACCATTCCGCTTGGAATACATGTCCCATGACTGTGGTCTTGTTTTTGCCTTTATTAAAATTTTCATGAAATTCTGACCAGGGTTGTTACAATTGGATTCATGCTATCCAGATATATCAAAGAATATAAATATCCAGGAGAAATGACAAGTGGTATTACACGGTAGGACCAGATTCAAATGGGTTGGATACTATTGAAAAGGGATGAGTCAGATAAATCCAAGGTGGGCCCTAGTTTGGGTAACCATACGAGGTTGGATGAGTGAGACAAGTCGGATATTAGGGAGGTGACATGTGTGGTTTTTGAGTTGGATGGGCCAAATTAAAAGTCAATTGATTAGTGAATAATCCCATGTTGCGCCCATTTTCGAGCTAAAACTTGTTGGAGTGGCGCTTGTTGGAGTTCCCATGTTTTGGCCAAATTGGCAAGACCAAAAGATGAGACAACATCATAACCACTTCGGGATCCTAGGATCTAGCCCTCCTGGACCCGGAGAGGGATCTCTCCATAAAACAAATAATGATATATCTTTAAAGCTCAAAATGGGATGTTAGGCTAGGTATGAAGCGCAAGGGGGGGTTTGAAATGGTTTGGTTGGTCGGTTGTTGGGTTGAGTCATGAGATCATAAAATGAGAAAGTAATGGGAGAAAAGGAGTAGAGCAGCAGGAGGTTTCGGAAAAAGAGGATAGGTCAAGAAAGTGTCATCCATTGGGCTATGGATTCATGAAAGGGGATTACTTGCACACAACTAGGCAAGGCTTCCAGAGGGCAAGTCATCTATACTAAAGGATCTTCTTAGATAGATGGTGAAATGGGACATTAAGGAATGAAAGTGAAAGAAGGAAAGCAACCCATTTTCTGTCTGGAGATCAGGCCAGAGGTCATTTAACTCCAGGCCTGCTTTGACATACTCAAAGGCAACTCTCAGAGGAGGAACAAAGGGGTAGCTTATAGATCAGACCAGAGGTCATTTAACTCCAGGCCTGCTTTAGCATACTCCAAGGGAAAACAGGGATAAGATTTGACACAAGGGCAGAGTCTATAGATCGGAGAAGGACTTTTAACCTTCCCTGCTTTGACACCAGCTAGGACATCCAAGCAACAAACCCGAATTCACACATTAGCTAGCAGCGAATAACAGCTACTACACTGGTTAAATTACAAGCATTTGCTCTTGGATTCACAATCAGCGGAAAACATTGAAGGTAGGGAGAGCATAAACATAGGGTACCATGCGAGGGTAAATCCTATGCCATATTTCTAATGCGTACCAGAAGAAAATGAACATTATGAATAATCTAAATAAACAATGCAGAGAGAAAAAAATCACCCGTAGCAATAGACCAGGATCCTGTGAAAACGCTTGATTAATTGATGCAAAACCAATCACATACACTGAGCTCAATAGCTGATTACAGTCCCAACTTTTCTCCTCCCAGTCTACTACATTACAAACTACTATGCTACTCTCTCCCAAAACTGTTTCTAACAGTCCAAAAATAAATCCCTACAACTACAACCTCAATAACATAAAACCCAGCCCTTTACAATGTGTTCTCTGGGATTCTTTATAGGAAAGATAGATAGCAAGAGTAGGTGATGCTCATTAAATCGATTTATTAAGACAGAGTGGAGGAGGCATTTCATGCCACTCCGCTTAATAGCTCTGCGCTGTACTTGGTGGTCTGGTCTGGAGTCTTTGTCAGGTCGGATTTGACCTCTAATATTTCCTTGAAGTTTCCTTCTGGCTGTAAAGTTCTCTGTTTTGTCTTCTGAAGCAAGTGAGGCGACTGAAGGTCTACTGGGCTTCCATACCTCCATTATTGTTGTCCTGATGGTTGTTGGCAGCTTTCTGTTAGTGAGATGGCCTTTGGGAGCTCGGGGAGGCATGGAGACCTTGTCGGAGGGCATATTATTCTAAGAAATTGTCCTGCTGATGCTGAGAGCAGTTATGGCTCGTTTCTTGTGCTCTTCAAATCTTCGGATTGCGCCTTAATCCTTTTGATCATGGGATTAGGTGTTGGATGTTCAATTAACTAGCTTTAATTCGCTTAATCTGTCTTTGTTGTTTTACTGAGCCACTGCTGTAATGGCCTCTCTGTGTTTCCGATTCATAGTGACTATGATGGAGTGAATTTACCACCCTGTAATGCCCTGCACAATGGAATAAATCTGTTATAAAATCCCAGAGTGGTGGCGGAAGAAATGCTGCGGAGGCCTGCGGAAGGGTGGCGTAATGGTGAAAAATTGATGAAAAACATTTGGAACAGGAAGAAACATAGTGGATGAAAGAAAACAAAGGAAAACACATGGAAGCGGGGCCGATGATGTGGGACCTGGCATGGGCAGAGGGCGATGAAAACTGGACCGTTAGATCTGGAGAGATCAACGGCAACGATCGGATCGGAGGATCGTGATCGGGGGATGTGGAGGGGGATGCATTGAAAACTTGCGATCGGCGATGCTCCGATTATGCGATAGCCGTCAGATCAGGGTGGTAGATCGATGGTCAGCAGGCAATCAGAGGGAGGAAAGGGAAGAAGTGATGGGCGCGATGCGATTAGCGCTGGGTCGTTGGATTAAAGGGAAATCGACGGCAGAGACCGAAGCGGCGGTTCACGAAACAAAATTTCAATCTCATCGGAGAAAACCATTTAACAAAGAAATGCACACATTTGAATGTTCTGATTGCGATATGCGCCTATGGGCTTAGCGCTTGGTCTCGACTCCCGGTCGCATGGTGGGGAGTGGTTAAGGGGGCTGGCCGAAAGGGGCTTAAGCCTGTCATATGTTAAAAGATGGATTTTTTAGCCAAAAAAGAGGGTTTTTAAGGCTAAAGAGGGAAACGGTAAAGAGAATAAAGGGGTATTAAACCAAACCAAGGATATTTGAAAGGTTTAAAGGGAAAGGGGAAAAGATGATGATAACAGAGGTTTAAAAGGGCTGAGATGAAAGGAGAAATGGAGGCTTTTTGGGCATTCTTCTTCACAACAGAGAGGCTTTTACACTGGAAACAACAGTGAGGATCTATCAAAGGGCGAAGGCACAGGAGGCTTTAAGGATGATGCGTTTTCAGAGGAAATGCATTCCTTGAAGGCTCAAAAACATTTTAGCCCCGTGTTTGCTTGTCAAAATTTCATAGGGGGCGACAACGCTATTAATGGAAGGTGCGCAACAAAGCACTTTTCCATCACACGACAAGATGTTTTCCCTCGCGTCGCACCTAATTTAGGCATAATTCTCCCTCATGTCTCGATGTGCTAACGTGGAGGAAAAGCAAGTGTGTTAAGCATTGACCCACCAAGAATTCTTAGAGCATTATTATTATTTGATTTACGCAACTGACAGGAACTGGTGGGACCTAGGATTTCCCTGAGTTGACCAGGCGGTATGGATAAGCTGTGGCGTGTGAGGTGGCTCCGCGGGTGGAATTGGGTGAATTGGATGGCCAAATTATTGGTTTTTGGGTGACACGTGGCACCTTCAGTGGATGCCACCTGACATGACGATGTCATCATGATGTCCATGTGGCATCAGTAGGACACAACTTGGGTGTTGGGGTGAAGTTGACAAAAGGCATAATGGGTATTTATCTATTAATTTACAACTTTAACGCCCTTCATCCTAGTGACAAGCTGTTGCAGGCCTTCCGGGGTTGGGTGCAACTAACGAGCGCACGATGACAATTTGTTCATCGGTGATGTCTTTTGGTTGACGGCGTGCCGCAGCCATCACTCTCCCCCCACCCCAAAATAAATAAAAAAAATAACCCAGTATCCACCAAAAGGTTGGGGGGGTGGAGCACAATCTATATAAGTGTCAGTTTAATGAGGTGCACACATGGAAAAGAGCAAGCACAGAGGAGTTACATGGAATCTAGTTGCATATGCGTGTGGAGAAGGGCCCACACTTAATGGGAGCCATCAGTGTGTTATGCTGTATTCAACCTATGCCTCCCTGAGCGAGTAGATTGTAAGAGGTTTAGGTCGACGCTCTTATAAAACGATTATCATGTAAAATGTTGGTTTACGTGCTAAGGGCCGGGGTCATGGGGCCTTTGGGCCAAGTGATGTTGCAGGTGCCACGCAGGCTTAATCATAGCTACGATTAGTGCTAGGGATGATGTGGAGCCACTTGGGTGAGGTGGTGGAACCACATAGGTTCCACGTGGTAGCTCTTTGCTTATGTGGCTAGGATAAAATGACTAAACTTTAAAAAGGGTGTAACTTCTGATTTGGGCATCAGATTGAGATAAAAGATATATTATCGAAAATATATCGGTGAGCTTGATCTGATGATGGTATCATAATTTGCTTTTGAGAACTTTTGGAATTGAGGATTTTTTTTAACCCCATTCCCATAATGAGACCATGGAGGTTGGGTTTATTGGAAGTAACACCTCCCATTTAATGGAAGCATGGTGGAAGGGAGCATTACAACATTTTAGAAGGGGATCCACAAAAACATAAATTCACTTTGGTCTTCTTTCGTTGCATTAGTTCCCAGGTTTTTCTCTCTTATATTTGTTTCTTATATTATTGGAATTATCACTAGAACTCGCTCTCCTTATAGTTCAACCCAACCACCTAATATAACCCTCACTGGCCTTTTCGCAATGAGTTCACCCCATTCACGATTAATCCAAAGAACTTATGCATATTGTTAGACATAAATTTATAGGAGTTGCTTATATCACTTTGACCTGATCTAGATGTGAGCTCAATCTAGATCTACACATCCTACACTTATCCATGAGATCTACATTTGTTCTTCCTATCAATATTATTATTTCTACCATAGTCTAAAAAACTTACCACTACCATGTTGCAACTGAATATGAATTGAAAATTACATATTTATTAAACACAGATCTATTACTGAGAGTATACCTTCTTGTTTTGACCTCCATAATTCGAGAGAATGCCACATCAATCTCCATTATTCATGGAAAAGGGGCTAGCCATGTGATCATGATGAAGGATACTTTAGAAGAATCCATATTATAATTATAGTTAAGAGTTGAAGGGGTCAAACTTAACCACTAATATGTTATCTGATTGTTTCAACTACGCCACTGGGAGGAAAATGGGTTCCATTTTATTCGAGTGCATTTTCTTCCATAGATGAGCAGAGTAGTCGAGAGTGGATAGGGAGAAATAAAACATCCAATAATGACGTTGTGTAATCATGCTACGTTTTAGAGTTTTGGCTGGAATTTGGCCAAAATCTTATTTTTTGTGTTTAAAATCGCCTAATCTAAAAAACCCACAAATTAGGTAGGAAAATAATGGAAATTCCAGCAGGAATATGACAAAATCTGGCAATTTTTTTTGAAAATCTGGGTTATAACTGTCAAACTTCAGGATTTTGGGTGCTACAGGGGTTCTTGATGGTGTTGAATCCATTTCCACCACCAAAGAAACGATTCAAACACTCGAACATTTTGATTTTTTGAAATATTTTACAGTTAGACTTGAAAAACTAAAAATCGAGGTGTGAATTTGTGGTGTTGGTAGACAACTTAGTTTAAAAAAAATGAGTTTTTGATTGCATAAATGGATTCAACGCCCTTGAGGCTTTGAGGCACTTGGATTGTCGAGAGTTTACAACTCATCGAGAGTTTACAACTTAAACTTATGATTTAAGAAAATCCCTGTCGGATTTGGGAAACAAGTTAAACAAAAAAAAATGCCCCAAAACCCTCCAAAATATAGGGGAAGATAAACTACTTTTTTTAATTAACATATTTTTAAGGATTTATATTTTTAAAATATTTTTTTATCTAATAAAATCTTTTTTTTTTTGGGAAGCATAAGAGACATTGTGATATTTGTTTTTGGAGAAGATGTAAAGTTACTTCACACACACACAGACACACATATATATATCTTATTTTTTTTTGTTTGCTAGGTAAAGTGAGTTCTCACATGATTGACATGCCTAATCTGTAGCTTGAGTAACTATGACCCAGAGGTATCTAAGTCATCAAAATCACTCACGGATTGCACTCTGTCTAGGCCACACCAACCCTTAGCGTGGCTGAATTTTTTCCCACGTAGTTTTGAACTAGTGACATTTTCACCATACTTCACAAAACACCTCATCACCATCTACTCTACCCCTAATAAGTTTTTTCCTTTAGTGTATTCACAATTAGTTAATTTTTTAATATTTTCCAACCTATCCAAATTTTATTTTAATTTAGAATATTCTCATAATCATTTAACATTACACTTAATTATTCATAATCTTTTAACAATACACTTAATTATTGGCGATGATGATGATGATGATGATGGTTAACGTCCACTGAGACCAATATTTGGTCTATCGGACCTAAAGAAAAGAGTTATTTAATTTGATTTAAGATTTTATTCCTATGCTCAAAAAGCTTGGAGAGAAGCCTCCCGAGCTCATTATAATTTTGACATCTTAAAAGGCTAGGAAGGTCAGTATTGCAACAAAGATTATGAAATTGAGCTCTAATGTGGTTGTACTCGGGGCACTCTAAGAGGAAGTGATTTTCATCCTCGATGTTCATATTCTCACAGAGATGGCAGATCCTTTCCATCCATGGTGTTTTAGGAACTGTCCAATGACTTGTTTCACTATGGAGCTCATGAGAGTTCATTCTAATCTTGGCTATATTAATTTTCTTCTTTGAGCTAGTTAAAATAGATAGATACTTTTGATCTTCTAGGGTGGGGTTGATGACCTCCTTATAATATCTTAATTTTCTTTTAGCTGCTAGATCTTTCTCACACCACATTTTTTCTTTGAACTTATAAGTAACAATTTTTTTAATGTTATCAATGTTTTGCAATGCAACATTCTCATCGATCTCCCAATGGTTTAACCAGGCCCTGGTGTCTTTATACCAACCTTGTTTAAGCCTTAGGTGGTTTTGGCTGGAATTTAAAGCTAGCTTAGGAAGTCTATGGTCTCCTATGCTATTGAGCTTGTGCTTGTACAACAGAAGCCTAGTCATAGCTAGGCTCTCGATAGGGGGAAGACCCACTTCTATAAGGAGAATAGGATAGGGTGTATTGCTTTTAATTTTAAGGTTATATGTTATAAAACGCTTCTGGATTTTCTCAATATTTCTCTAGGATTCTCTAGAGATGCTGCAACCCCAAACCTCACATCCATATAAGATAACATGAGTGACTAAAGTTTCAAAGAGGAACTTCTTTCTATCCCACATTATGAGGTTTGTCGTTTTACAATTATTTTCAAGACCAAAATAAGCTTTCCACCCCCATTAATCCTTTTCTAAATGCTATAGTTCCAGTTGAGCTTGTGATGAATATCAATTCCTAGGTACTTGTAAGAAGACACTTCCTCCAAGTTACTATTGTCATACATAAAATTAGCGTAAGTGTCCTTCTTGGATTTGATAATCATAGCTTTTGTTTTATCAGTGTTAACAGACATACCCATGGTAGAGCAGAATTCCTTAAGAAGTCTAAGTTTCTTATCAAGATCAGATGGGCACCTTGCGAGAAGAATAATATCGTCAGCATAGAGAAGAAGGATGATGAATATCCCAGCTAAGATTGTGCCAAAACATCCTGCTTCCTCTAAACAACCTTCTAGCTTGTCGATGTAAATGCCAAATAGGGTAGGGAGAGGGGGCAACCTTGTTTAACTCCGATATTACACTTAATATCTTTCGACCACCCCTCATTTCTCTTTAACTTGGCAATTACATTCTCGTATAACCTTATAGCAGCCGCTCTTAGCTCAAAAGGAACATTTAGCTCTTCTAATCTATTCCATAGGTTGTTTCTAGGAACCGTATCGAAAGCCTTTCTAAAGTCCACAAAGCAACAGAAGAGATTGGATTTATCATTGCGGCATTCCTCCACAATGATCCTAAGCGTAACGAGGTGGTCCGTTGTTGAGTGTTGCCTTCTAAAACCCGCTTGGCCTTTAGCCCGCTTACCTTCACTTTCAAGCCAAATTCTCAACTTCTTTTCCAAAATAATACCATATAACTTGGCTAAGAGAGGGCTGATCATAATTGTTCGATAATTAGAGGGGTTATTTGTATCCCCACTTTTAAAAATAGGGATAATGAGGCTCTGAGTCCAAGGTTTAGGGAACCCTTGCTTGACTGCTTGGTTGAAAAGCTTGTGGATGTGGGGGATGAGGACAAGACCTCCAATTTTTAAGATTTATGCCTGGTAACCTTCAATGTCTTTAGCTTTCCCATTTTCCAGGTGTTTAACCCCAAAATCAATGTCTTCTAATGAGAAAACTTCTTTCGTTGTGAGCAGGGTTTCAAAATCCCTGGCATTTGGAGATTCATAAAGCTTTTTAAGATAGGAATTCCAGTTGTGTAAAGCAATTTTATTATTATCTTTAGTTTTCCTAGTTAGAATCTGCCTCTAGAATTTCTTAGGAGCCACCTTAGAGAGGTGTAAGAGATTCTCTTGTCTTTTATGAATATATTACCTTTTTTCCCTTTTAGTTAGGGCTTTGTAAATTTTTATCTTGTTAATTTTGAGTGATTCATCAACAACTTCCTTAATTGCTCTCCTCACACTTTTACAATCTTTGTCATACCATGAGTTGGTTTTGCTCTTTCTTTTGTTACTTGAGACTTCAATTGAGAACTTGTTAATACAAATTTTTTAAAAAAGCAAGCCAAATTGATTTCTATACTTCGTGGTTGAACAGCGACCAAGTAAACTAATCAACGACTAAAGTAAAACTAATATAAAAGCAAGCCAAAGCTATACCCTGAATTCAAGGACTAACCGTCTAGCATCCAAGTGACCGGAAGACCTAATGGGAGCACGGAGATACCCTCCACTTGGCGCCTTAAATTAATATTTGGAGCCAGAAATACCCACGAGATATCTCTACCAAACACAAAAAGGGCGGGAAATAACTCTTTTCATTTGGATTTGTTGAAGGCACAGAGAGGATTTTATTTGCATTTCGACATCTGTGTAGCAGACATTTTTTCTTCCCCGCTTTGCATTTTCTCAATACAAACACAAAATGCCGAGGAAGGCCAGGGCAGGCGCCGTTGATGATCACGTGCCACAGGACGAAGACCCTACTCCCACTAATTCTGCCGGGGGGAGCCTCTATGAGGTCAGATGCCTGCGTTCTCAATACCGATATATCCGAATCATTTTTATTTTTTGATTTGTTTGAAGCATACACAATGAATATATATGCATCTTCCTAGGGGAACAACTGTGAGGTCCGATGCCGGCGTTCTTGGTACCCACTTATCTGAATCGTTTATTTTATTTTATTTCTACGTGTTTGAAGTATACACAATAAATGTATGCCTTCACAGGGGAATCGTGGGTAATTCCATGATTATTTCGGCAGTGATTATGTCCCATTAGTATTGTGAAGTGGGTTCTGTATTATTCTGGGTATAACGCTGTTGACCATCCAAATGACTAATATACCCTGTTAATTTGATTTTTGTTAAGGGATATACACAATGAATATATATCTTTTCAGGGGAGTAGTGGGTATTGTGGTAATTCCATGGTTGTCGCAGTAGGTATTATGTCGAGACAGTATTGTGAATAGTATCCTGTTGTATGATGGGTATAATGCTATTGATCACCCAAATGAGTAGTATGCCTCCTAATGGTTTTGGGTTATCTGGTAATTTCATGGGTATTGAAATAGTTGTCTGTCCTGGAAGGCGGATGGAATGAGATGCTAAAGCTGTCCACCGAGCTTTTTATCTTGCTGCGATCTGCACCACGTGGTAAGGTGATTTTGGTGTGTTAAGAGTAGACACTTGGTTTAAGTTCACTTATGCAAGATGCTGAATGTTGAGTTGGAGTATCTGCCAACTACTTTCTTAATGTATGTGCCAACTACCAGTCTTTAATGTTGGGCTTCAACGAGTTATTATATGTATGGGTGCTCTCTTTGTAATTACAAAACACATATAGAACAGATTTAGTCTTTCTGTCGGTTCTTGTTCTTTGTTGCTTTACTTTATGGAGTCCAAGCTTACATATGACCTTGGTTAGCTCTCTCCATATTTTTTAACATTGTATCAGAGTCTGGGATGCATAGTTTTCTCCTAAGTCATAGGATACATCCCTTAGGGTCTTGTGTCATGTATTCCTTGTTTGACACGACACAAGCGATAAAACGTGTCAGACATGATTTTCATCGTGTCCTAAAATCATGACATGTTTTTGGATCGTGTTGAAAACATGCCCTGGCATATTTCGATTTTAGAACATGTATCTCATGAAAATCCCCAATTTAAAATGTCGTATCTTGGTTTTTAATCATTTTTTCTTTTTCTGTTCATGAATTATTCTGAAGTCCAGTTCATTATTTGCATTTTCACATCTTGCTGGAGTTGAGACACTGCTTTTCACCTTTTTATCGCGTGGTTAATCAAACTCTTTGCCTTTTCTGAAGGCCACAATGTAGTGCGAATCAATCTCAGACTAGTGTGAATCAACTAGGTAAGATAATAATTTTATTTATAAGTTAAATGAGTCTGAGTATGAATATGTCTAGTTAGGCCCAAAGAGCAAGATACCTCGCGAGTCGTCATATGCACATGGTTTGATCTTGTTCCTTTTTTGTTTGGGTGTAAACACAAAAAATAAGAATTGAAACCAAAAATATAAAGTTTGTAATATGTGGGAAGTTATGAACCTAAACTAGCATGATAAGGAAGGGGTTCTTTGAGATTTGACTCAGCATTACTAAGCCCAACAAGAAAAGGGTTGTATAAGATTTGAATTTTTATTATGTGGAAGTTATGCACCTGAGTCAACATTTTTTGTTTATGAATCTAACTATACATAATAATCTAACATGAAAGGGTTTTTTATGAGATTTGATGTTGGAAGCAATGAACCTAAACCAACATTATAAATAAATGTTTCTTGAACTCGAGTCAACGTTATATAACTTTGTATAGATTGGTTGTTATATAACTTTGTCTTGGTTGGTTGGTTGGTATATAATGTTTTTTTCCAAGGAAAATTTGTAATTTTCATTATAAGAGAAAATTACATGTTGTATCAGCAACATAATCATCAATGCATAGATCAAAATCACTCACAGTCATATAGTTCAGTTGTGCATAAGTAAACTTGTAAAAACAGTGTTGTGCAAAACAAAAATATCTACATAATCACATGAGATAACAATAAAACCCGCAATAGCCCTGCCAAAAATCAGCCAAAAACCGACAGCCTAGTTAGATTGCCCCTTGACCCTCTATATCCTCTATGAAGGGTCTATGGAAATATTGATACTCATTCTGTCCATCTTGCTCGATAATGAACCATTGACCCCACTCTAACTGCGATGCTTCTTTGGATAGTTGATTAGCCACTTGGTTCCTTTGCCTGTAAATGTGAGCAACAATAATGGAGTCAAAAAAGGATTTTAGTGTCATAGCCTCATCCAACAAAGCTTTAAGAGTATGATCATGACACTGAGCTTCATTGTTGAATCAATTAATAATAATTTTGGAGTCCCCAAATATTTGAATGCTGTTGCAACTCTTCTCTCAGGCGAAGGTGAGGAGTCTAAGACTATTGAGCTTGGCATAGTTGTTTGTCCCCGGGCCTAATCCCATTTTAATCTTATAGTAGTGGGAATCAGAGAGATAAAGAGTAGCTCCCCCTCCATAGCCATGGATGTTTGAAGCCCCATCAAAATAGGCCCACGAGAAGGAACTATCAATAGCTTTTGGTGCTAGAATTCTACCTTGTGCTCCGGGCTCGTCGAGGATTGAGTGGAAGAGCATCACAATGGTGATTTTGATGCAAGGCCAATCAATCACAACATTTTGAAAGATAGTTTGATTATGTGCTAGCCAGGTGCCCCAGGATATCAAGAGGGGGAGATTATGTTCTTTTGGGTAGTGTGCTGATTGCCACCAGTAAGACCAAGCCTCAGATATAGAGTTTCCATGCCATTGATGTGTGATGCCCAGGTCAATTGAGGTAAGATGCCAAATGATTTTGCTAGATGGGTAGGTGAGGAAGAGGTGGTCCACGTCCTCGGCCTGAGATTTGCAGAGACAACATCTGGAGGGATCGTCTGATGAGATTGTCTTCCGTTGGGGCATATTTGGTGAATATGCACCACATGAAAAGTTTGGCCTTTGGTGGTGCCTTCAACTTCCAAAAGTGTCTCCACCACCACAATTTGTTTTGGGGATCAAGTTCTGCACAAAGAGAGACATACCCTTCCTTTGGAGAGTATCTGCCCTTGGGAGATAAAGCCCATAAGAGTTCATCCTCCCTCTTAGTGATTTTGATGTTGGTGACATACAGAGCCCTGAGATAATTGTTCCAATTTGGATGCCAAATTTCCGAGATGTCGAGATCTCATGCCGATTTCTAGGCCTGTGAGATCCAAGATAAATTAATTTTGTCAAGAATTTGAGAAACAGTTTGAATTCCAGTGTTCATTAAGTGCTGTCAGATGGCCAGAGGTAAATGATATGCCTAACCACAACCAGACCAAGCATCCACACCAATCTTTACATTTTCACCTAATCCAATGCTCCAAGCAAGGCCTTTCTTGATAATGTGGATGGATCTGGTGATGGCTCTCCAAATAATGGAGGATCCTGTAATGTATGAAGTGGGGCCTCTGATCCACTCGTGGGTAGTCCGAGGGGCAATATATTTGTAATAGGTTACCTCTTGCCAGAAGCTGCTGACACTGATTAAGTGCCACCCCATTTTTGCTGCCAATGTTGTAGCAAAATGATTAAGGTCTTTTAGCCCCCAACCCCCTAGCTTTTGGGCTTGGCAATCCTCTTCCAATCGATCCAAGCATAAGTCTTGCCATCTTGCTTACCCCTCCAAAGGAATCTTCTGCAGACTTGTTGAATTCTGGCCTTCACCCCTTTGGGAATCCAAGCCAAAGCCATCAAGTACACAAGAATTGCCTCCAACACTGATTTGATTAGAACTAGTCGCCCAACTTTGGATAGCCATCTTTGCTACCAAATGTTTACCCTCCTCTTGACTTTTGCAATTAACCAATTCCAATCGGTAATGCAGTAGTCATTTGGCTTTAAACAAAAACCTAAATATTTGATGCCATCTTCTAGTTCCTTGCAACCAAAATGAAAATGGGCAAGGGCATGTCTGCATTCCTGCTCTGTGCACTTCACCATTATGATAGTAGATTTACTGTGATTGGGGTCCATACCAGTAGCCTTACAAAAAACCTCAAGAATCTTTCTGAAGCTGATGGTGTCTAGGTTGGATCCATCAAGAAAAATAAGTACATCATCCACGAATAAGAGATGGGTCAGTTGTATAAATTCAGATAATTTGACACCTTTTATAGTCCCATCTACCTTGGCCTTAGCCAAAAGTTTGGTCAGGTCTTCATGATTAATAAAAATAGCAACAAGGATAGTGGGCATCCTTGACGAAGCCCTCTACCTGCATGAAAAAAATCAGTTGCTGCTCCTTTGATAAGAATGTTGAAAGAGGCATTACTGATACAATCCATGATCCAATTGATGAATGAAAGGGGGAAGCCAGTATGAAGAAGGATGAGTTGTAAGTAGGTCCAACATGTGCAATCAAAAGGCTTTGCTAGGTCAATCTTGAGGATGGTGCTTTTGAGACTTTTGAGCTTGATAGAGTGCAGGGCTTCCTGAGCATTGCCTATAGCTTCATGAATTTGACTCTGGTTAAGGAAGGCAAATTATTCTTTGGATATGTGATACAACCCATGATCTAATTGATGAATGAAAGGGGGAAGCCAGTATGAAGAAGGATGAGTTGTAAGTAGGTCCATCATGTGCAATCAAAAGCCTTTGCTAGGTCAATCTTGAGGATGGTGCTTTTGAGACTTTTGAGCTTGATAGAGCACGTGGCTTCTTGAGGAGTGCCTATAGCTTCATGAATTTGTCTCTGGTTAAGGAAGGCAAATTGTTCCTTGGATATGTGATACAACCCATGATCCAATTGATGAATGAAAGGGGGAAGCCAATATGAAGAAGGATGAGTTATAAGTAGGTCCAACATGTGCAATCAAAAGGCTTTGCTAGGTCAATCTTGAGGATGGTGCTTTTGAGCTTGATAGAGTGCAGGGCTTCCTGAGCAGTGCCTATAGCTTCATGAATTTGTCTCTGGTTAAGGAAGGCAAATTGTTCCTTGGATATGTGTTGTGATAATATGGGCTTAATGTGATTGGCGATGATCTTAGATATGATCTTGTAGATATAGTTGCAGAGGGATATGGGTCTTGATAGAGCGCGGGGCTTCCTGAGGAGTGCCTATAGCTTCATGAATTTGTCTCTGGTTAAGGAAGGAAAATTGTTCCTTGGATATGTGATACAACCCATGATCCACTTGATGAATGAAAGGGGGAAGCCAGTATGAAGAAGGATGAGTTGTAAGTAGGTCTGTTAAACACCATGTTAAGGCACACACATGGTGTATGAGGAAGAATAAACACACACACAAGAGACTCAACTCACAATGAAGGATAAGCGTGAAGATTTCTTATTTTTTCCATCATACATGATGTACATTTATAATACAATGGTGTGACTCTTGGTTTCACATTCCAAGGTCACTTGGACTCCATTGTGACTTTTCGCATTCCACACCTACCCATGTAGGATTAGGTGTTCCAACATCCCCCCTTAATTCGAAGGGGTATGTGTGAGTCCAAGAAGAGAGTTGTAATACAAATCTGCAAAGTATGCATGGCAACACTTGGGCTGAATCAACTCTCTGAAATGTTGGAAAAAAGAGGTGGTTTAAGGATGACCACCAACACTGGAACGCAAAACTTGTTGCAGTTCCCGGAACTCTTCCAAAACTGGCAAGAAGCTAAAAGCTTCTGCTAGAGGAATTGTCCCTCATAAAAAAAGGAGACCTTCAACCTAAAAGAAGGGAGGTCTACTACCTGTGATGGTTTTAGGATTACCAACAACTTTGGAATGCTTGAAGCATTTCCTGGAACTCAACCAAAGCTGGCAAGAAGCTGAAGGCTTCTGCTAGAGGAAGTGTTCCTCATATATGAAAGGGAGACCTTCAACCTAAAAGAAGGGAGGTCTACTATCTGTGATGGTTTTAGGTTATCCACCAACCAAAGATGATGGTTTAAGGTTGTCCATCAACCGAAGGCATGCTCATGGGCATCCGTGTCTCTGGCTACATCTCTGAATCCGGAATGATGAATTGTGGCTCAGGCTCGCTTGAACTGCTGGCTACAACTCTGAACATGGAATGAGAGATTGTGGCTCAGGCTCGCTTGATCTGTCGTTGAAGCTTGTACATGACCACCATTTTCCCCCCTGTCAGGGACAAGGTGAGATGATGGCGAAAACTCAACTGCAAGTTTGTTCAATATTCGTGAACATGTTCTGACATGCGACTTAAACATCTTCTTGGCTGTTGATGCCCATTGCCAAGAAGTGATCCATCCAAGATGAATCTTGGTTCTTCTCAGGGGCATTTGGTGCGTGTAGGTAGAGTAAGTAGTGCCTCTACAGTCTTTGTGGTTGAGATCAAGCGGCGATAACTCTATATATCCAGCTCACGATGCTGCAGTCTGGCGTTGCATCTGGCGTGAATGAGATCAGATACAGAAGCAACATAACGGTGAACACATCATAAGGGATGATCACTGTAGATATATAAATATTTGTAATAATTGGGCTATGAAAGACATCTTGTACATATCAAGAATTAAGTTGGTATCAGTATGTTAAACTCTCTTAAAGATCTTTGTTGATGGGCTTGAGAGGTGCAGGCTGAGCTGTTGCATCTACATGTACATCTACTCTAGTACAAGGAACTGAATGGGAATCAACTGCAACTTCATCTTCTTTTTTCTGATGAGAGTCCTTCACAATCTTCTGAACAGAAACAGGTTCAGAATGGTGACTCTTTTGCTGAAGTTCATCTTGCTGAAGCTGAGTTTCCAACTGCAAAAACTCAATCTTTTCTTGTGCATCTTGTAAACAAGTTTGAATGTTACAAAGAGCATCCTTGCTCATTTTTATCACATCATCAACATTTGAATGAATGAGGTCATTCAACAACACTAATGCCTCATTGATTTTGGCCATTTTCAACAACTTAGGCTCAAAAATAAAAGGGTGTCGGCTTCAACCAAAAATGCACCCGTTTACAATGTGATGCAACTTAATTTCAAGAAATACAAATGTCTCCAAGGAATTCTCAAAGTACAAATTCGATGATTGCAACTATGAAGAAGATGCAAATTCACTCACAATGTGAGTTCAATACAAAATCTCTGCAAAAATATTTGTATGTGCAGAAAAAACAACTGTGCAAGAGGTCCTTGGGGCAACTGATTTCTCTTCTTCAAATAGCTGTTTTAAAAATGATGGCAAACTTGTCTTCTCATGTAAAATTCTTCAGAAAATAACCCTCTTATATATGCCACAAATCATAAAATGTAAAACTGCAATTTTCTCTAAGTATAGTCCATGCTACTTCTTCAATTACGCTATTCAGGAAGGTAGTGCTCTTCTTTTTCCTCTCTTTGCTGTTTTTTTTTCTTTTCTTTTTTCTTTGTAATTAATTAAAAATTAATTAAAAAAATAAATTAATTGAAATAAGAATTAATTACAAATGGAGAATTTAAATTGGGGGGGAAGAGATATTGTATGGAGGGACAGAGTGGATATTAAAAAATTTTTTGAAAATTTTAAAAGATCGACTTAATTTTTTTTTTTTTTTTAAAGGCTAGGCAAATCATGAGAAAGTTTTTTTTAGAATGGCGATGGGGGAGGAGTGAGTCGAGAGTTGCAGGGCGAGTGGGTAGCTCGAAGGGAGGGAGAGCGTAGGGAAGGGAAAGGGCGGGGATTAGCGTGGGGAAGGGTAAGAGGAGGGGCCGAGCATTGTAGGGAGGAGCGGAATAAAGGAGTAGGGAGGGGCGAAGGGTTCGAGGAGAGGGGGGCAGCCAAAGGCTATAGGTGAGAGCTCAGGTGTGAGGTTTGAGGGAGCGCTGGAGATGGGGGAGCGCTGCCATCGTGGGATGAGAGGATCTGTTGCAGAGTGGACAGAGTTGCAAAGCGGGTAGAGCGGGTCGAGAGAGTGGAGTAATATGGTGTATGGCGTAGGATGAGGGCGACGAGTGTGAGATGTGTGGACGGGCTTAGTGAAAGCTTCACCCTTTGGAGCGTAGGGTAATGTGCGCGGGCGGGCCGTGAGGCAATAGCAGTGTAGGAGGAGTCGAGATAGAGGTCGAGGGGGTGTGTGCCGTTGGGGCGGGTTCGCGTGGAGAGGTAGCGGGTGTAGGGTATGGAAAAGGGTAGTGGGAGGCACGTAGGGGAGGCGGTTGGGGAGAGTTGCGAGGGGGTGGGGGAAGCGTAAGCTAGGGAGTAAGGTTTGAGAGGGGATGCGTTAGTGGTAGATCGAACAGGTGCGAGGGTATGGGGGGGTATGCTTGTGAGGAGCAGTGAGGAGAGTAGTGAGGTATGGATGGGTTAAGGGTCTTTGTAGCGTTATGAGAGTAAAGTGGGGGCCGAAAGGCCTGATGTGATTCATGATTTTTTTTATTTTATTTTTTTCAAACAACAGAGAGTAGAGAAATGCAAGAAATTTCAACAGGAATTTCAATTTTAAAACAATAGCAGATTTCTCTTCTAAATACACAGCAGAATTGGAGAAATAGTCGAAAAAATTGCAGAGATTGTTCCACCATAAATTTGCAGAATTTTCAAGAGATTTTAGCAGTAAAATCATAAATCTTTCTCAGGAAATGTGACAGAATTTCGCCAGTAAAAACTCAAATTTTTCTAATAAAAACCAAAACTTCTTCGTAAACCCTTTAAACTATTTTCCGCCAGCCTCAAAATGGTGTAAAATTTAAAAATTAAAATTGCAAGTAAAATGAGCAAATTGAGAAAACCTTCGTATGCGCAATGCCGTTTTTCTTCAAAACCAATGCCGCTTCTTTTTCAAAAACCACTTTCTCGAATGCCGCAGCAGGCCTTTCCGAGTGCCGCAAAAAATGTCCTAATTTTTGCAAACATATGCACAAAGCTATAAACACAATGGCTTACTCAAAGTTGAGCTTCGGTAATGGACTTCTCAAATTTAATACCATGTTAAACACCATGTTGAACACACACATGGTGTATGAGAAGAATAAACACACACACAAGAAACTCAACACACACAATGAAAGATAAGCGTGAGGCTTTCTTATTTTCCATTATACAAAGATGTACATTTATAGTACAATGGTGTGACTCTTGGTTTCACATTCCAAGGTCACTTGACTCCATTGTGACTTTTCGCATTCCACACCTACCCATGTAGGATTAGGTGTTCCAACTCCTTTGCTAGGTCCATCTGGAGGATGGTGCTTTTGAGGACTTTGAGCTGATAGAGCGCCGGGGCTTCCCGGAGTTGTGCTGCCTATAGCTTCATGAATTTGTCTCTCGGTTAAGGAAGGCAAATTGTTCCTTGGATATGTGATACAACCCATGATCCAATTGATGAATGAAAGGGGAAGCCAAGATGAAGAAGGATGAGTTGGGGCAGGTCCAGCATGTGCAATCAAAAGCCTTGCTAGGCCGAATCTCGAGGATGCAGGAGTGCGTAGTTTCCCGAGTAAAGGTTTGCTATAGCTTCATAAATTGTCTCTCGTTAAGGAAGGTAAATTGTTCCTTGGATATGTGATACAACCCATGATCTAATTGATGAATGAAAGGGGGAAGCCAAAAGATGAAGAAGGAGGAGTTGTAAGTAGGTACAGTTCATGATGTGCAATCGAAGCCTTTGATAGGTCAATCTTGAGGATGGTGCTTTTGAGACTTTTGAGCTTGATAGAGCGCGGGGCTTCCTGAGGAGTGCCTATAGCTTCATGAATTTGTCTCTGGTTAAGGAAGGAAAATTGTTCCTTGGATATGTGATACAACCCATGATCCACTTGATGAATGAAAGGGGGAAGCCAGTATGAAGAAGGATGAGTTGTAAGTAGGTCCAACATGTGCAATCAAAAGGCTTTGCTAGGTCAATCTTGAGGATGGTGCTTTTTAGCTTGATAGAGTGCAGGCTTCCTGAGCAGTGCCTATAGCTTCATGAATTTGTCTTTGGTTAAGGAAGGCAAATTGTTCCTTGGATATGTGCTGTGATAATATGGGCTTAATGCGATTGGCGATGATCTTGTAGATATAGTTGCAGAGGGATATGGGTCAGTAGTCATTGAAGGTTAAGGGTTTATTAATCTTGGGTATGAAGGCTATGAAAGTAGCATTGAAACCATCATAAATGTGATCAATGGTTCCACTCTCTGGTCGATGACTTGGACGAGGTCCCTCCCAATGTCTTTAAATAAGGTGAGATAGAATTAAATGGGCCAACCATCCAGACCAAGGCTCTTGTCCTTCTTAAACCATTTTAATACCGCTTCAACTTCCCTTAAAGAAACAAGTTCATTTAGATTTTCAATATTGTCTTCCTTCACATATCTGTGCATGGACCTGGCTATCTGGAGTATTTCTAAGATATTTGCAACCCTAGGGTCCCTGTAGAGATGGGAGAAATGTATAATCCCCATATCAACAAGTTGAGTGTGGTTATTGGCCACCCTTCTAGCTTGGTCCCTTAGTTCCTAGATTGTGTTGATACACCTTTTGCCTTTTGCACATTGCTGGAAGAATTTAGTGTTGTCATCTCTCGCTTTGAGCCATATGGTCCTGCTTTTGAGCCTCCACTCTTTCTCTTGCTGCCTTAATAATTTGGCTTTCTCCATTTCCAATTGAATGAGGTGTTCCTTGGCCTCATTAGTTTGAAAGCTAGGGCAGTTCGACCCCATCAAGCTCTCTAACTCAATCTCAATCTTATTCAATGTCTCTTCATCATGTCTTTTATTTTCTCTGGCCCATCTTATTGTAATGTCTTTTAATCTTGTCATGTTGTTATAGAAAACACGGGTTGGCTTAGAGTCCGACATTCGATCATAGTGTGTCCATGATATTTTAACCAGTAGGTGGAAATCAGGATCCTCCAGCCAGCATGAGTTGAATTTATTTGGGAGTGAGGTTTGATACTTTCCCCCTGAATTTCAAGGTATATGGGGGAATGATCCGAGGATCCTCCCTTCCCCACCCATTGTTTGGCCTTGTCAATTCTATCAACCAGCCTGGTCTTGATCATAAATCAGTCTAGTCTTCTTGCCAGAGCAACCTCACCAATCCTTTTGTTGTGCCATGTGGGAAATTTTTTGGGCATGGCCAAATCCAACATATCAGCATCATCGATCAAATGATCAAAGTATTCTGAAAAGGGGTTTGGGATTTCATTCAACCCCCAAGATTCAGCTAGGCCTATGGAGAAGTTTAAATCTCCACAAATGATAATGTGTTCCCCCTTCATGATGTTAGTGGCCATCAACTTGTCCCAGTAGTCCTCTCTGTTGTGACAGGGGTTGTAGACATTGATCATGCATATGGGCATATCAAGACAATTTATAGTGATGTCAGCCCCAAGTATCCCTTCTCTGCCCCACTAGCTACCCACTTTGATAGTCCTATTATTGAAACCCATAGCACAACCTCCAGATCTCCCTCTAGAATCTAGTGTCTAAAAACTCCATCCTGAGAGCAGAGAGGTGAGAAATTTTAGTATATAATCTCCATCCCCCAAAGTTTCTTGAAGAAGAAGAGCATCCACTCTCACAAGAGCCAACAACCTTCTAAGTGCCAGTTTTTTGTTGGGACTGGCTAAACCCCTGCAATTGAAAGAGAGGGAAATCATGGATCACCCATGTCAAGGGTGTCCTTTGCTCTAAGAACCCTGTCAATTGAATATTTTTTCCTTGATGTTACCTCCATACCAACCCTAAGTATAGCCTTATATAGGGATGATGGTCTGCCCCTAACTGCTTTAGATTGGGGTCCTATGAGATCAGGGCCGAGACCATAAGCATGGGGCGTAGCGGCCTTAGATGAGGATCTAAGGTTGTAACGGTGGCCATAACCATAGCTCGATAATTCAATAATGGATTGGGAATTAGATTCGCCTACAAGGGTATGAGGGTCTGGCCGTGAGACTGAGGGAGGATCAGTTGCAACAGGATAGACAATGGGATCCATATTACATCTAATTATATTGATTTTAGATGTAACTAGTGATATTACAAGTGATACGTTGCAATTAAAATCATAATTGAAGGCAAAAGGAGTGAAGCAGAGTATACCCAGATTCACTTAGCATACTCCTCATAGTTAGAGGGAGTCAAGATAGCCAAAGACGCTTGTTGATAACTTCAGGGTGGCATGGTTTAATTCAATTCTCTACTTGATAATTACTTGTGAACTTATTTCGCTTACTTAGATCTTCTCTTTATTAGCTTATTATGTCTTTAATCAAGTCAATCATCAAAACACAAGAGATACAAGTTTTAGGCTCTTCAAGCCAGGGCCAAAACCTCTCCCTCGTGGAGAGGAAAACCACAAGTAATTCTTCTTATAGACTTTCAGTTGACAAGTACCATGACCATGACACAGACCCTTGACCCTTGTATGCCTCTAAGGCCTTGTCACTGCTCTTTTCTTGGCTTCTTATGCTGATCTCCTTTTTTTGCACTGATTTGCACCAATACTAGAGAAGTCGGTCTCTAATTGATGTGCTTCTCTTTGATGGACCGAACTCATCTTTCATTCTAGCACCTATGATGCCCTAGACCTCATTCTCTGCACTCCTTGTAGAGAATTTCTTATGCGGCCAAGTCACCTTTCCTTCGCACGATATTGTAGAGCTTCTAAATCTATTCCTTGTTGAGATTTTCGCACTGTCTTCACACTTATTGTAATTCTGAACCACACAATATCATCACAAAACTTAGCCCAAAACAAATATATATCAACCTCCTTTTATTTTCGCTGAATGGTCTTCCTTCCTCGCTGTACTAGTCTTTTCTAACTCGCATCAAAATCGCAGATTGCTCCTTCTTTTGATCCTAGACATGTCTTGTACTTCCTGCAATTACCCTCGATCTTTCTGAGGTGACCACGGTGTAGTTGACCCAAGACAGAGGTAGGAATTCCTTTATTCTTCTTCGCTGATCTGTCTTCAAACTATGCTTCAAACCGCAGACTGTACCTCACACTTTATTGCAAACTGATCCGAATTTCTGTTGCTGTAATTTCTACTCAGTTCACTGGGGTATTTATAGTAGTTTGCCCTTGTAATTAGCTGACATATCTTGCGAATAGCTGCATCTATTTCTTTGAGTTGACATGAGTTTGCATTCTGTTTTTAGGCCGACTTGTAAGGAGTATCTCCAACATCTTTGAGGCTGATTTATTCAAGGGTATTTGCATCATTCTTGGGCCAACTTTCACGAGCATGTTGATAAGGTCTTGAGGCATACTTATTTACATCAATACCGATCCTTTGCAAGTGTAACAACACTTCATATTTATGACTCTAAATTATACATTTATGACAAGATGACAATTTCCTAAAAGACATCAAGAAGAAGTCTTTGACCTACAATAAAACTTCATGCTGAAACCCCGGGAAGCAAGCTCAAAATACATTTTTATTATTTGTCTTCCTCATTACACAATACATAATTACATAGTCAATATGAATGCAAGACCTAGTTACACCTTCAACAATGCGATGGTGCTTGATAGGACAATGACGATTTCTAGAAATTCACATAGCGGCACGGGCTCCCTTGGGGGTCTACTTTGAGAAGAGTACGATTCTCAATCACCCACGGTTGGGTCCTCGCGTGCACAGGACTTTTTGTAGGTTCAACGTTTGCCGCGGTGATTAGCGAGGCGGAGTCCTTGTAAAAAGATGCCCCATTTCGTGACAACGACGACAGAAATGGTACATCCATAATCTAGTATACGGCATCAACGACCGGATTCGTCCCCCAAGGCCCAAGAATCCCGAATCCTACGTATCGGATACGATACTATGGGATTTGTACCCTATTCACCAGATTCAGCTGTATACGTACAGTGTACGATGAATTTCAACCGTACCCTGTACGGATACGGCCGAATCCCGTACAGTGGGATTCGCTGTGCCAAAAAGTGCGATTTTGGGTTATAAAAAACGGATTTCACTCATTCTTTCTCACCAATTTTTGTTTGTGAAGTGAGCAAGGAGCAAGGGTTAGCAAGGAGAAAGGTAGTTTTTTCAAAGAGATTTGAGCATCCGGTAAGTGCACTGTCCCTCTATATTTTGCATTTAGTTTGTTGTTAGTGTTTGCATGTGCATATGTTTTATATATTTGGTCATTTTTGTTTATTTTTTACAGTATTCATGGCTCAATCAAAGGCAACAAGATAGGGGCAAAGAAAGGGGAAGAATGTCCCCATTGGAGATGCCCCTCCTGTCCCTGTTTCATCAGGGTCTGCAAGTATTCCATCTATTGGAAGTGGGGCTGCAACAGCAGCTTCAAATGTGCAGGGAAAACAAACTCATGACCCCAAATACCCATTGTGGAAATATGTGACAAGAGAGGGAGGGGCAGGAAAAAAGGGAAAGGGAGGAGGAAATTGTTCATGGAAATGCAAAAAATGCGACAGCCATTTCACTTCCATGTATTTCCGTGTGAAAGCTCATTTGTTGGGTTTTCCAGGTTGTGGCATTAAATGTTGTAAAGCAATTGAATTGGCACAGAGGAAGGAAATGGAGAAAGAGCAAATTGTTGGTGAGGCAAATGTGGCATCAAAATCAAAACAAAACAAGAATGATGACCCCCTTCCATTCTTAAGGAAAAGTAGCAACAAGTTCCCTTTTGAGACTTTTAGTAGGGGACAATCAGCAAAGAGAAAGGCAACTGCAGTTGGTCCAATGGACAAGATTTTTCAAAAAGAGAAGAGGGAAGAGCTTGATCTCACCATTGCATTTTTTTCTATCAGAATTTCATATCCTTTAATGTTGCACGGTCACCTCTATTTATTGAGATGTGTCGAGCTCTTAGTCATGGGGCTCCATCAGGGTATGTGCCTCTTGGGTCAGAGAAGCTCAGAACCACATTGTTGACAAAGGCAAAGAAAGAGGTGGACAAAATGCTTGAGCCTATTAAATCAACATGGCCAACATCTGGGGTTAGCATTGTTTCTGATGGATGGACAGATCTAGCACGCCACCCACTCATCAACTTCATGGTGTCATCCTTGAATGGTCCAGTTTTCTTGAAATCAGTGGATGCACCTGGACAGTACAAGGATGCACAATATATGGATGAGTTATTTATTAAAATTATTGAAGATGTAGGTGTTGATTCTTGTGTGCAAATCATTACAGATAATGCACTTGTTTGCAAGGCTGCTGGCATGATTGTGGAAGAAAAATATCCACAAATATTTTGGACACCTTGCATTGTCCATTCATTGAACTTGGCACTGAAATCTATTGCTTCTGATGTGCTTTGGATTGGAGCCATTATTGAGGATGCACGACATATCCGCAACTTTGTAACAAACCATACAAATGCCCTCACTATCTACAAGGAGTACATCAATCTATCATTGTTGAAGATTGCAGATACACGGTTTGCCTCTTCATTCATCATGTTGAAGAGGTTGAGGGAGGTCAAGACCACTCTTGGGTCCATGGTTATTTCAGAGTTTTGGTCTTTTTGGAGAAAGACGGATCAAGCAGCCTCAAAGAAAGTGAAGGACACAGTGTTGGATGATCTATGGTGGGAGAAGGTAGATCTAGTTATTCAGATCATGGAGCCTATCATTTCCTTGCTTCGATTTGCAGATACAGACCAACCCATCCTAGGAGAGGTTTATGAGGGATGGGATTCCATGATTGAGTCTGTGAGGACCATTGTTTTATAGAGTCAGTGCCCAGAGTATGAGACATCACCTGAGGCCTTCTTCACCGTCATACAGGATATTCTTGTCAGCAGATGGGACAAGAATTGCACACCTTTACATTGTTTGGCTCACTCCTTGAACCCAAAATACTACAACCATGAGTGGCTGAATGGTGGACCTTCCTGCAGATTCCCTCCTCACATGGATGGTGAAATCTCACAGGGGAGGAAAGATGCATTGAGGAGGATTTTTCAGGAGAGGGCATCCCTTGATGAGGTGGAGGATGCCTTTGCAGAGTTTTCCACTAGCACTGGGCGATTTGCAGGCTATGATGTGATTCGAGACAGGGGGGCTAAGAAGCCCTATTCTTGGTGGGCAACTCATGGGGCAACAAGCCCTCCTCTACAGCAATTAGCCATGAGGCTCCTCTCTCAGGTGACTTCATCCTCTTGTTGCGAGAGGAATTGGAGCACATATGGGAATTTGTATAGTGTGAAGAAGAGCAGGCTTGAGCAGTCCAGGGCAGAGACAATGGTGTATGTGCACACCAACCTTCATCTCATCTACAGGCAGAGGGAGGATTGGTTGAAGGGAAAGACAAAGATGTGGGATGTCTTTCTTGATGATATGGGTCTGGACAGCAGTGTTGAGTTGGCATTGGCCAACTTGGATCTCAATGCACCAGTGCTAGAGCCTGTCACATTTGATGATGGAGTAGAGGCATCATCCTCCACACCAGCAGATGCAGAGATGGCAGAGGAGGAGGATGCATCAGAGGCAGAGGAGAGAAGTGGTGAGCATGATGATCGGGATGAGGACAGTGATGCTAATTATGATGATGAGGATTGATGACTCATTGACTCTAAGTCTCTGACTCATTGAGGCTTCAGGCTTGTAGTCTTGTAGACTGTAGTTTTTTTGTATTTTCTATTTCTATTTGCCATTGGCAGTGTACTTATGTAACACATTTTGATTTTGATGACTTAATGAGAAAACTACAGTATCTTACTATCTTGTCTTTTTGAGTAAATTTGACAATTGTATGATGTATCAATGTATCAAATTTCAATGTATCATGTATGAGTATCTAAGATCTTAAATCTATGTTTGAATCAATAAATTTGTATGAATTTGTGTAAAAAATATCTAATTTTTAATATATATATATATATATATATATATATATATATATATATATATATGCTAAAAAAATAATATATAATGTGTAGTATCTCGAAGATGTCTGTTCGAAGTCCATAGTATCTCTCAAATTTGATTCTCAAATCCCAGTATCCAACAAATCCTGAATCCTGTATAGGTGACTTAAGTATCTGGTATCTTGTTATGTCTCTGAATCGCAAATTGTAGCTCTCCACCAGACCTTCCCTCATGTCCAAATGAACAAGAATCTAAGCTACATAGATGTTTCTAGTCTTTAAGTAGGACCTCTCATGGTCCAAATAAATCACTAGGTCTTCACCTATGAAAGGAAGAGCTTCCTCTATCCAGAATTGCAGAGGGAGTTTCGACAGTCGCACCTAAATAGGTCCTGCTCCCATCTTTTCCTTGTCTGGGTCGAACAGGGGGGTCCATCGCTTGAGCAGAACTGGTGTCATTTCTATATGCCAGTATTTGGTAAGCACCCAATTGACCATCTCCGGGTGGGGGAAAATTAGGGCGAATCACCCCCTATTCATTGTGAGCACCCCAGGTAGTTGCTCCAAAATGTTTCCCCAAATTTCAGCTGTCCAAATCTTGAGTTTGGCAGTGGTGTAGTTCCTCCCTTGAACACATTCGACCAAGACTGTTTGCGTGGTTTCCTCCAGCTTATCCATATCAATACCCTCGTCGAAGACCAAGTCCCTCTTCCGTTCACGACTCTTTGTGCACTTGTGTTTTTTCTTTCCAGTCTTGTGGGTGGTATTGTCCCGAATTTGCCCTTCTCCTTTCGGTATAGCGTCGTTCGAATCAGACGTTTGGAATTCAGATGTCCTAAGGTGGAGGAATCGACTGTGTGATGCCCTCAAAGCAGGCAAATGTTGCCACAAATTTGTTGGCGCAATTTCATCCGCTGTGTGGTTAATGCCTAATTGCTCGAAATCAAATGACCCTTCCAAGTTATCGACATTTGCCCCTAAACCTTCTATTATCAGACCCAAGACGTCGAGGGTAACTTGGGCTTGTTGCTCCCAAAGTTTGAGGACTGACGGCGAGGGGATAGAGTACGTTGGTGAGGTCAGCGCTGTCGGGAATGGTTTCGAATAAATCACTTCAAAAGCTAGGTAGGGTTCCTTTGAGGTAAAATGAGTGTGTGATGACTCACCAATCTCCATATCCACTTGTTCCTTCCTTGCAAGGTCAACTCCTTGAGTTATCCAACCTATCTGCTGAGGTATTAACCTTGCCCAAATCTGCGATGGTTCCAGATTGTCGGAAGAGTAGTCTAGCTCAACCTCATCCATCTCTCCATTCCAAGGGCTCCTGCTCCTTGCTGCGAAATCCTTGTCTGTTCCTAGGTGCTGGCTCAGAGGTTGTGATCGTCAGTCGTATCTGTTGGGGTCTAGAGGGAAAGCGAGGGTCATAATAATAACCTACTGTCGGGTTGTCGGAGTTGTTGAGATAACGCCAAAGGCGCACAACTGCCAGCCTATTGCTGTGTATCTCGTGACCGTTTGCGTAGTCCACCTTAAAACTCGAGTAGTGAGCGCAGAGCTTCCTTAAATGGTCATGAGAAAACTCCCCTGCGCACTAGCTATACTATCAATTGGGTCTCACAGCATCGGAGAAAAACGAATCAGCTGCCCTGAGCTGTTACCATGCACTGCCCAGTGCTATGTCAAGCTCTCATGGTGTCCGTCAAAAATCTAGGGTTTGTTACTGTTAGGGTTCTGCCATTGCTTCCCATCTACCTGACTACTACTTGACCAGACATCTATGAAACCACCTCTCCTTGTAGATGAGACTCAACTTTGGTTGGTATATAATGTTATATCATTGATGTAGTAAATTAATAAACTAACTAGTTTTAAAATTGCAAATACTAAATTAATAAATTACTAAATTGATATCATCATGATTCGTATCTGTCGAGAGAGCCTAATCTATATTTTTTAGAAATCAAAACATCTACAAATATGAATCATGATGATATCTATTTAGTAATTTATTAATTTAGTATTTACAATTTTAGAACTAGTTAGTTTATTAATTTACAACATCGAATATATATATATATGTGTGTGTGTGTGTGTGTGTGTGTGTCTCATGCTGAATACTCGTATTTATGTGTCCTCTGTGTCTCATGTCATGTGACTTGGGTTTTCTCCATTACTTCATATTTTTCATTAGTGGTGGTTGGCGGTAAGATGGGATGCCGTTAGTGTGGTTGGTAGTGGATTGTTTTTGCCATTGACAATGGCCTCCTCCTTGCCCATTGCATTGTTTAGGATTCTTGCTGCCCAAGCATGCTTTTGGTTGTGTGTGGTTAATGTGTTGAGAAATCAATGAAGATAGAAATTAGAGTTTGATTCCCTTTTTCTTGATAATTACTTGTGATTATATGTTGGCCTTTTAATTCTTTATTATTATCTCTTGTTTCATCAAGCAATTACCAATTCAAATGTATGAAGATCACAAGAATAAGAGACACAAGGTATAGGCTCTCAGCCAGGGCAAAACTCCTCTTATAGGGGAAAACCTAGTCAAACTCTTCTGTATATAGAACCAAGTCAAAATGAGACAACCAAGACTCCAAAATAAGACCAAGAACTTCCACCAAACACTAAGTTAGCCCTCCAAAGTTCTTCAAAAGAGTCCAAGTTTTCCAAAGTAAACGAGAGTCAAAGTACTTCAATTCTGCCTAAGTCAAAGTTTTGGCCTCTTAGTTTAGGTTTGCAACTTCAACTTGCAATATTTAGCCTTGAAATTCACACAAATTCCTAGATTCTTTGCATGTGTGAGCTAGACAAGGTCAAATTTCAGACTTCTTCTTTGCTTGGATTCTCTTGTTTCTTAGCCTTTGCTCTTGTTTTGCTTCAGTTCTTGTTGCAGATTGAATTAGCTTGATGATGGATGTCAAATAGTTCAAATACTCTTTCCTTTTATACCCTTTTCATATGTCAAATGGGCCTCTTCTTGGACGACTTCATTGATAGGGTTGACTTGGTGTTGGGAGTTCAAAAATAACACTTTTAATTCAAAAATAATATTTCTTTCGTAATACAATTTGCCCATAAGGGTCTTATACATATGACAAAGACTCAAATGACTCAATGGGCCTTAGGAGCATGAAGAACATGTGTTAATTTTAGTTAACGATGGTATGTTGTATGCTTAGCACAATTACTTCAATGTTTCTTAGCAACCCAATGACAATTTCCAATTTAGTTTTTCAATAGCAATCACATTAACCATTAATCACTTGACAGTAAAAGCAGATAGAATATGAAACAAAATACATAAGACAAGCCAAGACAAGAGTACACCAGATTTGGCGGATGCCAGGGAAATATCTCAATGTGGGGAAAACCCTTTGATCAATTCTTATTATTATTATATCAAATGTTCAACAAAGAGAGAGTACAAAAGATAAAATTGACTTCCCAAATCCAAGTCAAAACAGGCCTGTCAAATCTGTAGTCAATTGTAGTGAAACTTATCCCTAACCAGAAAGTCAAAGATGGTCAACACAATTGTCAAACTTGCCTCCTTGAGCTCGGTCAACCATAGTCAAACTCGACCTTCCTTGTTGGTCAAAATCAACCAAAAACAGTCTAGTCAAATTTGGTCAAAGGAGAGTGAAATTATGTTGTAATTTTTTTGTGGTCAAAGTTGTAGTCAACCTTGAAGTCAGTGTTGGTCAAAGTGCCTAGATTCTCTTGATTTCTATGCCAAGAAATGCAGCTTAGAGAGATAGAAATAATCCTCCAAAAATTGCAATGCTGGTCAAACTTGGTCAACTCCTAAAATTTTCAGCCTTGCAACTCTATCCAGAAATTCGACCTCCTTGTGCCACATGTGTGAGAGAGAGAGAGAATGCCCAATGCTGTACAAACCAATGATAGAAGGAGAGAGAAGAATGTATGAGTGATGATGATGCCAAATGAGGTGAGAGGGAACTTGTATTTATACAATTCATTGAGGGTGGAGAGTCATGTCCATTGGGCTTCATGAGCCTACATGATGATGTGTCTGACCTGAACAATTTGCACATGTGTGGGCATAAATTCAAAAACACACTTCTGCTTGTCCTAATTGGATGACCTTTATATCAATTTTGGTCCTCTCGAAAAGAGGAATTTAATGCAATCATCATCTTCATCAAATGAGCTGTCCCAAGGTGGAATTTGGCTCTAGTTGCCAGTTTTAACACTCCCTCTCAACTAGGGAGAATTCCACCTGTCAATCCATCCATCATCATCGATCATCATGCCAACTTGTTGTCATGAACAATCTCTATATCTCATCTCATATTTGCTTTGCTGAACATTGATATGAACAATAAAGAATAATCGATCGAGAGTGAGTCACAAGACCACACCACTCTCCAATGACAAAAGTTAGTCTTGATCCTAGATCAAGTAGTTGTGGGACACCATGCATCCCAAACATAGGGAGTATGACAGTACATGATGTGTTCATCGGTAGTGCTATGGTCCCTATCCTCTTTCCCAATTCATTGGCAGGATGAGAGATGAGGAGTACTTCCCATGAGTCCGGCCCATGGGTAGGATGTATCTTTGGGACATCGAGCGGGGAGAAGGTGAACCACACATCATGCTCATATGCCCTTCCATGCTCATATGCCACAAGAGAGAGAATTCCTCATCCTATGCATATGTCGATCGTAGGGTGGGTGAACCACTCACCTTGTACCTGATACTTGACCAAGGGAAAGGTTAACACTCACCCTATGGTCGATCATAGCTCAAGAAGTACCCCAAGCCCCTAAGAGCTCCTGGGAAGCAATGTTCGAGCTCGTAGGGTAAATTGAACCACTCACCCAGTACACAACGCACCAATAAGGGAAGGTGAATCACTCACCCTATGGTCACTCATAGCTCTAAGAAGTACCCCAAGTCCCTAGCAGCTCCTAGAGCTTAATGTCCAACTCAAGTTGGACTCTCATGGGAGGGTCTTTCCACGACTCCAAGTCTTTCTCGGAAGGCTCATAATTTGACATTCCCTAAGTTCTTTGATGTTTGCGACCTGCTCATCAATCTTGATGTGTTGGAGCCTTGTTGCTCCACGTTGTACCATATCTCAGATAAAGTGGTACCACATATCAATGTGCTTGGAGTGGTCGCGAAACATGAGATTGTTTGAAAGGCGAATCCTACTTTGGTTGTTGTAGAAGATCACGATGGTATCCAACACATGTTCAAATAGCTTTCTAAAGATCTTCCTCAACCAAACAGCTTCACAACAGGCCATACTAACAACAATGTATTCGACCTCAACGATGCTTAGAGCAATTGATTTTTGTTTCCTATTCATCCAAGAAATTGAAGCAGACCCCAATGAGAAGCAATGTCTAGATGTGCTCTTACGATCCACCACACTGCCAACCCAATCAACATTAATATATCCATGAAGATTCAAATTCTTGGTTGTGTATCTCAAACCATAGTTGATTGTGCCACAAAGATATATTAAGAGATTCTTAGCATCAATCCAATGTATGTGATGAGGCTCGACCATAAATTGACTCAACGTATTTACAACGAAGCATATGCTTGGACAAGAGTTTACCAAAAACATCAGGTCCCCCACAAGTCGTTGATACTCATAAGGGTTTTCCAATTCAGGCCCAACAACTCTTCCACATAGCTTCTTGAAGTTGAGTTCCATCGGAGTAGACATAGACTTGCAATCCACCATTCCACATCTCTCGAGTAACTTCACAATGTATTTTCCTTGAGAAAGGAAAATCTCACCTGGCTTTTGCTAGACCTCTAGGCACTAGGAAGTAGTGCATCAGACCTAGGTCCTTCATCTCGAACTTGGAAGCCAACTCCCTCTTGCATTGATAAATGAGAGGGTCGACTCTTGTCAGAAAGAGGTCATTCACATAAAGGACCAAAATGAGAGGCTTGTTGTTTTCAACCTTGAAGTATAGGTTAGGATCAACATCGCTCCTTGTAAATCCCAACTTCATAAGATAGTTATCAATTCTCTCATACGAAGCCCTAGGGGCTCGCTTCAACTTATAGAGGGCTGCTTCAACCTATAGAGGGCTTTCTTCAACTCGCATACGTGTGTCCTTCGATCTTGAACTTCGAACCCTTCGGGTTGTTCCAAGTATACTTCCTCGTTGAGCGAGTCATGTAAGAAAGTAGTCTTAACGTTCATTTGATGTAGGCTTCATCCTTGAGAGGCAACAAGAGCAATAATCGATAAGATAGTGGTAATCTGGCAACCAATGCAAGTATCTAGTCATAGTACAATCCTTCCTTTTGAGAGAAGCCTCGAGCAACGAACTTGGCCTTATACTTTTTAGCTCTCCTATCAACTCTATGTTTAATTTTGTATAGCCGTTTTGAGGTGACTACAAACTTGTCCTTGGGTCTAGGCACTACTTCCCAGACATCATTCTTCATGATAGATTCATATTCCTCATTCATTGCATCCTTCCAGACTTGGTGCTTTACGACTTCTTTGAACATACATGGCTGGGATTGAACAATAGTACTCATATCAACTAAGTACCCTTGATACCTGTTTGGCTTCTTACTTTCACGAAATGTCCCTCTTGGAGCAATATGTCTTTTAGCATCTTCGATAGTATCTTTGAGCCAAAAAGGCTTTAGGGGTTGACGCAGAGGCTGAAGAGACAACGCTGAGGTTCCATTGGTCCAGAAAGGGCTCATATTCAGTAATTCCCTTGAGGGTTTGAATTGGCCATATCTTCGAGTTATAAGGTACAACTGTCGTGAATTCTCTGTTGGGAAAACCACTACTGGTGCCCTTGATGTATTCAGATTCTGCTTAATAATAAAACCCTCTAAGAGCTGCTGCATCGGTTTTCCCGCATTGTCTTTTTCCAGGGATATTTGTTTGAAAAATCATGTGTGTCCTTTATCATATGTGCGCTATGTTTTAGTAAATGATCTGTATGTATGTGTCGGCTACTATTATGTTTACTTTGATGTTTTTCTGAATATTTCAGTTAAATAACTTGTTAAGTAATAAAACAAGTAGGAGAAGTAAATCAATATACTGCGGTAGGGTTTGTATTTAGAAATTTAATGTAACAAGACTACAGTTATATTTATTTGATGTTCTTGTTAACACCATAAATAGCTGGCGTAGTCTAAAGCGATGAAATGGCCCAGTACGACAAAGATTAGAAAAATCCGGTAAAATTTTTATTAGAAACTTGTTTACCATTGTTAAACTTTAGTATTTTGAGTGCCCTAAGGGTTTTTGATAGTGTTGAATCCATTTCCACTATCAAAAATGGATTACAAACACTCCAACTACCTGATTTTTTGAATTTTATTTTACCGGATTCCAACAAAAAACTGCCATCTAGGCTATTCCACATGTTGGGTAGACAACTTCATAAATAACTTGTATCAGAATTAACAAGTAGAAGAAATAACATTAGATTGTTGTAGTAGGGATTCCCATTGTGGAATTTTCACATAAATTCTTATTGGGACCTAACTAATGCCTCTCTAGGCTAGCGAAGCTACAAGGACCCCTTGGCAGAGTGAAAATCTCAAAATCAAACTTTATCTAGACTCCATTCATCCCAATTGGCTAGGCACTGATCCTTGTCCTTGGTGATCACCCTAAAACTTCATTTTTCTCCTTCCCACAATTTTTCGCCCTAACCCTAGACAACTTAGCTAGGGCATCAAGTGAATTCCATTAGAGCCATCCTCTTGGGGAGTGAGTTGGTGAGGAATTGCGCTGGGGTGTCTTCTACAAGTCCTCTAAATTGGAGGCCTATCCCATGGTTGGTTTGTGAGACATCAAGCCCTATCTCCAAAATTGTTTGGATTTAGGGCTAAATTGGTTAGTGGCATTTTGAAGGTTTTGCTTTGTTTACTCAAAAACTCAAAGGAAGTTAATTGTTCTTATGACTTTCTCTTATCCTCGCTCAACCTATGCATTCTCTTAAAGATCAATTCAAACCCTAGGGCAAGCTTGGATCTTCCCAAGGCTTCTTTGTGGTCAGATATCTTCATTATTCTTTATCTCACAAGGCCATTTAAGGAACCTTGTCTGCTTAGAGAGTCTTGAGTCTAGGTTATCTCTTCATAGAGAATATCCCTATTTCCTAGACCTAAACCTCCCTTTAAGCCTTTCTTGGAGAGCCCCTTACCTTGCTCTTGAAGCAAGCAAGCTACTATTTGAGCCTCTCCCTTGAATGGGCTTTAGAAATCACATTGTCCATTGCTATTGATCCTATCATTCTAGTGATTTCTTGTGTACTGGGACTTCTCCCATTAGTGAAAGTCCGTAAAGAGCAGGGGACATTGACTGAGGTGACAGCGGGTCATTGTCTCATTGTTGCCTCTTGGTCTAGTAGTAGTCCCTTTGGAATCCTCCTAGGACCCCTGCTAGATTGTGTGGTAACATGGCTGAAAGTGCGGTCTGAAATCACCCCAGATCTGTCACTTATCACAGGTCCGAAGTCACAGTATTAAGGCCGAAGTCTGCTCCATTGTAGGCTGAGGTCTGCTCCAAGGAAGGCCGAGAGTTATCCACATGAAGACTGTAATTTTAACAATAGACAAAACCATATCCCATGACCCAAACCATAAACCCAGGTGTATCTTCTTCAATCTGCTACAAGGTTCATGAGATATGAACCCTTATCCTTCTTTTCCACAGATCTGAATATTTTCTTGTCTTCTTGGCCAAGTTGGATGAGCAAATGGGGGCGAATGGTGCCTTATTTATACTAATTCGACCATGTATTGAACCGACATGTCTTTTGGGGAGGGGGCGGGGGGCGACATATGTTTATGTGGGCCGACTTGTCTTGAGAGGCAAAAATGGATTTCCTAACTTGTAAATTCGAATTCTCATCAACAAGGAGTTAGGAGGCAAGTAAATATTCGTTGGAAAGGGCCTGAAATCCTCTACAAGCCGATGTAATTATCTTCTTGAGCTGGTGCTTCCTTTTACATCAATAAAAAATATTCTTCCAACATAATTGTGTTCTATTTTCAGCAGTGAGGGAAATTCTGCTGAAAAAGCTCTGGGACAAATCTTCCTTTGTTGTGCTGGAGTTAATGGTGTGTATGGGCATTTCGTGATGTTACTGGTGTATTCTTCCAGCTTGTCATGAGTGTGCACATATTGGAAAATATAAGCATTCTGATGTTGCTTAAAATAGATTTTCTGCAAAAGAAGTTTTTCCATAAGTATAGCACAATTTATGCTTGGCATGATATGTATATTTTCCCTGGGAATTATTGTGAGAAATTTTTTATATCTAACTGAGGAGAAGTTGTTACAAGCTGACACAATATTATGTTAAGGGTCTGAATGCTAACCATCATTGTTATGCGGGCTGGAGCAATATGAACGATTTGGCCACAATAAAGGCCACAGTCAGCCATCCAGTATTCACGGGTGTAGTGAGCCTGACGGGATTGGAACTTGGGTCATTCTCCTGAAAACTTCTCCAAGTTGCTGCTAGACCACAGCTCAACACACACACACACACACACACACACTTGTTCTTTGGATAAGGTATCAGGTCTGAGGGGTATCTATTCTACCAAAAAATTTTGGGACTTAAACCTGGCCTTGCTGGTAGAACACACCATAGAAGAATGGAACCTCAGTGAACTAATGCTCTGTTGGGTTGCCTGACAAATGTTTGATTTTAAACACTTTGCTGGATCAATAACAGAAAATAACTTCTGTCTGATGTTTGGGAAAAGACAAAATCACTGTGACATAAAACAAGATGCGCACCAAAAAAATGCATTGGTTAGAGTCTGATAGTTAAGAACACCTTTAGGCGCTTGTTTGAAAGCATTATTTTTTCATGCAGCTAGAAACTTGCAACAAAAGTAAAAGATGTTCTCAGATCATAACTAGAAAAATACACAGGATCATGGCTGGATATTGAAGTCAATGTGAACAACGTAGGATGTGATTTTTTAACTACTGACCAACAATAAGTCATTCGAGTTGTCTTTAGTGTGACTTTTTGAAGGTTTTTCCGGTGGATTTTTCTGGTTTAATTTCTCTAAAATCCAGCAAGAATTCATTGAAAACATAAATTTGATGGTTAACCTTGCACAATCAAAGTGCCCTAGGGGTTTTTTAGGGTGCTGAATCCATATATACAGTCAAAAAAGCAGTTTAAATAACAGAAATCAAGATTTCACCTCAAAAATTTTCACCGGATTCCGGCACCGGAAACTCCAAAAAGTCGCACTAAAGACAACTTCTAAGTCATTCTTACTTTTTCTGTGTATATTAGGGCCACCAACATTAAACTGATCAGAATACAGCAATTTCGTAAACCATCTATGTAGATTTCTATTCTCCTTGACATCTGTAGGCATTCCATCCCCCCTCTTTGTTGTGTGTTGTTTTTTTGCAAGGAGGAAAGGTTTAATGAATTTTATTTTGTGTTATCAGCTAGTGGTGTGTTAGCATTGTTATGCCGAACTTTACATATTCTCCATAACCATTTATTTGGATAAAGTCACTAAAATATAAGAGTGCCCCATGTGTCAAAGATTAAATATAGGTAAAACGTTTGCCTCTGGAGACTGCATTGTTTTTTCACAAGTTATACCTCTAATTAATTTTACATTTAAGAGCGCAGAATGCTGGCCGAAATTTACAATTTTTGGTTTTTGATGGAGATTGCAGGTTCTCGGAGTAGAAAGGACTGCATCTCAACAGGAAATAAGAAAGGCGTATCACAAATTGGCTCTGCAACTTCACCCAGACAAAAATCCCAACGATGAGGTGTGTGAGACATGCTGATGTATTTATCAAATTCAGAAGGCACCATGGAGGATATTTGAATTTGTTTAGTTATTGGAGATTTTAGCCATGCTTCAGATGTTGCATTAGCTACTGGCTGAGTCAATTTTTGAAATTGCAGAATGCCAATGAAAAGTTCCAAAAATTACAAAAAGTTATATCAATTCTTGGAGATCCGGAAAAAAGGGCACTTTATGATCAGACTGGTTGCATTGATGATGAGGTGACTTATGCATTGTCTTGTCGTGGAATATGTTCTATGCTTTTGCTCTTTTTATAGACTGGTTATAAACTTATAGATTTGCCTATGATGATCTTTTCAGGAACTTTCCAAGGATGCAGTCAAGAATCTGTATGAGTTTATGAGATCATTTTTCAGAAAGGTGATGCCAATGCAACTTGAATGCTATCTTGTAAATTATACATGCTGGTTTAATGTGCTTTGAAATTTAGATTATTGCTATGGCTGTAGTGTCAAGGACAAGTAAATTGTTAAAATAGGGAAAGTGTTGTTAATGTTCTTTGCGGTTCATGTAATTTACCTTTCAAATTTGTTTTTTCTTAGTGATTCTCTTGGTGGTTTTGTGGGAATTATTTTATTATCATTAACACGAGTCTTTGTGCTCTGACAAAGGTTACTGAGGAAGACATTATAGAGTTTGAAACAAACTATAGAGGATCAGAGCAGGAAAGAAAAGATCTTCTGGAATACTATAAGAAGTGTAAAGGAAAGATGAACAGGTGTCTGTTCCATTTCTCTTATATTTTTTAAGAATTGATTTGTAAATACATTTGTGCTTCTATGTTACATATTTTCTGATGACAGACATATGAGCAAATGGCTGATTCTTAGATGGACTTTACAGGGTCTATGAATGGGTGCTGTGTTCTGATCCGAAGTTGGATAATCATCGTTTCAAAGATATAATTGATAGTGCAATATCTGCAGGTATGATTTGTTTATCATGCATTAACCATTGCTTTTCAAGGAGCAGTGGGTTATGTTACAACAAGATCTAGCACCCACAGAGTGTGAAGTCCCAAGCATGAAGTTACTAGCTTTACATAACTAAGTAAGGCTACCACTGTTACCTTGGTAGCTCTTCTTTTCTCTTCTCATTGTCTCTTCTCCAACTCAAGGGGGGCTTCCCTAAATAAATTTCCAAGGGTGTGGAGTGGAGGGTCTAGGTGATGCTTGAAGAGTAAGTCTTAACAAAATAAATGGTTGTAGTATAGATAAAACGATGGATGTCATGAGAACAAAAGATGATGGAAAACACTAGGACTAGTGTCTCCCAAACCTTGGGCAACATGGAATAAAAAAGGCATGTATTTAAAAGGGCAAAGGCATGGATATGCAAGGCAAATAAAAATTGCTATGCATGCCAAAAGTCAGCCTGATTTTATGGAAAATTAATGCAAAACATTACCTTGTGAGAGCTATAGATGCTACTCTTAAACAAAGCCATGAAGGTGATGTTGTATTATTTCAAGCAACATCCTAGTTTGTTACTCGCAAGCTATTATAACAATGATGAATATGATAACAATCATGAATATAATAAGGATGAAATCTTCATATCAAATTAACCAAATAGTTAATACACCGATACAAATATTTCCATCATGTGAAAGAATTGCAAAAACTAAAGCCTCACACAAGATAGATTCAATACCTCCAGTTTTCCATTAAGCTATCCAAAATGATGTACAAAGTAGCTCAAGGGTAGAGGTCCTTAATCCCTAAAATCCCTACATTTATTACAATGAAGAGAGAGCTCCTCTTTATAAAGTGATTCTCTTCTCTCTTATACAATAAAAAATCATTATCCTTTTAACTAATGCCATGACTAGTCAAACAAATAGTAAAATATTATAGTAGTTAGATCACTCCTCAATGGTTAACTATGTTACATCATGCGATCAAAATCCTCTGAAGGACAACTTAGCCTAGTCCAAAAATAATATCATGTGTAGAGTGTCCAACTAAAAATTTCTAATCACAAGAGCAGACTTTCTAATCAAGCTACGTACCAGTATCACTCAGAAAGTAAACAACAAATTCATGTTCCTAGGGATGCTAAAGCTTGCAGAGTCTAGTCATATGACGATTATTCACCATAGATCTCCATAGATCAGAGGATACCCCAGAAGATCAATCTAGGATGGTCGGATCCGTTCTTAGTATGACAATTTTGTCTATCACTCAGAGTATCATATCGTCTCGTATTGACGAAGATGAAAGTACATAGATGAAAAGATGTTCTTAAGTAAGCTTTGAGGACAGAGCTTCTTGAAGGGAGAGGCTATGTTATGAATATAATTCATAATAAAATAATAATAAATATAAATATGAATGTAATAATAAATAATATGTAATTAAGTTACGATGATTAGTCTTGGTCTAGTGCATGACACATGAGTTAGAGAACCATATCTGTCACTTCCTTTTAATTTAGGAAGGACATATTACAATGTCCTCATTCCTATACAAGGAATGTACCTAAGCTCCCTCGGCTTAGGAATTACCAAGTTTCTTCCAAGTAAGAAACTTATTACTAGGCTCTCTCTTAAATCAGGGACTTGCAGCAACAATGATGAAACACCCAACTACTCATGAAGAACTCCTTTCTTTGATGTAATAAATTTCTTCGTTGTTGAGGAGTCTTCATCTTTGGGATCTCTTCATAGGGCATAGATCATCCATCACTTTCATCCACGAGTCATGTCTTCTATCAGAAAGTGATCCATCTGGTCTAGTTTCATGTCATGTTGCTTTTCTTCGAACAATATTTCTTCCAAGGATCTTTCATCTTACCATATGGTTATCAAGTTGTGGAAGACATGTATTTCCCTTTGGCAACCCTGCATAAGCTCATCTAAATATTATTCAATTATAAATATGAACGCTTAAATAAAAAATTACCTCGATGAGCTTTCATCTTGACATATTCTATATGCATCGACATCCTTCATATAGATTGACACATCTCCTAAAGATATGTATTGTCAAGGGTCTCCATCTTTTCCGGACTTCTATCAGAGTCTACATATCTTTCCAGAAGATTTCCTAGTCAAGTCTTCTTGGTTTCTTGGATGTTGACTGCCTTTTACCATGGTTGCACTTCTCAGGATTTCTTCCTTTCTTTCTCCACACAATTTTGTTTCATTCCCAGGAGCTTCACTATGCAGTTCCTTGATTGTATACAACCACCTCATATTCCATATGAGGACATATTATGTTGATTTCATCTGGTGTGGATCATGACTTTTGGCAACTTGTGCATTGGAGGAGATTCTATTTTCCTTTGATCATACTACTAAAGATAGAAGTATACTACCTGCAACCATATGACATGACTTAATAGTATCCAGTGTAAGCATAAATAAACATGAACCTTATTTCTTTTCCTTTTGAGTCATCCCGCAACAATTTTCTTTAGAATGAAGAATTTTATTCCCTTGACCTGCTTCATCAATATCATATCCTAATTCCATAATTTTGCAAGTTAGAATTCTCTATGAAACCTTTTACTTTCTTTCTAACTAGTGAATCCAAAGAGGACTCCATTAGAAAATGTCAGCGCCTATTTCCATGAATGATGAACCTTGATCTAGATGACTGCCTTCTATAAATGTTATCTTTAGTGAGGTTCCCAGGAACCACTTATTTCATAGCATAGTTGACACATAAATTTGTTTTAGACATCCTCCTATGACGAGTGTTCCTCCTTCAATGCTTCCATCATGATGCCAATTCTAAAGTGATGCATCTATCTAATATACAATGCTTCCTAACATACTCTTTTACAATCGACATATACCTCTTAAAGAGGAAGATGATCTCAATCATAGTAGAGATCTTTCACTTCGTCTTTCTTAGGCTTCTTAGTCTCAGGTTCTTCCATTTCTCCAGCGACATGGGCTTCTTCTTTTTTCCTCTTGTCCTTAGATTTGGGACAATCTTTCTTATAGTGCCCAAGTTCATTACATCCATAGCATTGTATTTTATCCATGTTTCTCCTTTTCTTTTGAGGACCAAACTTACCAAATTTTCCCTTTCTTCTTGATATGGTAGCATATGCTTGATTTTCTTCATTTGATCCTGTATAAACTTTAGCTTTTAATCTTGTCTCTTCTATTTTACATAGAGACCATAGATCCTGGAATGGTGTTGCTTCTTTCTTAGCAAGATGCTTGAAGTGAAGTTTCCCCATCCCTCCGGTAGAACATTCAACACCACTGTAGTCATTTCTCTATCAGACATTATTTCTCCCAATTCTTGCAGTTGATCTCCTATTTGAGAAATCTTCATAAATATGAAGTTATTCCTTCCTCTTTTGACAACTTCAATTTGTATAGTTCTTGTCTTAGAGATATTACTTCTCCTGTAGTACTCACAGAGAACAACTCCAATTTGTCATATATTTCTTTTGAAGTTTTGAAGTTTCTCCTTCGTTTGGTATGTGCTTGAGTATCTTCTTTTGAAGGCCGAGTTGTAGATCCTTTGATATAGTCCATGACTTCATTTTCAATAAGATTCAGATTTGTCCTTTTCTTCCATGTAAAAAAGTTCGAAGACCTAGACAATTTGTTGCTTTCCTTGCAAAAACTCATATTGACAGATTCAAATGAATTCATAAAGATACTTACTTGGTGTAGATGCTTTTCTTCCTTTACTGGCTTCTTCCTTGTTGATGATGTAGATAGTGTGAAATTTTCAGATTTGAAAATTATTACTGTAGTGATTGATTTATTTCGGCTACTTATTAGATAAGTTATTCACAAATGCTTTAGTAAATTTTGAAATAAACACAAATGCAATACTTAAAGCAGAAGAACATACTATAGCACAATATAAACAACCATATGAACATAGTTATTTTTGGACAATTGTCCTCGGAAAAACCCAATGTGGGAAAACCGGTGCAACAGATGAGGGTTTGTATTTATCTTCAGCAAAATAAAATAGCATGCACCTGGTATGAATTTTCCGGACACTCTGGAAGTATTCTCGACACACGAGATGTACTTTTGCACCCTCTGCGTCATTCTCAGATAGCTCTCTAGCGTGGGCCCCTCCCCGGACCGCATAATTTTGCGGAGGGTTTGATTCCCGCCGCTTCAAAGATCGCCCTTCCCTTCACCCTTATGCCTTCTGCTTCTTTGTCTGCTGACTTCTCCCTCCTTTTGCCTTTGCAAACCCGCCTCTACAAACTCACCCACTGAAATCGAATTCTCTTACTTCATAATCGATTTCCTTTGGGTAATGATAATGTGTTCGGCTTGATTTCCAAATGGCCCTCAAGCCTCTTCTTATAGTCTTCTCGCTAATGAATCAACGACCAAGATTATATTTTAATCAATGGCTTAGATTAAAAGATGACTTGATCTTCGTTTTCTAGAAGATTCACACTCTGCTTTATTAATACCCTCTAATTATTTAATTTCCCTAAGTTTAGACTTAGGGTCCACATTAAAATAATTAATAATTTTAATAAAGCAAGATCCGAATGGAATTTCCACAAACGATTTCTGGGTTCTTTGGATCACTGTTGTCCAAGCCTCTCCACCAAATTTGAGACTTGGAACACTTCCCGATGCTATAAAATCAACACTCCCTCTTAGTGAGGAAAGTGTTCAAGCAAGGTACCAACTGTACTGCTATGATTCTAGAACATCTGCTGCGCTGTTGATGTCCTGGCTGCTGCCCCTCATCTTTGCCTTGCTGCCCTCTGTACTGTTGCTTGTGACACTATCTCTGCCACTGCCTCATCTGTACTGTAGCTCCCTCTGACTCTGTAGACCACCCCTTCCTCTAATGGAAGGGGTTCTCGACCATCCCCATCTTCTCTCTGAAGTAAGTGAACTTAATCTTACTCAGAGTCTTGGTGAGGATATTTGCCCCTTGTTCCTCTGTAGGAGTGTACCTCAACTGCACGATTCCCCATTGGACATAATCCCTGATGAAGTGGCACTAAATGTCAATGTGTTTTGACCGGTCATGAAACACAGGATTCTCAGAGAGCTTGATGCAACTCTGGTTATCACACATAATCTCGGTCAGTTCCATCCTCTTCTTGAGTAGGTTCAAGAGTAATTTACGAAGCCATATGACCTCGCACGAAACTGTGATTGTTGCCATATACTCTACCTCGGCTGAACTTAGTGTGACAAACTTATGTTCCCTACTGCACAAGGAGGTCATTTTTGATCCGAGACTGAAACAATACCCACTGGTACTTTTCCGATCCACTGTGCTTCCAACCCTATTTGCATCTGTAAACCCACTCAACTGGACCTCATTGCCCTTGGTGTACTTCAATCCATACTCGACTGCCCCCTTCAGGTATATGAGAACATGCTTGGTTGTTGCCAATGAGCCCTCCTTGGTTCCACCATGAACTGACTGAGGGTATTCAGTGCATAACAGATGTCTGGTCTAGTATTGACCAGACACATCAATGATTCGATGAGCTGTCGATACAAGATGGGATCAACCTCATCATCCTCTGTTGTGTCTATCTTCTTCCAGTTTGTAATTATTGGCATGGCCATGGGTCTATAGTCTTCCATTTGAAACCTCTTCAGTATCTCTGTAGTGTATCTTCTTTGCCCAAGGAAGATTTCTACCTTCTGCTGCCAGACCTCCAAACCGAGAAAATAATGCATCTACCCTAGATCCTTCATGTCGAATTCAATAGCCAGATTTTCCTTGTTGTCCTTGATGAGCCAGTAAGAAACAAATCATCTACATATAATACCAGGATTAACGACTCATCCCCTACTCTCACGTAGTAGAGATTGGGATCTGCGTCACTCTTGAAGAAACCCATCTTCTGCAAATAGCTATCAATTCGCCCATACCATGCTCTGGGGGCTTGTTTTAGACCGTACAAGGCTTTCTTAAGCTTGCAAACACGAGTCTTTTGCTCATGTGTCTCGAAGCCCTTCGGTTGTTCTACGTACACTTCCTCCTCTATCACCCCATTCAAGAACGTTGTCTTGATATCCATCTGGTGAATCTCCCATCCCATCTGAGCTGCTAGAGAGATGACGAATTTGATAGAAGTGTAGCGAGCTACAGAGGCAAAGGTTTCCTCATAATCAATCCCTTCTTTTTGTGCGTACCCCTTGGCCACAAATCTAGCCTTGAACTTCTCTATACTGTCGTCTGCAGCATACTTGATCTTGTAGATCCACCTTGATCCTACAACTGATTTGTCTTGTGGTCGAGGGACTACTTCCCAGACATCGTTAGTCATGATGGAGCTATACTCCTCTACCATGGCATCTACCCACACCTGATGTTGAGCTGCCTCCTAAAAGCTAGAGGGTTCTCCAACTTGAGCTCCCAGGGCCTGGTATATGTCAGGTTGCTTTCGTACCTTCTTCCCGTCTCTAGGGGCTCCAACAAATTCTTTTGCATCCTTTAGAATTTGTTAGAGTTCTCTGCTTGGTCTTCCATTGGTGGCGGTCTTGCCTACTCTCCTGCCTGCTCTTCTTCGGAGGAACTCTCCTTAGAATCCTTGCGTCGTGGAGAGGCACTCGACCCATCCTCTGTAGGTTATTGAGGCTGTACTAGTGGATCCTCCTCAGCCTGCGTATTTGTAGCCATTTCTCAGGATCTTCTGAAGGCTCTCTCCTCCATGAATTTCACGTCCCGCCTTACTACGATCTTCCTATTTTCTGGAATATAGATGCGATATGCCTTCGCATTTTTACTATAGCCTACAAGATAACCCTTCTTTGCAGTCTGGTCCAACTTCTTCCTCTTCTCATCTAGAACGTGGCAATACACCATGCTGTTGAATATCCTAATATGGCTCACCTTCAACTTGTTGCCTGTGAACACATTCTCAGGAGTTACCTTCCCCAATGCTCTATGGGGTACTCTGTTCTGCACAATACACAATTGTATTGCAGGCTTCTGCACACAAAAAATTGGGCATATCTTGGTCATATAGCATTGCCCTTGTAGCTTCTACAATGGTTTGGTTCTTCCTTTCTGCAACTCCATTTTGCTCTGGATTGTATGGAGTTGTCCATTCTCTCTTGCTGTCTTCATTTGTGCAGAAATTCGTGAAGTCTTTTTCGATATATTCTCCACCATTATCTGACCGCAGCTTCTTGATCTTCTTTCCTGTTGAATTTTCTACCAGCGCCTTGAATTCTTTGAAACTTTCAAAGACTTCATCTTTGGTTTTGAGAAAGTAGATCCAAGTCTTCTTGGAATGATCATCAATAAAGGTAGCAAAATACTTTGCACCACTGAGAGCGGTTGTGGACATTGCACTGCAAATATCTGAGTGTATCAACTCCAATACGCTCTTGGCCCTGCTGTTGCTTCTTGGAAATGCTTCTTTAGCATACTTCCCTAGTACGCATCCCTTGCAGACTTCATCTCTCCTTGTGCTGAGTTTTGGAGCTCCTATGGCAGTCGTCTTGAGAATCATCGAGGCTCCATGATGTAAATGCCCCATCCTTTTGTGCCATAATTCATTCAGATCTCTTTCGTCCGTACTGCCAATCAGAGCCATTGGGGATTCAGGCTGGAGCTTATATAGTTTATGGCTCCTTACTGCGATTTGTGCCTTCTTGTTCCAGCTAGGATGTTTGACATAAACTTTGTTTCTAATAAAGTATACGTCATAACCCTTGTTCTAGAGCTAAGACATTGAGAGAAAATTCATCCCCAACTCAGGTACATGCAGAACGTTTGTGGCCCGAATCTTGTTGCCAGCTTCTATCTGAAATATTATGGTACCTCTTCCAACAAGGGTACACTTGGCCTTGTTTCCCATTATAATTTGGAAATTCATCTGTTCTTCTTGGTAGCTCGAAAAACATTCTCGAACTCTCGTCATATGAGCAGATGCTCCACTATCAATATACCAAACACTTGGAGGAGCCGTGCTTGACACACAAGCGAGATCCTCCTCTAGTCTGGATGCTAGCACAGTCATGGCTTGTTCCCTCTGCGTTTCTAAGTGCTCTGGAGTACTACGTCAACCCTTCTGACTGCGTGAACCCTTCCAAATGTCGGATCTTTGGTCCATAGCATATTCTCCCTTTCTGTCTTTAGCCTTTTGCTCTGATACCATGTGAAATTTTCAGATCTGAAAAATTATTACTGCAATGTTTGATTTATTTCGCTTACTTATTAGATAAGTTATTCACAGATGCTTCAGTAAATTTTGAAATAAACACAACTACAGTACTTCACTCTAATCAAAAGCAAAAGAACAGAAATAACACATATAGCACAATAGAAACAACCATATGAACACAATTATTTTTGGATAATTGTCCCTAGAAAAGCCCAATGTGGGAAAACCAGTGCAGCAAATGAGGGTTTGTATTTATCTTCAACAATGAAAAGATCTTTTACAGAAGTCTTGGCAAGCAAAATAAAATAGCATACACCTGGTATGAATTTTCCAGACACTCCGGAAGTATTCCTGACACATGGGATTAACTCCTACACTCTCTGCGTCATTCTGCGTAGCCTCTCTACGTAGTCCCTCCCTGGACTGCGTAATTCTGCGTGGAGGGCTTGATGCTGTTGCTTAGCACTGCCTTCCCTTCACCCTTTTGCCTTTTGCTTCTTTGTCTGCTGACTTCTCCCTCCTCTTTTTACCTTTGCAAACTCGCCTCTACAAACTCACCCACTGAAATCGAATTCTCGTACTTCAGAATTGATTTCCTTCGGGTACTGAGAATGTGCCCGACTTGATTTCCAAATGACTCTCAAGCCTCTTCTTATAGTCTTCTTGTTGATGAATCAATGACCAAGATTATATCTTTAATCAATGGCTCAGATTAAAAGAGGACTTGATCTTCGTTTTCTAGAAGATTGACACTTTGCTTTATTAATACCCTTAAATTATTTAATTTCCCTAAGTTTAGACTTAGGGTCCACATTAAAATAATGAATTATTTTAACAAAGCAAGATCCGAGTGGAATTTCCACAAACGATTTATGGGTTCTCTGGATAATTGCTGTCCAAGCCTCTCCACCAAATTTGAGACTTGGAACACTTCTCGATGCTATAAAATCAATAGATAGTAGTAGAAGCTCCCTCTTAGATTGACTTCCTCAAGAGTGATGTAAAGAGGTAGATCACCTTGGATCCTTGATGATGTTGATGATCAAGGATGGCCTGATGATGGCCAACACTGCTGACTTGGCTTCAATCATGAAATATCTTTAGATTCTTTGAAGATAAAGATCGCCTCCTTGATCTTGCTTTTCTTCTTGAAATATAAATCCTTTGAGTAAGATCTTTGGACTTCTTGAGATGGCTAGAGGGTTTCATGTAAACTACTTCTTGAATGAAGGTCTTCCTTTTTGGATCTAGGGTTTGGTTCTTTACTGTAGATCCTTCTTCAATGTAGATCCTTCACTTTGCTTTGATGCCTTCTAGAAAACTGATCCTTGATGACTTCTTTGAAGCTTGATCCTTGTGTCTTCTTGCTAAACTGCCTTTTTCTTGTCTTCAACGCCTTAGCTCTGATACCATGTTGAGAAATTAAGGCTTTTATTTCAATTTCTCTTCTTGATAATTACTTGTGATTTCGTTATGCTTCTTTCACTTAGATCTTATCTTCATTAGATTATTATGTTCTTCATAAAGTCAGTTATCAAATGCACAAGAGACACAATTTTTAGGCTTTCAAGCCAGGGCCAAAGCCTCTCCCTCTTGGAGAAGGAAACTTGATAATAATTCTTCTTCTAGATCTTCAATTGACGATTACCAAGACCATGATACAAACCCTTGACACTAGTATGCCTCCAAGACCTTGTCACTACTCTTCTAGGCTCCTTATGTTGATCTTCCTTTTTTGCATTGCACTGCTCTGCTCCAACACTAGGAAAGCTCGGTTCCTAGCCCTACACAGTGAGCTCCTTTTTCTGCCCTTCCTTGAACTAGCCTCAACCTCCTAGAGACATCTCCTCGTTGTGATAGGCCTCAACCTCTCTGAAAACTGGTGGCCCAAGATAGATCTCTTATGCACTGTGATGACCTTCTTCCTTGCTGCCTTCTTTACGCTGTGTATGTCACTGAGCTTATGTGAGAGTGTGAGATCAATGACAGAGGCTAGCACTGCCTCTCCTCCGCATTAATCATAGTCTTCTTAGCATTCCTTACAACCTTCCTTGCTTCACTGCCAAGTCACCCTAATCCACACTGTATAGTAGTGTAGTTTCTCACTAAGGTAGCCCTCGACCTACTTGAAATCCGCAGAGTAGGAACAAATCCTTAAACAAAGATGATGTCTGACCCTTCTTTGACCCAATCACAAAATACTTCCTTGTTGAGATCATTGCCCTTCTCGCACTAGACTTCACACTAGTTGCAGTCCTTCACTTCGCATTTTCATCACAAAACTTTACCAAGATTGTTTTTGTCCAATGAGGCTGCAAACCTCTCATTTATAGGGATTGTCTTTCATCACTTAGGTCGACATGATCATAGGAGTGTGAGCTGACTTCATTAAGGGAGGTTCTCCAACATATTTTGAGCCGACTTCATGGAGCTTAGTGACAAGGACTTGGAGCATATATTTACATCAATAATTTGCCCCTTTACAAGTGTAACATCACTTCATATACATGACTCTAAATTATATTTATGACAAGACAACAAACTCCTAAAGACATCAAGAAGAAGTCTTTGACCTATAATAAACACTCCTTGCTCATGAAACCCATGAGGCGAGTATTACAAAATACATTTTATTATCTTTATCTCTTCATTACATAAATTCATAATGACAAGTCATTATGAAGACTGAACCTAGTTACACTTTTCAACAGAACATTCGATCTCCTCAAGATAGAAGCTGAAACAGGACAAAGAAGGAGAAGAAGAACAAGTGCGAAGTTTTGGGCTTCTCTCTCTCTCTCTCTCTCTTTTGTTAGGGTTTCTATAGTTACTGGGCAAGATGAAATTTTGAAGCTGCATCGAAGTTGTGAAGCTGCAAGGTCAAAACTATGAAGTTGCTAGGTTGAAGTTGTTGAAGCTGCATCAAGGTCGAAGTTGCAGAAGTTGCAGAAGTTGTTCAAGAAGGAAAAAGCTGACTTGGTCTTGGAGGGTCTTGGTCAATGGTCATAGGTCCTGGAATTCATCAATTGAAGTTCTATAAGAAGAGAACAATTCTAATTTGTTTTCCTTTTAGTTGGAGAGGTTTTGGCCCTGGCTGATCGCCTACATCTTGTGACCTATGATCTCATTGTTCTTTATGATTTGGTAGCTGTTTGATGATAGAGAACACTAATAACAATAAATGAAAGAAGAAGTTAATCAAGTAAAGTAAAAATAATTCACAAGCAGTTATCAAAGTAAGAGAAATCACCTAATCTAGCTGCCCTAGATTTCTCAACAATAACCAATATGCAAATGAAAATATGTCTCCAAAAGAGGGTCAAATGTTGTTGTCATGCATGTGTAGCCCTCTAGAAGGCATGTGTTGAGGCCTTCTTGTGTTGAAGGAAGTGTAGAGGGCCTCTAAAATCATGATTGAGGGGTTGGCCCCTCTGCCTTGGTGCAAATCATCCTATGGGCCCCCAAATATGGTTTGCGACACAGAACTGGGTTTCAGGGGTCTCCATACGGTTGAATCTTTCTGTTTGCTCCAACATTGAGGGCACTGAAGGTGGTGCTAGCCCTCCCATGTCTCAAAGCATGAGACAAATCTCATATGTGCCCTGAATCAATTGCCAAACCTTGTAGTATTGCTAAGCAGACTAGGGGGCATGCTAGTCCAAGTGCATCTTTGCATGAATAGTATAGGGAAAAGCGCAAAAGCTGTGGGTGCTGAAGGTTCCCATTAATGCAAATGATGCTCTATGAATGCTCGGGGACCCATGGCTCTCAACGTAGCACCGGTGGGTGTCAATATTGTCCTTTGGTGGACTTGGACCCCAGTTAAGTTGTCAATCAGACGCTATCCAGTGCTGCAACTTATGACATTAGATACATTTAATAATTTTTGCATCTAAGTGAACCAAGCTTGCAAGTAATAGGCAAAGTGACACTTCATACGAGCTTCCTCTTCCAAAATTGGGGCCTTAGTCACGTAATGGTGTTAACTCCTTAGGTAGGAGTGGCTAATAGATGACCCTATTAGGTGTTTCCAACCTCCAAAGGGAAGTGACATGTCCTCAGTCCTCCCTTCAATCAATAGATGTCATATGAATAATGATGAAGCAGAAGAGGAGAAAGGGGTCTCAAAGCCAAATGCCATGGTCAAAAGGGTGGCAATAATGAGGAATTCCACATATTGTGTGTATAGATGTGAGGAGGGAGCAATTGTGGATGCATGAGTTGCCTCGGCTTTTGTTTTTACACCCCTCTTATTGCCTTTTGCTTTTTCTTGTTTTTTCTTTATATTATTGCCTAGAGCTCCAGGAAATGAGAGCATGCTTTGAATGATGTATCACAATGGTTACCCCTTAGTGGTGGGCTAGTTCATCGTCCACCAGGGGATGGTGTTGAGAAATTAGGGCTTTTATTAAAATTTCTCTTTCATGATAATTACTTGTGATTTCGTTATGCTTCTTTCACTTAGATCTTATCTTCGTTAGATTATTACGTTCTTCATCGAGTCAATTATCAAATGCACAAGAGAGACAAATATTTGGGCTACTGAGCCAAGGCCAAAACCTCTCCCTCTTGGAGAGGAAAACCCGAAAGCAATTCTTCTTATAGATCTTCAATTGACGAGTACCATACCATGACACAAACCCTTGACACCAGTATGCCTCCATGACCCTTGTCACTTGCTCTTCTCAGCTCCTTATGTTGATCTTCTTTTCTGCACTGTGCTGCACCTCTATTAGTGAAGCTCGGTCGCCAATCTAGCAGCCACAAATAGTGTGCTTCCTTTCTTTCTTCAGTGTCTTCCTCGGCTGTCTATAGTCTCCCTTTCCACCTTCTTGCTGTACCCTTGTGATCCTCAGCCTTATCTGAGATATGCGAGATATGGTACAGCCCCAAGACTGAACTGTGGTGACCTTGAGTCTTTGCGGATCTGCCTCCTTCTTTGCACCCTTTCTTGCCTTCTTGCTTTGCTATATACCCTTCCTTTCTCGCACCAACAACAGAGCCAAACTTCGCACTTATTGCAGACTGTAATGGGCCTCGGCCTTCCTGAAATAGTGCGAGGTAGAAGTTAGAACAGACTCTAAACAGAAGTGTATGTGCCCTTCTTTCTTCGTTGAGTAGCCTCCTCTCTACGCTCCAATGCAGGCCCTATCTTCGCACTATTATTGCAGACTTGTCTGAATTGCTTGAGAGATAATGAGGCCACAGTCCTTTATTTATAGAGACTGTCTTCCATTACTTAGGCCGACATGATCATAGGAGTGTGAGCTGACTTCTTCAAGGAGACCTTTTTACCATACTTTGGGCCGACTTCAAGGAGATAGTGACAAGGTCTTGGAGTATACACTTACATCAATATTGTGTCCTTTACACAAGTGTAACATGACTTCATATATATGACTCTACATTATATTTGTGACAAGACGACAAACTCCTAAAGACATCAAGAAGAAGTCTTTGACCTATAATAAAAACTCATTGCTCATGAAACCCATGAGGCAAGCATTACAAAATACATTTTATTATCTTTGTCTTCTTCATTACATAAATTTATAATTACAAGTCATTATGAAGACCGAACCTAGTTGCACTTTTCAACAGTTGGGACATGCAAGGGCTTCTTTTTAATGATGAGGGGGCGACATTGACCGGGTGATGGCTATAATGAGAAAGGGTAGAGGTCATGCTTGGATTTTGCCCACATGCTAATGTGACTTGACTTGTGATATACACGATGCGTGGTGTTATTCCCCATGATACTGTTTTCCATTTGCTTTGATCTTTATAAGGTATTTGAGTGAATTTCTTTTGGAACTGAGACTCAGGTGGACCAACAATTGTGTTTAAATGCCTGGTTGATTCTGCCATTCTCTAGATCCTTGGTCTTCCCTTTTTTGGATCAAGTGTCAATTTTCTTACAGAAAAAAAGTTTAGACTGCTTTAGCACCAGTCTGTTTATTCCTGCATGTAAATGACAATCATGACTAAGATCCTATGTGTGACTAATGCAGGCCATAAATGAAACTTGTACTACATGATTCTTCCCGCTCTGCTTTGGTCACTTTTAGATTTGAACAAGTCAATTTGTTGATGTTTGGAGAGCTACTTGAAGTACATTTTTGTATAAGCAGATTTTTGTTTTTGTTTTTGGCAATGAAAAGGTGAACTACTGTTAGTCTACATGATTGGTCGGGTACAATTCTTGTCTCTCATGATGCTGCTTTTCTTGCCTTCCTGAATTTTGTTTTCAGTGTCAAAAAACAATAGCTACCTTATATTATCAGTTTTACTGGTTCCATCGAGTTTCCGGGACGGGGAAACGTGCGAGCGGGGATGTGCACAAGGGGGACGTATATAAGCAACCCCAAAATTTAGGGAAATTTCAGGGAAGTGGGGGGACGTCAGAGCCATGAAAATTATAAAATTATTAAAAATTTAATATATAAAAATAAAAAATTAAATCCCAACAATATGTCAATAACTAAATTAGTAGATAGTAAATCTTATTAATTATGAAATGCGCATCTAAATATGATCATCATTTCGTAATAGACTATTATGAATCAAAATGATCATTTGACATTTCTGCAACCATCAATGTAAATCTAAAAATAAATTCCTAAATAGAATCAACATTATGCAATGTTCCATCTAAATTCATCATTTGGCAATGGGCATTAATATTATGCATGGTACATCTAAATTAAATTCGTCATTTGACAATTGAAACTACGCAATGCACATCAAAAAGTAAATTCATCATATGGCAATGACATTATGTTGAAGTCTATAACAGCCATAGAAAACTGAACTAAAAAAACATAGAAAGCAGTGAAACACAAAAAATGTTTTTTTTAATTGTTATTAGCAAGAAAATTTGGGGGGCGTGTCCCTCTTGCATCCCCTCATCCCCCAACAAGAGAGACGCATTTCGTCACCAAAAAAATGCCCCCTAGAGTTTTCCCAAGTTTTCCAAAAAAGGGGACATGGAGAAAAGTTTCCCCAGGAGTTTCCCCATCCCGTTAGCGTGGGGGAGCGAGGAAATGCGTTCCCCACCTTGGGGGATGCGTCCCTGTGGAACACTGGTTTTACAGTACTTGTAGCCATGCTTTTATGTTAGACTTAGAACACTGATTCTCTGGGAAAAGCCAAAATAGGATTTAAGCTTTAAATAATATGGATGCAAGTGTATTCTGTGAAATCACGCCATGAAGGGCTGGTTTTTATTTTGGAATTAGTTTTTTGGAGTGCTTTGAGAAGCATGTCCTGAGAGGCTTCACTGCAAAAACTGAACTTTCTTTTGCTGCTTGCATAATTGCCTGGTCTGGGAGGTTTATTTTGCCAAAACACTTCAGACTTGTGCCCGATCTCATTTATTTAAAAGCTACGAATACAGTTGGGGCATATTGCAACGATATGGAACCCTAGTAGGTGGCTTAGCTCTATGTGATTTCGTTAGTGAACCCATGTCCTGCCTGCAGTTATCTTGAAAATTTTAAAGTGAATATGTTTGAGTTTGTCTTTATTTTCCTTACAGTCACTTATGGATAAGTTGTTTTTATTTCAGGAGAGCTAAAGGAATCAAAAGCTTATCGCCAGTGGGCGGCTGAAGTAATGAAAACACGGCCACCTGCAAACCCTCTCAAACGTCCTTCGAAGTATTTTCTGATCCCATATTCTATCATGTTGTCTGCTATATATCTGGTTGATCCTTGTTCATTCCCTAATTTTCTCTATTTGAGGTCTTTAATCTCAAAGCATGTTACTAATCTTTTTGCAAGGAAAAGGAAAGATGCTGAAACGGACATCAGAGCACTCATATCTCAAAATCAAGCTAACAGGAAAAAGCGATTTGATTCATTGTTCTCATCAATTGTGTCTGAATATGGGAATCCTAGTGATCAACCTGAGCCAACAGAAGAAGAGTTTGAAGCTACACGCCAAAGAATGGAGGCTCGAAATCTGAAGAGAACTCATAAGAAGAAATGAAGCTTTACCAAATACCATGATTTCATCTTCTCTGTTGCCAAAGTCATAAAAAACATTACATATCTGCCATAAATTAAGATAACTTTATGTAAATCAATGAATAGCCATTGAAAGTGTCAAAATGTATTGACTGGAGAATATCAACTTTGTTGGTTTGCTGGTAGATGCCTTTTTCTCTTGTAAAAAAGTGCCTCTAACTATTTATAGAACAGTGTATGTACCTGAGAGGAATTGGCTTTGCAATTGAATATTTCATAGGAAAACTTGTGTTTCTGTCTATAGCTTCAGACAACATTCTGCAGGAAGATGTCCAAGATAAGATAGATCAGATGAAACATCTCTTCAACGTGTTTACGTATCTGGTGTTCCTGAATTTCAGCTGATATTAGGGACAAAGGCTACTCTACATTGTGTTTGTATTTAGCTCTATTACATTTCAAATAATATGTAAGGTGGAAGATTTTAGTATTTCACTAGGTCTTTGATTTTGAAATACAGGTGTTAAGGACTAAGACCAACGACGACTTGTAATGTCATACAGTTTTGACCATAATGAGCTTGGAAATTAGGATGTCAGGTGAAGCATACACCACACACCATGTGCACTTTTGTGTTCCAACTTCCAACATTGATTAGAGTATCAATAATAGTAATATGATATTTTATATTTGAATAATATGCTATTATTATTAGAAATGGGCATGCCTATTCTAATGTCCTTATCTTTTGTACTCTGATTATAACTATCCATTGGTTGCATGGGCATTAATATTGAAATATATATCAAAATTTAAATTTTACTCTATATCGACCCTTGAAAGATATGTAACACTACATAAGAGTGAGTTCCAAAAGGGCGTCGAAAATATTTAGGAAATTTTGTAAGTGTGCTTGCCCCCCCCCACACACATATATATATTCTAATTTTTGTTTTTTGGTTAAAATTTCCCGAAAAACAATATGCAATTTTTCATACAAGTATGTCCCGTGCTTTATTTTACAGTGGAAAATAAGATTACATCTCAGGTATGCTTTTATCACTTTTTAAAAAGTTATCCGAGTTCTGTCTCTATATGAGCAAATTATTGGATACTTTTGTATGTTGTGGTTCAATGCATGCTTATCGGTTATTATTATTAAAATGAAGTCATTTTTATTGGTAAACTAAGAATTTACGTAGTTGGCTTTGGTTATCCATATAGGACAGAAATTAGACAATACAAGCTTTTACCGCGATACAAGAATGGTTCAACCACATTTTATTGAGGTGCATAATCTAGAATAGCTATATATCATTTATTTCCGTGTTGCATATGTTGTAGTGACCTAGAAATGTCTTTCATTCCATATTGATGATTTTGTACTGATTAATTGTTCTCTAGGGAGGTAAACCTTGCCTTTATTTGTTTATTTTAGTTATTGCCATTTTTAGTTGCCCAAAGGAACCTAGCAGCCTGCCTGACATCTAGCTACCAGTAAACCTTTGGGGGTTTATGACTTGTCCTTCTCTCTATAAACCGGGTTACAATCGGGGGTATTTAAACCTTGGATCTCTCAGTTTTTTCAGGACTCACATTACTTTGATCACCAATTGAGCGGCCCCCTAGGACACAAATTTATTTAATTTTTCTTATTATGTCTTGTTATTTCCTTTATACCTTGGTGAGCTGTTAATAAATATTACAATTTCATGCCCATAGTAATTGTCTTCCTCACTAAGCCCATTACCTTGTTGCACATATCAAGGCATTTCTTGCTTACACCTTAGAAAAATGATTGTAATTCTTGTTTTCCAAGGAAAGATAAATACGTTCCTTGTCTTGAAAGGCCCCAAGGCTTCAAATTTCGATATTACAGTTCCATTCTTTCTTGTTCCCTGATGATTTCCTACTCTTGATTCCTTCCACTGGCATTGCCTTTTTCCACTGATCTTTCATGTCTAGCGGTGAGTTCTTAATTGGGAATAGGGCAAGCCCATATCCTTGACCTATCAATTTAACTTGAAGATTGAAAACATTTGCTGGAGAAAATAAGGCACATTCTAAAGAGTGTTGAGTTTTCTGGTAGCCTTGCGCTTGTTTCCAATGACTTAAACATCACATTGAGATTGATATGATAGCTATTTAGTAGTTTCCTTTTCCTATTTTTATTGCACCACCTAAAATAATTGACCTAACCTTCTCAACCTTTAATCATTTGGTAGGTGTTGCTCCTTTATGTTTACTAGATAGGTACGAGTTCTCCACTTGTTAGGTCCCAGTTTAATTCCAATGCTTGCTCATTTATCGGCCAATTCAAATCTGTTCTCTATTACATGATTTATTTGTCACATTAGCTCTGTAAGTTACCCCTCGTATTCTGTTGAAAAATCATGGAGCTTTAGATTACCTATGACTCTTTATTGAAAGATACCAGAGCTTATTGTTCCCATGATTCTAATTATTGCATTGATAGAAGTAAGGTGTTTTTAGAACTAAGGTTAGAAGAAATGTTGGATCATTATTGATGTATGTTAATAAAATGAAATGGAAAAAATGTTTGACTTTTTACTAGCATACATCCTTCTAAGCCTCAGATTATTTAAGCATGGAGAAGTTACACTTATTTTGTATTTTTATTCTTCAAGTTGTTTGATAAATTTGGGATTAAGAAAGCTTTTTAAATATTGAATTCATTTTGTAAATGGCTCTTCAACCATAAACATTTTGTGCAATGTCTCATATTATCAAATTAATAATAATAATAATTGTGTTGTTGTTTTTGTAGCAATGGGGTACCAAGACACCTTCTTAGCAGTTGATTGTTCTCTACATAGAAATCACAGATCAAATTGGTTGTTGTTAGTGGACAAACATGAGAAACAAAACATTACAAATAGTGAGAGCAATGCATACATAACATAAACTAAAAACTAAATAATGAACACATTAACAATGCTTAATGAAGCAAACAAGTCAATAATATAATGGAAGAATGCTCAAATTGGTTGTTGTTAGTGGACTCAAAACATTTCAAATAGTGAGAGCAATGCATACATAACATAGAGTAAAAACTAAATAACAAACTCATAAACAATGCTTAATGAAGCAAACAAGTCAATAATATAATGGAAGAATGCTCCCTTTATTGATTGATGAAAGTAGAAGATAGATACAATAGATGAATACTAAACACTAGGAGAGAATTCTTTGAGCAATGGTGCTAAAAAATCTTCAACAAGGAGATTTTTTTCTTCACTCTCTTTGCAAGCTTCTCTTGTCTCTCAAAGATGTATCAAGGCTCTCTCAATGGTGAAATCCTCTTCACGCTAGAATGATGGATTGCTGACAAGCAACTCTGCCAACACAATAGTGCTCTACTTCTAAGCAATGAAATGCAAGATTATTTGAGAACAATTTTGCCAGCATACCATTGCTTTGTCTTTGGTTCTCGCATGACTTGTTTATATAATTTTTTTTGAATCCCTCTTTCCTCTCTTGGTTCATGAATGAAAATGATTCACGAGTAAGACAGTAAGATCTTTTTAAGTGATGCATATCTTCAGGGCGACTCGAATTCGACTGTCCTTGATTGGAACATGTAAGGGAATCTCATCTTCCAAGTGTGGGGAGTGGTCTCGAATTGCTAAGTCAAGACTTTTTTTCGACCACGCGACTTTCTAAGAAAAATCTGCGCAGTTGTAATTCCGGCCTTTAGATAGGCTGCACAACTCAATTTATTATATGAAACCTTTGCATAATTTAAATTTTTAATCTTTAATAATGTCTTCAGTTGGAAAACTTTCACTTGTACATTCTCCTAGACAACTTTGGGTGCCCTTTGAATTGTACAAATGTGTGTACGGTTTTCCAGTGTTAACAATTGCCCCCTGATGCGTGAGGTTAGGAGCAGACGTATAACCAAAATGCATCACATTTTCTTTTTCAAGAATTTGATCAACTTCTTGAGAGATAATAACTTATTACAGAGATGAGTAGGGAAAAACCTTGATTGAGGATAATGATAACCATGCTATGAAAAAATTGTTTATATGAGGCGGGCATGTCCCATGCTCATTATGATGATTAGTGACTAAGTATTACAATCATACATGAAATATTCCTGTCAAGTCAGCATTGGAGTGGTTGGCTTGTTGGTGGATGATGATGATAATTGCTTACAGCCTCAGGGGTGTGTAGAAATTATAGAAACAATATGTATACCAATGGATTCAATCTGATCATGCAATATACTAGAGAAAAATATTGAATCCTTCTACAAATTAATTCTGCGGAAATTAAACACGATTGCACAATCACACCAAGTAAGAGAAAACGAATCCAATCTGCAACACATTTTTCATGGGGAAAGCTTGCTGCTCAAAACCTCTCTATGTATAATGAACCAAGGAATCATGAAAAAATTACAATGCACTTTTCTCACAAGAGTTTGCTGCACTATCCTGACTGTCTCACACTGATCCGGACAAAATTGGTCTGATACTTAGCCAATTATTAGCCTGTCTTCAGCTTGCCTTGCTCAATCAATTCATGTGGAATGCAATCCCTATTCTTTAGGAATTTCAGCCTTATTTGACTGCGCAAGCATCATGGGCAATTATGGTGTTTTAACTGCATCTGGGCAGTTTGCTAAAAATACAACTGATAGTTAACTTCCCTTTAACTTCCGTCTCAACTGGATCTTCATCAGCACTGACATGCATGCAACTATTAATAGTAAATCATCAGTTACTTGACAGATCACTGCATGTGAATTAAATCTAATTTAATTCACTTGACCTCTCACTAGTGCAACAATCAGTTACAACTAGTTAGATTGATTTTAACTCACTTCACTGATTTCTCATGCATTAAACTGATGCACTAACTGTAACTTGGACTAAAAAACAAATAGAATCACTCTGCATGCCTCACCAACCACCCTCAACTCGAAATTCATGAGTTAATTGAGTTTATCACACTAAGTTTACTATTACAAGTGATTATGAGATAAGATTACAATTTATTGTCCAATTTAATTGTGGGAAAATTAAATTAGACACATTTCCAATTTATTAATAAATTGACTTGCACACTAATGTATCGCTAGGACCCATCACTATGTCACCTGTGATCCCACACTAGTGTGTGTTGTCATGTTGTTTCTGGATGCCAATTTCACTGTTTCTTGTTGCAAATTTCAACACTCCCTCTCAACAAGAAAGGAATCAATCTGTCTCGATCTGGTACTTTTGGAATTTTCTTGCATGCGCACATGCAACTCTTGCATGCAACACTTCTCTAGTGTTGTTTGCACATGCAACTCTTGCATGAAACACTTCTGAAACTGAATAGCCTCCAAACAACTGAATTAGTATAATGCATCTGTCATCAGTCTTCTGACTGCTGGTACCTACTGCACATGTCTACTGGACTTTCTGCGCTGCTGACATCTGCATCTATGCACTTTGCACTGCTGCCAACTCTAATCTGCGCTCCAATATCCGACGCCTGTCACTCCGATTTCTGTCCTCCTGACATCTGACTGTATCAATCTAACCGATCCTTCCTTCCACTGCTGTACTGTGGGCTCCTCGTAGCCAAGTTTGATCTATGAGACACGCCATCTCAATCGACCCTACCCAAATTTCTTCTTGGGATCATATTTGTACATTGCCCCACCTCACACCTAGAGGTATAGCTGCATGTACTCCCTCTGCCCATCTGGCTCAAAATTCCCCCCTCTTGGAGGTCTTTGCTTGAGTGGACTCTTCCACTCAGTCTCATCTCTGCTTCTCCAATTGTGGTTGCTCCACAACCTTCTGAGTCTGCTTCTGAGGTTGTATGTTGAGAGATAATTGCTCCCTCTCAACCACCAAGTCACTAACCACTGCTTTGCTCCTCAAAGCCTTGCATGCATCCTCAACCTCGAGAGCATACAGGTTTTTGACTCTTGAACCGATCTGCTTCAACTGTCCCGTGGCTATGTGTTTAAGGAACACCTTTCCTTTTCTAAACATCACCTCATAACCACAGTCTTCCAATACCACTACAGAGACAAATCTTCCTTAGGCCTGGAACATACAAAACGTCTGCTAGTCTGAGATGGGAGCCATTCCCCCTCTAAAAGGTAACTGTACCTATGCCGGTAGCGCTATACCTTCTGTCATCTCCAAACTCTATGTTTTGTTGGAGGTCCTTCTCCTCCAAGTCACTGAAGAGATCTCTATCCCCTGTCATATGGAACGAGGCACCGTTGTCTAGATACCACATGCATCCCATTACAGTGCTGGCCATGCATGCATTGAGACTAAAATCAAGCTCGAACTGTGAAGCCAATGCTTTACCTGCTGCAACTGTAGGCTCCTTCTTGCTTGCCTTCTTATGTGGACAATTTGTAGCATAGTGTGGGCCATGCTCGTGACAGTGAAAACATCTGATCTTGGACAAATCTTTTTTGCCCGCTTTGCCTTGGGATTTTTTTTCCTTGGCCTTCTTTGCCTTACTGGCCAAGGCACAATATTCCTCGTCATTAGTCTTGGATGAGGATCCTTCCCTAGTATTCCGCCTGAATTCTTCTTGTACCAAATCCGACCAAAGTCACTCCCAATCTGGTAACTTCTCCCTCCCATTGACAAAGTCTTGATAACTATGTCAGCTCTTGGGAAGGCCTAGAAGTGCTAGGCTCACCAAGTCATCATTTGCTACGGTCACACCAACACTTCCAAGCTCATCTCGACATTGAGTGATCTTTTCCAAGTATGTTGGTACCGTTTCGCCCTCCTCCTCCTTGATTTTCTTGAGCTTGTCCTTCAACACCAACTTCCTTTGGTTGCTGTTGTTCTGAAATAGATCTGTCAAGGCCTTCCACATTGCATATGGAGTCGCCTTGCCATGGATACTCGAGACAATGTGATCTTGAACTCCCTCTAATAAGATCCTCCTCGCCCTTGCTACCTTCTTTTGCCAAGGATCAAGAAGAGCAGTGTTTGCTGCTGTTGGCTTGGGGATATCATCATCAATGAATTCTTTCAACCCGTTGTCCTCCAGAACTGCCTCCATTCTGTCGTTCCACGTGATATAATTAGAATTTCCCTCAAGTTCATATTCCAATATCTAGCCATTGAAAACTATTTTGATTCACTTGTCGCTCCAAAGAAAGTATCTGCAAGTTTGAATACTGTTAAACACAATCTCAATTTCTTCTCCATTATAGTGATTTCTGGCGCTTTGATACCATGTAGAAATTATACAAACAATATGTATACCAATGGATTCAATTTGATCATGCAATATACTAGAGCAAAATACTAAATCCTTCTACAAATTAATTCTGCAGAAATTAAAAACGATCACACAAACACACCAAGTAAGAGAAAGCAAATCAATCCACAACACAGATATTTTTCTTGGGGAAATCTTGCTGCTCAAAACCCCTCCATCTCTATTGTAAAATGAACCAAGGAATCATGAAACAATTACAATGCACTCTTCTCACAAGAGTCTGCTGCACTATTCTCACTGTCTCACATTAATCCAGAAAAAATTGGTTCGATACTTAGCCAATTCTCAGCCTGCCTTGCTCACGCAATTCACGTGGAATGAAATCCCTATTCTTTAGGAATTTCAGCCTTCCTTGATTGCACAAACATCATGGGAAATCCTATGGTGTTTTAACTGCATCTGGGCAATTTGCTAAAAATACAGCTGATATTTAACTTCTCTTTAACCTCTATCTCCACTGGGTCTCAATCAGAACCGACATGCATGCAACTATTAATAGTAAATCATCAGTCACTTGACAGATAACTGCATGTGAATTAAATCTGATTTAATTCACTTGATCTCTCACTAGTGCAACAATCAGTTACAACTAGTTAGGCTGACTTTAACTCACTTAATTGAGTTAACTGAGTTCTCATGCATTAAAATAATGCACTAATTGCAACTTGGATTCAAAAATAAATAGAATCACTTGCATGCCTCACCAACCACTCTCAATTCGAAATTCATGAGCTAACTTAGTTTATCACACTCAATTAACTATTACAAGTGATTATGAGATAAGATTATAATTTATTGTCCAATTTAATTAAGGGAAAATTAAATTAGACTCATTTCCAATTTATTTAATAAATTGGCTTGCACACTAATGTATTGCTAGGACCCATCATTATGTGACCTGTGATCCCATACTAGTGTGTGTGTTGTCATGTTGTTTATGGATGCCAATTTCACTGTTTCTTGTTGCAAATTTCAACAGGGCACTTTTGACATATAGATTAAATTAGGTGCCCCCATGTATCAAGAAAAGGTGAACCACTGCTGAATGAGGTTCTAAACAATGCAGGGGTCTTCGACTAAATGAGAGAACTACAACGATTACAAAGTACGACACCACCTCGACATGAAAGCTTATGTTCGTGTTGAATGTGAGGGGGACCAGTGACATCAATGGACAATAATGATTCCCATTATGCCACGCGAGGATGTCCTATAAATGTGGGGAGCACCCAAGGTACTGTCGTGATCCTAGAAGATGGGTGTTGAAGTCGATACGAAAAATGTATCAACCGTCCAAAATGATGATTTAGGGAATCATGATGGAGAGAGATGACTATAATATGGTCGGTCAACCAAGTGTGATAATGACAGTGAATAGTATAAAGGGATATGGTCAACTTCATGAGGTTGGAGCTGTAATGTGAGTGCCGGCAATCAAACAATTCTTCCGGGGGAAGATGTAATGTTCCAAAATTTTCATGCAGAAAATTGGAACATTAATTTTTGCTAATTTCACATAGGTGGAGAATAAATGGGTAAGGAGACTCATGAATAATGAAAATCACAATAAAATCCCTCATATTATGAGAAGGGATCATTTTGTATTTTATTTCACACCTCCATGTGTGAAAGGGAGCTATTTTGCAAAGTGGCTAGGTCAAGTTGACCAAAGTCAAACTGCGCAGGCTATGAGGTGGGAAGCACAATGTGGCACAACACAATAGAGGAGGGAAGATTCCTTGAGAAGGAAAACCCTAACGAAGTGGGGCCCATGGAGAGGGAGCTCACAATTGTATAAGAGGAGGGCAAGACAACCATTTTTGCTCATGAAAAGATTATGGATTTCGTTGTCTTGAGAGACAAGGGGCATACTCTTGCTGTTCAACAGAGTTGCTGGAGGAATTCCTGTTTAGGATTCCTTCCTCCTCATGAGAGGCCTCTTGAGGAATTGATCTTCAGCTTTCTCCACATCTTGGCTCAAGGCCAAAGCATTCTCTTCCATCACAGCGTTATTCTTGCAGCAAGAAGACATTGTGTTGCTGGGGTTGCAGTGGAGGCTTCCACCACATCACTCTGGGACTTGATTTGCAGAGAAAGGAGTATCCATTTAGTGGAGATATCATTGAGGAGTGTTATTGAGCTCATTTGCAGATTTTGGCAGCAGGCCAAGCTTTCTCCCATCTTCATCAGCGTAGTCCCTTCTATAGACTGCGTTATTTCAGAGTTAGTCTGTAGTGGGGGTTTGCACCATCACTTTGGAGGGAGAGATTTCTAGTGTCGGGATCAGCCTTGCACTCCGAGAATCCATTGGAGGAGATTGATTCATATTGTAGAGCAGATTCTACCATCTCCTTCTATTTTGATTATGAGTTGCTGCAGCTACCCAACAACTCCGGCATTTTGGTATTTTTCCATTCTATGTATCTAGTGTAGCCAATCCTCTTGAGGATTGTTGTATCATCATTGTATTATTGTTGTATCATTATTTTTAGGGGTTGAGAGCACACTCACCCTCATTTCTTGAGCTATATTGCAATATCATCATATTTCATATTTGTATGCAGCAGTGTCTCCACAAGACTGCGCAGTCATAGCTAGGGCAGTCTATGCAGCAATATATTTCATGATTTTTGTTGAATATTGCAACAAGAAACAATGAAGGAGGCATCCTTAAACATCATTCCTGATCCTAGTTGGAAAGTGATCACCTAAACGAGGTGGGGCTCACACAGGTGATTTTTGTCGCAAAGTCTATTTTTAGACATGTCGATAATATTCTATGAGTTGCAAGATGCTATTTGTGGATGGTTGGTCAAGTTGGAAAAATAGATGGACTTCTATTTTTAGACATATTGGGTGGAGTCATATTTTTAGATTGTCAGTCTAAAAATAGATATGTCGAATATTATTAGCTCTTAATAATATTTGGACTCTAAATAATATCTTATTCTCTTGGAGCACTTCAGTTAAGTGCACAGATGTGGCACAGGAGCTGACAGAAGGAATTACGCTATTCCTAAGGGTTAAGTGGAGTTATTGCATGGATACTTCAGTTAGAACTCATGTGAGAGAGTTTGGTGAAGTTGATTGAGGAAGTTAATGGAGTTGTGTTCAGTTTAACTAATCTAAACATAGTTGAGCTAGTTGTATCTAGTCTAACTGATTGATATAGTGAGTGGTGTGGATGTTATAATTAATTCATATGGTAATAAAGTAATCCTTTAAAAGATACATGATTAGCAGGTGCATGGGCCGATTTAGGTGGAGACCAGTGAAGAGATAGGTGAAAGAGCAGTGTGACTATCAGTTGTGACTATAGTGATGCATGGTTTGATCCAACACTCAGTAGAGATGCCTTTAAAGACTGCGTGAGCAAGGCTGGGGCAATTCGAATTCATCCAGAGGCATTCTTCAGCAAGGATTGCGCAGTAGAGGTAGGCTATCACGTGGCAGCGATTGGAGCATGTGTTTTGCTAGATCTAGCTTGATTAGTGTGTAGCAAGTGGAGATTATACCGAGAGCTTGTGAGGAGCTTTGTATAATGATTGTTACATGATCTCTATTACATATATAATATACAGATAGTTGGGGGTTTTCAGCTTTAAGCTTTCCTATTACATACTGTGTTCATATGTGTGAATTTTTATGGTTTTAATGTGTGCATGCAATTGATTTAATTTCCACATGTAATGATCAATGGTAGAAGAGATTCTGTATTGTGCATGAAGATAAAATAGTGTGTGATCAGGAGAATCACAGTGGATAACATATTAGTTATTCAAATTTCTACATGGTATCAGAGCTGTGTTATAGATTTTCTACATGGAATGAGAGCAGGAATTTTTGGGTGCGCAAGTTTGCAGAGGATATCTGAAATTTTTGGTCATATATTTTTAGAAACAAATATAGTATTTGGATTCCTTGTGAAAAAATACCCAAATTGAAAAAAAAAATTGGTCAAATAGGAGCTCGGATGAGGGAGAAATCATCGATTTAAAATCAAGCTCTTTTGTTAGAAAATTTTGCGACGGCGGGACAATTGCAATTTGCGCGAGCCAAGAATCTACATGCACTGAGGTACAAGATGCATGCAAAGCTTTGAGGAGCAAAGGAGATTAGTGACTTGGTGGTTGAGAGGGAGCCTCTCAACATGCAGCGTGAGAAGCAGTCTCAGAAGGTTGTGGAGTAGCCACAACTGGAGATGCAGAAGAATCTTTATAGATTTGATGTAGATGGGATTTCTACGGAGCTTCCTACTGTTGGGAAGTGCAAGAAAGACATGCAATTGAAGCTTGAGAGGGAGCAGGATTTGCATGCAGGAAAGAGTGAACCTCGGGATGTGGAGCAGCCATAATATGAGGATCATGGATTGGGAGCAACCACTCATGCAAAGAAATTTCGTGCCAGATGGGCAGAGGGAGTGCATGCAGCTATACCACCAGGTGAGAGGTGGGGCGACATGCATGAGTAATCCCAAGAGGAGATTTATGGGAAGGATTCATTGAGATGGTGTGGATCTCATGAATTGAACTCCGACTCTTTTCACTAAATAGAGCAAAGAAAGAGGCATGATCGCTAGATTGATGGCAGCATCAAAGTGACAAAGAGCCTGATACCGGAGCGCTGCTCGCAGTTGGACAAACAGGCGGCAGAGTGCATGGGTGCAGAGTTCAACAGCGCAGTCGTTCCTGAAGACATGTGCAGTAGCTAAGCAGAGGTCGAAGACTTTGATGATAGATGCATTATATTGATTGAGTTGTTTGGAGCCTATTCAATTTCAGAGGAGTTGCAGAGCAGATGCATGGAGTTGCATGGCGCTTGTGAAGGTTGACGGGCGAATGCATGGAGTTGCATGTCGCATGCAAAGACAGTCCTTTATTGTTGAGAGGGAGTGTTCAATATTTCAACAAGGAATAGTGAAGGAGGCATCCTAAAACATCTTTCCCGATCCTAGTTGGAAAGTGACTGGCCCAACTAGGTGGGGCCACATACGTGATTTTTGTCGCAAAGTCTATTTTTAGACATGTCGATCATATTCTATGAGTTGCAGGATGCTATTTGTGGATGGTTGGTCAAGTTGGAAAAATAGATGGACTTCTATTTTTAGACATATTGGGTGGAGTCTATTTTTAGATTGCCAGTCTAAAAATAGATATGTCGAATATTACTAGCTCTTAATAATATTTGGACTCTAAACAGTATCTTATTCTCTTGGAGCACTTCAGTTAAGTGCACAAGAGTGGCACAGGAGCTGACAAAAGGAATTACGCTATTCCTAAGGGTTAAGTGGAGCTATTGCATGGATACTTCAGTTAGAACTCATGTGAGAGAGTTTGGTGAAGTTGATTGAGGAAGTTAATGGAGTTGTGTTCAGTTTAACTAATCTAAACATAGTTGAGCTAGTTGTATCTAGTCTCACTGATTGATACACTAGTGAGAGTGGTGTGAATTAATTATTAATTAATTCACTAATTATAAACTCATTAATCAACTAAAGAATACATCAGTTAACTTTAGTGCATGGACAGTTTCAGTGGAGACCAGTGAAGAGATAGGTGAAAGAGCAGTGTGACTATCAGTTGTGACTATAGTGATGCATGGTTTGCATCCAACACTCAGTAGAGATGCCTTTAAAAACTGCGTGAGCAAGGCTGGGGCAATTCGAACTCATCCAGAGGCATTCTTCAACAGGGATTGCGCAGTAGAGGCAGGCTATCAGGTGGCAGCGATTGGAGCATGTGTTTTGCTAGATCTAGCTTCATTAGTGTGTAGCAAGTGGAGATTATACTGAGAGCTTGTGAGGAGATTTGTATAATGATTGTTACATGATCTCTATGACATATATAATATACAAATAGTTGGGGGTTTTCAGCTTTAAACTTTCCCATTACATACTGTGTTCATATGTGTGAATTTTTATGGTTTTAATGTGTGCATGCAATTGATTTAATTTCCGCATGTAATGATCAATGGTAGAAGAGATTCTATATTGTGCATTTAGACAAAATAGTGTGTGATCAGGAGAATCTCGGTGGATAACATATCAGTTATTCAAATTTATACATGGTATTAGAGCTGTGTTATAGATTTTTTTACATGGAATGAGAGCAGGAATTTTTGGGTGCGCGAGTTTGCAGAGGATATATGAAATTTTTGGTGATATATTTTCAGAAACAAATAGAATATTTGGATTCCTTGTGAAAAAATACCCAAATTCAAAAAAAAAAATTAGTCAAATTGGAGCTCGGATGAGGGAGAAATCATCGATTTAAAATCAGCTCTTTTGTTAGAAAATTTTGTGACGGCGGGACAATTGCAATGTGCGCGAGCCAAGAATCTACATGCACTGAGGTACAAGATGCATGCAAAGCTTTGAGGAGCAAATCAGAGGTTAGTGACTTGGTGGTTGAGAGGGAGCCTCTCAGCATGCAACATGAGAAGCAGTCTCAGAAGGTTGTGGAGCAGCCACAACTAGAGATGCAGAAGAATCTTTATAGATTTGATGTAGATGGGATTTCTACAGAGCTTTCTACTGTTGGAAAGTGCAAGAAAGACATGCAATTGAAGCTTGAGAGGGAGTTGGATTTTCATGCATGTAAGAGTGAACCTCGGGATGTGGAGCAACCACAAGATGAGGATGATGGAGTGGGAGCAACCACTCATGCAAAGAAATTTCGTGCCAAATGGGCAGAGGGAGTGCATGCAGCTATACCACCAGGTGAGAGGTGGGGCGACATGCATGAGTAATCCCAAGAGGAGATTTCTGTGCAGGATTCATTGAGATGGTGTGGATCTCATGAATTGAACCTGGCAACGAGGTGCCCACAGAGCAGCAGTAGCATGATCAGTTGGATTGATGCGGGCAGATCAAAGTGACAGTGTCGGATACTGGAGAACGGTTCAGAGTTGACAGCAAGTGCATAGTGCATGGGTGCAGAGTTCAACACCGTAGTGGTTCCTGAAGACATGTGCAATTAGTAACAGTAGAAGTCGAAGACTTTGATGATAGATGCATTATACTGATTCAGTTTTTTGGAGCCTATTCAGTTTCATAAGAGTTGCAGAGCAGATGCATGGAGTTGCATGGCACTTGTAAAGGTTGCAGGGCGAATGCATGGAGTTGCATGTCGCATGCAAAGACAATCCTTTCTTGTTGAGAGGGAGTGTTGAAGATTGCAACAAGAAACAGTGAAGGAGGCATGATTTTTGTCGCAAGGTCTATTTTTAGACATGTCGATCATATTTTATGAGTTGCATGATGCTATTTGTGGATGGTTGGTCAAGTTGGAAAAATAGATGGACTTCTATTTTTAGACATATTGGGTGGAGTCTATTTTTAGATTGCCAGTCTAAAAATAGATATGTCGAATATTATTAGCACTTAATGATATTTGGACTCTAAACAATATCTTATTCTCTTGGAGCACTTCAGTTAAGTGCACAGATGTGGCACAAGAGCTGACATAAGGAATTACGCTATTCCTAAGGGTTAAGTGGAGCTATTGCATGGATACTTTTGTTAGAACTCATGTGAGAGAGTTTGGTGGAGTTGATTGAAGAAGTTAATGGAGTTGTGTTCAGTTTAACTAATCTAAACATAGTTGAGCTAGTTGTATCTAGTCTAACTGATTGATACACTAGTGAGAGTGGTGTGAATTAATTAATAATTAATTATATAATTATAAACTCATTAATCAACTAAAGAATACATCAGTTAACTTCAGTGCATGGACAGTTTCAGTGGAGACCAGTGGAGAGATAGGTGAAAGAGCAGTGTGACTATCAGTTGTGACTATAAGTGATGCATGGTTTGCATCCAACACTCAGTAGAGATGCCTTTAAAGACTGCGTGAGCAAGGCTGGGAGCAATTCGAACTCATCCGGAAGGCATTCTTCGGCGGGGATTGCGCGATGAGGCGAGGCTATCAAGTGGCGGCGGTGGAGCATGTGTTTTGCTAGATCTGAAACGATTAGTGTGTAGCAAGTGGAGATTATACTGAGAGCTTGTGAGGAGCTTTGTATAATGATTTTTACATGATCTCTATGACATATATAATATACAGATAGTTGGGGGTTTTCAGCTTTAAGCTTTCCCATTACATACTGTGTTCATATGTGTGAATTTTTATGGTTTTAATGTGTGCATGCAATTGATTTAATTTCCGCATGTAATGATCAATGGTAGAAGAGATTCTGTATTGTGCATGAAGATAAAATAGTGTGTGATCAAGATAATCTCAGTGGATAACATATCAGTTATTCAATTTTCTACATGGTATCAGAGCTATGTTATAGATTTTCTACATGGAATGAGAGCAGGAATTTTTGGGTGCGCGAGTTTGCAGAGGATATCTGAAATTCTTGGTGATATATTTTCAGAAACAAATATAATATTTGGATTCCTTTTGAAAAAATACCCAAATTGAAAAAAAAAATCGGTCAAATCGGAGCTCGGATGAGGGAGAAATCATCGATTTAAAATTAGCTCTTTTGTTAGAAAATTTTGCGACGGCGGGACAATTGCAATGTACGCGAGCCAAGAATCTACATGCACTGAGGTACAAGATGCATGCAAAGCTTTGAGGAGCAAAGCAGAGGTTAGTGACTTGGTGGTTGAGAGGGAGCCTCTCAACATGCAGCGTGAGAAGCAGTCTCAGAAGGTTGTGGAGCAGCCACAACTGGAGATGCAGAAGAATCTTTATAGATTTGAAGTAGATGGGATTTCTACGGAGCTTCCTATTGTTGGGAAGTGTGAGAAAGCCATGAAATTGAAGCTTGAGAGGGAGCAAGTTTTGCATGCAGGTAATAGTGAACCTCGGGATGTGGAGCAGCCACAAGATGAGGATCATGGAGTGGAAGAAACCACTCATGCAGAGAAATTTCGTGCCAGATGGGCAGAGGGAGTGCATGCAGCTATACCACCAGGTGAGAGGTGGGGCGACATGCATGAGTAATCCCAAGAGAAGATTTCTGGGCAGGATTCATTGAGATGGTGTGGATCTCATGAATTGAACCTGGCTACGAGGTGCCCAGGAAACCTTATGCTGGGGCGGTTGGATTGATGCGGGCGGATCAAGGCGCGGTGTCGGATCTTGGAGCGGCAGTTCGAGTTCGCGGCCAAGTACGAGTGCATGGGTGCGAGAGTTCAGCACGCGGTGGTTCACGAAGACATGCGGTTGGTGCGAAGTCGAAGACTTTGATGATAGATGCATTATGATTCGATTTGTTTGGAGCCTATTCGATTTCGGAAAGGGTTGCGGAAGCGGATGCATAGTTACATGGCGCTTGTAAAGGTTGCGGGGCAGATAAGTAGGTTGCATGTCGCATGCAAAGACAGTCCTTTCTTGTTGAGAGGGAGTGTTGAAGGTGCAACAAGAAACAATGAAGGAGGCATCCTGAAACATCTTTCCCGATCCTAGTTGGAAAGTGATCACCAAAACTAGGTGGGGGCCACACAGGTGATTTTTGTCGCAAAGTCTATTTTTAGACTATGTCTATTTTTAGACATGTCGATCATATTCTATGAGTTGCAGGATGCTATTTGTGGATGGTTGGTCAAGTTGGAAAAATAGATGGACTTCTGTTTTTAGACATATTGGGCGGAATCTATTTTTAGATTGCCAGTCTAAAAATAGATATGTCGAATATTATTAGCTCTTAATAATATTTGGACTATAAACATTATCTTATTCTCTTGGAGCACTTCGGTTAAGTGCACAGATGTGGCACAGGAGCTGATAGAAGGAATTACGCTATTCCTGAGGGTTAAGTGGAGCTATTGCATGGATACTTCAGTTAGAACTCATGTGACAGAGTTTGGTGGAGTTGATTGAGGAAGTTAGTGGAGTTGTATTGAGTTTAACTAATCTAAACATAGTTGAGCTATTTGTATCTAGTTTAACTGATTGATACAATTAGTGAGAGTGGTGTGAATTAATTATTAATTAATTCACTAATTATAAACTCATTAATCAACTAAAGAATACATCAGTTAACTTCAGTGCATGGACAGTTTCAGTGGAGACCAGTGCAGAAATAGGTGAAAGAGCAGGTTAACTATCGGTTGTGACTATAGTGATACATGGTTTGCATCCAACTCTCGATGAAGATGCCTTTAACAGCTGGCGTAGGCAAGCGAAGTCGAACTCATCCGGAGGCATTCTTCAGCGGGGATTGCGCGGTAGAGGTAGGCTATCGGTGCGCGTGATTGGAGCATGAGTTTTGCTAGATCTAGCTTGATAGTGTGTAGCATGGGAGGTAGTGCATGAGAGCTTGCAAAGAGCTTTGTACTATGATTGTTACATGATCTCCATGACATGTATAATATACGGATAGTTGGGGGTTTTTAGCTTTAAGCTTTCCCATGAAATACTGTGTTCATATGTGTGAATTTTTATGGCTTTAATGTGTGCATGCAATTGATTTTATTTCCGCATGTGATGATCAATGGTAGAAGAGATTCTGTATTATGCATGAAGCTAAAATAGTGTGTGATCGGGAGAATCTCGGTGGATAACATATAGATCGGTCAAATTTCTGCTTTCATACCCTTATTCTTTGGGGTATTCATTTCCTTTCTTCAGTGCTCTCTTTCCTAGTCTGTGCCACTTATTTTGCTGCTATGGGCCCAATACAATGGCTTTGAGTTCTTATCATTTGGGGTTTAGCAGGATTTTCTCTTCATGTGACATTTACATATTCTGCCGCTCACTCCACAACACAAGCAAGATCTTACGAGAAGAAGTATTTACCAACTACAGAAGAGCACGAAAAGGCCAGTTGGCACTCAGGATATATCACTCTCTTTCGGTGACATCTTTT